>CM060969.1:77040870-77323370 GCA_030765045.1 Tenodera sinensis
AAGGAATTGGTACCCCTTAGAGCACTGTTGAAAAGAGATACTAAGTGGGAATGGAATGCTGAACACCAGGTGGCCTTTGAGAATATCAAAGAACTTTTCAAGCACAGTATTCTCCTGGAACGACCGGATCCGAATTCACCTTTTCTAGTATACACTGATGCTAGTGCGCACTCATATGGAGCAATATTAGCACAGGAAGATGCAGATGGCAACAAACATGTGATTGCCACAGCTTCTAGATTTTTAAATAAAATAGAAGCCAATGCCTGCATAACCGAACTGGAAATAGGTGCAATCCATTTTGCGTTGCAAAAGTTCAGACAATATATATATCTTTATAAAATAATTATATATACAGATCACGTAAGCCTGTCCTTCATTCAAAAATGCAAGCTAACCAACTCCAAAATCTCAAGGTACATACATGAGATAATGTCATACGACATAGAGGTCAAACATATCCCGGGGAAGGAGAACATCTTCAGTGACTTATTGTCAAGGTTAAGGTCGGAGAACCACATACCCGAGACGATATACAGTCCGCACCATGAGATCAAAATTATCCAGATAAATAGCAAAGAAAGCAACGAGATCTTGCAAGACTTCAAGAACATAGCAAAGCTACAACAAGAAGACCCTGAATTGAAGAGGCTATTCGACAAGGCTCCAGACATAATACCAAGATTGGATGCCAAGATAGGCAAATTTAGGAACATCCTATTTAAATTGCATGGTCGCGACGTAAGGAAATGGAAAATGATGGTACCAAATTCCTTACAGGACAGGGTCATTTTGGCATTCCACCACTCGATGCTTCACTCCGGTACTGAGAGGACAATGCTTGCCATCGAGGAGGTATTGTACATTAAACATCTTGGCAAGAAGGTCAGGAAGTTAATTTCCTCATGCGACCTATGCCAAAAGGCCAAGCCAATTAATGTAAAGTACGATGTCATCCCACAATCCATTGTGAGGAACGAGAAAAATGCATTGGTGTGTATTGACGAGCATGGAGAATTACCAAGGGGTAAAGATGGAAACAGATACATCTTTGTCATGTTTGATGTTTTCACAAAATTCACCAAAATATACCCCATTAGAAACATCAAAAGTAGAACATGCTTAGATAAAATCGTCAAGGACTACATCCCAAAATATGGGAGGATAAAATGTATTCTATCGGACAATGCAACCATGCATAAGAGCAAGTTGTTTCAGAACACCTTAGAAACATTAGGAATAAAATTGTACTATTCCTCAGCATATTATCCCCAGGGAAACCCGACTGAGAGAATCATGAGGGATATTAGTATTTATTTTCGTTTACTCTGCCACAGAGACCACACTTCCTGGACGGAAAAATGCGGATATATAGAGGAGGTGATTAACCATTCGGTGAACCCCACGACCAAGTTCGCCCCTATCGAGCTGATGACCAACACGAAGCCAAGAAAATTAGCAATTGACATTGACACTACGATGGCTGCCCAGAGAGAATTATCAGAGAAGGAAAAATGTCAATTGGCATTCAGAAGATTACAACAGAAGGCTGAAAAAGGGAGGAACAAGGTGAAAAGATTCGTCAGGAAATGGTCCCCACAAATTGGAGAAAAGGTGCTCTTAAAAAGCCACAAAGCATCCAAGGCATCTGAAAAAAGATCTGGAAAGATGGAGCTATTGTATACTGGACCACTGGTCATAACAAAACAGCTGGGTGACCACACGTATGAGCTACAGAATACAAATGGCAAGTTGGTAGGAAGATACCACAAAAATAAATTGAAGCCATACAAAGAAAGGACCAAATAGTCTTTGTCAACGAATGTGTAAGGCAGGGGTAGTAGAGATGAAAGAAGATAACAATTTTTAATGGGTTACTTATAGAAAATCATGTTCAGATTAGGGATTACAACAGGGAAGAAAATCAACATAGTCATTGGCTATATCGACCACAAAGAGCATTGTCAACAAAGACAGATGTGGACACTGATTGTCATTAGATAAATGAATCATAGCGACGGAAGATAATATGTTTTTGACATAAGGATGTCAGGGACAAAAATGAAAATGAATCAATTATGATGAAAAAGATATAATATTTCGACACAAAGATGTCGAGGGTAAATGGAGAAGAAAGATAATACAATTACAGAATAATTGTAAGTATAGAAGTTTTCTCTTATAGAAATAAGAGATAAAGAAATGACAATTAGTGAAATGAGGAAAACCATAACCAGAAAAACAATGCCCATGAATTGAGATGAATGTAGCCAATGCTAAGCTCGAAGAAATGTTGAACCAAACAACAATGAATAATAACCCAATCAAGAAAATTAGTACTATTAGTAACATCAGAGTTTAAGAACCGACTCAACAACCTGCCTATACATAACAAGTTTATAAGACAAAGAAGGCAAAGAACTGAATAAAGTATTGCCATAAATAAGATCATAATCATTAGCTCAAGATTTGTATCCTGTTTTTCTCTCCTCATAGCAATGAATACAAGTCAAAAACCACATGATAAACCATGATACATTTAAATTATATTTGTGTCAATGTCAAATGTACAATAACTGAGTATGTGTTGTATAAGAACTGAATATGTGTTGTACAATAACTGAATATGTATTGTATGATAACTGGATATATTGTGTAATAACTGAATATGTTGAGTAATAACCAAATATGTAATGCAAAAACTGAATATGTATTGTGTAATAACTGAATATGTATTGCATAATAACAGAACATATGTGATGTGATAGCAGGATATATTGTGCAATAACTGAATATATATTGTGTAATAATTGGACATGTTGTGTAGTAATCAAATGTGTTGTACAATAACTGAATATGTATTGTATAATGACTGAAGGTGTATTGTATAATAACAACATATGTGATATGATAACTGGGTATATTGTACAAGGACTGAATATGTATTGCATAATAATTGGACATATTGTGTAATAACTAAATGTGTTGTACAATAACTGGATATCTATTGTATAATAACTGAATGCATTGTGTAGTAACCGAATATGTGAAACTTATAAAGACATGTTGTATTATGTCAAAACAAAGGACAAAGACAAACAGTGAAGAAGACTGAAAAAAAAAAAATTGTACAAAGTGATTGAATCATAGAAGTAGGGAGAAGTATTGTATTGTGTTTCAAGATTGTAAATAAGGTGACAACTTGAAAAACAAAACAAGGGGCATATGAGACAGAATATTGACTAATAGAAAATTGTTCATGTAAATATTTTTGTAAGAGTGTGTAAATTTTTAATTCTTTTAATTTGGGTGTATCAGGGACCTATTTCTTTTTGATATTCAAGATCCAATGTCTTCTCGTCACTTTGAGTTCAACCAATGAGAACTGTTGCGCGGATGAATACATAAGAATGGCGGTGTTGCGTCAGAGACGCTCAGAACTAGATCCATTGGCGTCTGTGAGCTCAGAGTGAATGGAAGTGTATTTTTGCTGATGGCGTGTGAACATGTAAATTACACCCAAACTTTTAACCAGCGTAGACGCTATCGAATTTTAAAAGTTGTTAACTAATTGAAATTGTGATAAAAAGTGTAAATAACGAATAAATGTGTTTGTGATAAAAGAACGTTGGCTTTTGCGTTCCATTCTTCGACCGTCGACCCTGCAGATAAGAGTAGCGTCTGCTATAACAAACTTTCCACCTTTTAGTAAAAACATTATTCCCGCTGCTATATTCACGCTGCTAGGCAAAGACTTATTTAATAAAACCCGCCTCACATGTTAAAGGTTAAGAGTTTATAGAGAAATTAGAGAAATGGGAATGTTGGAAAAATAAAGACTCTCTAGCCCTCGGGAACTCTAATAGCATTGGGGTCAGAAGAGAACAAGAGATGACTATGGTAAGGTCAGATAGAAAAGCTACAGTGAGGTGCAAAACACCAGTAAGTGGAAGTAATGTTCTGCTCAGCTTGGGTACCTTGTGGTCGCCATTCACATATCCCCTAGGCGGGGACCCATGTTATTCATTCTTATAAGCTCTTATTCTTCTATATTCATGTTAGTCAAGACACAACTTTGCAGAAATTATCTTACTGGTGATTTTCTTGTAGAAGCAATGGTAATACCGGAATGCAGTAAGCTTTGAGCGATAGTCAAATCCTTTAAATTCCACTCTCTTTGCACGGTCAAGAGATAAAAAAGTGAATAAAAACTTTTCATTTGCGAAAATTTTATTGCATAACTCACACAAATAATAAAGAATATCTTCGAAGTGGTTCAATACACAAAAATGCATTAGAATATATCTTATAAGTTTTAAAGATATCTACTTTTTTCTAGAGTAAAATTTGATCTATGGTTTACCAGTGTGCTAAAGTCATCAAGAGTAAACAGGGCCACATAGGCTATAGCCATAAAATTCAAAATAAAGATTTCATTTGCCATAAAAATATCTTAAACATATGACATTTTAATCAAAATCGTTAGGGCCAGTTTCGAGAAAATTTTCCAGTAAAGGGTAGTTTAAGGTGGAGGAATTTTCTTAAAAATCTTCGTCACATCCCTAAACGATATTAAACTTAAATGCCAACTTTGGTTTTTAACCAGTAAAATGATGTATTTGGGCTTATTGGCCGTGGTCGAGAACACACAAACACAAATACATACGTACACAGACACACACATACGGATCTTTTTCTAAAACTGCTGTTTTGGATTCAGGGGACTTCAAAACAAATATTTCCGGAGAAATCTCGACATAAACACAGTACTTCGAATACAATACTTCCCCTACTTGCTATACGTGGTAGAGAAATTAAAAAGTAGTCCATCAATGGTGATTCCCCCACTGTTCCCCCATGGCAATGGCTGGATCTCTTTGTCTAATGCACAGGAATTAACAAGTCATTCTCCTTCTAGCCTCCCAGTATTCAGAAGTGATTGTCTTGATGATTTCAAAGAATTAAACATTTTGCCAGATTACTGTTACACAATGAGAAGTAAAACTAATAAAACTAGGTCGAATTATTCAATAATCTAAGTTTTAGTTGCTGTGCACTGTTAATGAAAGTTCTAGTCTTTGTCAAAAAATGTGCGGCGTTGCACTCTCATGACTTTTTCTATTCTTGCACATCTTAGGGCCGATGTGCAAGAGCTTACGAGCTTTGAGTTAAAATTTTAACTTTGTGTGAAGCCTCTTGAGTTTCATTTAGCTTTACCAGAGAAAAGTTAACAAACTCAGTGTACAAGTCAAAGAGAACAACGACTAATTACGAAAAGGGCTTAATGCATTGTTATCTTCCCTTTACTTTGCAACGCTATGTTCTAATTGGTTCCTGATAAGCAGGCGAGAATTTCTTAGCTTAGTGTGAGGTTAGTTGTTGCACTCACATGACTTTCTCTACTCTTGTACTAACCATTCTTACAAACTCTTATTACTATATCTTCTTTGTGTTAGTTGATACAAACATTTGTACAAATTATCTTATTGCTTATTTCCTTGTAGGTGTAAGGGGAATATTAGAATACAGTAGGCTTTGTGCGAGTCAAATATTTTAAAGGTTTGAGATCCCACTCTCTTTGCACGCTCAACATATAAAAAATGAACAACGATGTTCCATTATTATTTATTTATGCCAACAAACCTACTGTTGGTGTTTTTAAACACACAAGCCATGTGTGTACAATGTTTGAGAGGTAGAACTGGAACTTGAAAATTCAATGCCACAGCGGAGGGTCCTGGTTCAAATCCCAGCTTTGGCATTGAATTTTTAAGTTCCAGTTCTACCTCTCAAACGATGTTCCATTTCACGAAAGTTTAAAGTTTTCCGAAGCTGACATGAATAACAAGGAATATCACCAAAATGGTTCACTCTATAAAGAAGTTTATCCAGACATAAATTGTTTGTTTTAGTGAATAAAACGCTTGATCATTAAAAATTTTTGTCATTCATACCTACAAGAAATAGAAACAAATGCCAAAGATAAAAAATGGATTACACTACTTTCCAATCCAGATATAATCCCCCAGAGACCAAGGAAAACAGCTGTTGCAGCCTTCCGACTATTGACAAATCATGACTGCTTGGCAAGTCATCTCTACAGAATAGGTATCTCAGCCTCACCGATATGTGTCCTGTGTAACGATCCAGCAGAAATGAATGAAGAACACTTGAAGACCTGTGAAGCATTAAGATCAGAAGAAACTACAGTTCAAAAGTATTGGAAAGCACGAATGCTAATGGCTTCATTGCCAGATGCAAGGCACTAGAAAACAACAACAACATTTTTGGAGAGTAAGATTTTGTCTATGTCTTACGGTTTACGAGTTACTCAAAAGTCATCCAGAGTAAACAGGACTGCATGTGACATTGAATTTTTAAGTTCCAGTTCTACCTCTCAAACATTGCCCACATACAGCTTGTGTGTTTAAAAAACACCAACAGTAAGTTTGTTGGCATAAATAAATTATAATTCAATATATACATTTAATTTTTTTTTTTTTTTTTACAAATACCTTAAACCTATGACATTCTAAACAAAATTGTTAGAGTCATTTTCAAGAAAGTACAAATTTTCGAAACATTTTCCATATAAAGGGTAGTTTAGGGTGGAGCTGTTTTCTTCAAAACCTTCGTGTCGGATCCTTAAAGGACATTAAACTTAAATATGAACTTTGGTTTTTAACCCACTTTTCGTTTTTGAGTTACGCAGTTCTCGGACTGACAGATACACTGGCTGACAGACATACACACACGCGCGCGCGCGCACACACACACACACACACACACACACACACACACACACACACACACACAAACACACGGACCTTTTTCTAAAAATGCTTTTGTTATTCTAGGGATCTCAAAACATATATTTCCGGAGCAAGCTCGACATCGTATTTTTGGGTGGAATACAATACTTCTTTCTACTTACCAGTAGAGAAAGAAATTAATGAGAAAGATAGATACAGGAGCACAAATTTTTCATAGTTTGAAAAAGAATTATTAACTGAAATGTTAATGAAATACAGAACAGTTATTGAGTGCAAAAGTGTGCGGTCTATAATTATTTGTACACTAATTGACGAGTGACTATTGTGGTCACATAGATTATTGTCCTTTGGCCACCGGGAGATTGAATTCTCACGTGCGTACAGTCTATTGCTCCCAGACAGCCCGGAAATTGGTACATTTCATAGATATTGTTTATAACTGCTGGACGTTCCTCTTCAGAAGACAAGTTTATATAGTCTACACATTATGAGGAAGTTGCTTCATCAACCTTCCGGATAATGCTACACACAGCGGCTTTTGAAATGCCCTCACTGTCCCCACCATGAAATGTGCCGGTAGCGTAAAATCGCAGGGTTATTAATATAGCAACATCGGATACAGGGGAACGTTTCTGTTAGTAGCATATCCGAACCTCTTTCGTGTTTATTCTACGACTCAGTTCACCACCATTTTTGACAGACTGTAATATTCAAAAAATTCCTCTTCTCCCAGAACGTCAAAGTTATTTCGGCTCACAGTCTCCTCCGGTTCCGAACAAAGCTTCTGAATACTATGTACTTTGGAAGGTGTTTGTAACTTGGTTTGCGACAGTCATTCTTCAGCCTTTAACTAATTTAATCGCCTTAGTCCATAGGCATCGCAAGGTTAATTTAACACGAGTATTGGCACTGTGTTAAAGCCAACGTTGTTCCGTGAACCTTTTTTTTAACTTCTTCTTTCCCTGATTACCCTCCCCTTGTGAGGACTTACACTCCCTAGGACTTACAAGCCAGCCTAGGGTCAGATGCCTGTCGGGGAGCAGAGGGACCTCTGGGCCAGACAGAGTGAAGACCTGGAAGAGGTGGTCAGCCAAGCACCAGGTATGATTTGGTGTATTTCGCTTTATCTTCGAGTTAAAATTTAACATCCGTTGGTGAAACTGACCCCTATTCTTATAAGCATTTATTCCTCTATCTACTTCATGTTAAAATATTTGCAGAAATTATCCTATTGCTAGTTTTCTTGTAGATGCAAAGGGAGCGTGCGAATACAGTAAGCTTTAAGTGATACTAAAATCTTTTTTGCACTATGTAACTAATATTCCATACTTACCATATTATTGCTATGCATTGTAAGTTGACATTCCCGCCTGCAATTTAGATGCTATGAAAACAAAGGAATTCTCAGTACACTAGTGTGGTAAGTAAAACATTTATTTTGAAATATTGATTGTGATATTACAATTTATTTAACTTTATCATTGTTTTTAGCATAGAAAATTCATACTACAAACTTTCTGGACTCATCAATTTAGTACTTCTTAGAAAAAAATAAGCCAATATGTTCTTTTCATTAATATCCGCATCATGTTCTTTTAAACATTTACACAATGAATAATATACCAGCTCATACTCCTATTTAGATTTTTTGGTATTAATTGATCACATCTAGCTTTCCACGCCTCTTGTATTTCATCATCACTACAAACATCGTCTAAAACTTTCACCATAATCAGGAATAAAACTACAGTCAAATTCGTTTTACACTTTTAACAAATATAATATACCGACATGACCAACAACGTTTATTATTTCTCCATAGCAACACACATACACGATGCAGTTCTAAAATCTAACATTTATCTTCAATTATATTCAATATTATATTTATATGTCAGCTAATATCTTAATTACTAAATTCAGATTGATAAAAATAGTATGCAAAACACATGTAGTAAGCACACAACGGAATCTCGGAAATTGAAAAAATGAGGCGCAAACCTTTCTTCGTTCCGTATAAAGAGCTTACCACATTAGTATCGCAATATACTGTTAGAGCTGGTCCTATGTGATGGCTTTAACATTCCATTCTCTTTGCACGGCCGGAGATGAGAAAACGAATGACTTCTCGTTTGATAAAAGCATAAGTATTGAAAAATTCAGGTACTTAGAAGTGCCTCTAGAATGTTCACTCCACCAAAAAAAAAAAAAAAAAAAAAAAAAAAAACACCAACAACAACCACAACGTGCATTTGACATATAGTGTGTGTTTTAAGTTCTACACTTTGTGAGAGCTTCAACCTCACTAAACTGCCTACTGTGTACCAGAGAAGAAATTATGAATACGGAGCATCTAGTATTGCACCAATCTTTGAAAATGTATCCTGATGTGACCAAATACTGGGAAGCTAGAAGGAGAATTATTTTACACACACTACACACTTTTTGTGCAATAAGATTTTACCTATCTTTTACGGTTTACCAGTTATGCAAGCCAGGCAGAATAAAGACTTCCGAGCAAATTCCCAGAAAATTCCAGGTATACATTTTAATTTATACAAAAATACCTAAAACATATGAAGGGTCCACTGCAAAAGGGGTAATGTCACTAATTTGTAAAAACTGAAATAAATGTGCATTATGATAGATCGAATAGAGTAGAATAGCATAACCTTTAATGCGCTGCAAAAAGTCTGATGTACTGCACTCACATTACACTCTCTACTCTTGTACTAACCATTCTTACAAATTCTTATTCCTATATCTTCTTCATGTTAAGATTATCATTTGTAGAAATTATCTTATTGCTGTTTCCTTGTGGGTGCAAGGGGAATGTTAGAATACTGTAGGCGTTGTGCGATAGTCAAATGTTTTAAAGCTTTGAGATTCCATTCTCTTTGCACACTTAACATATAAAAAAATTAACAACGATGTTCCATTTCACGAAAGCTTTAAGTTTTCCGAAACTCACACACATAACAAGGAATACCTCCGAAATGGTTCACCTTACAAGAAAATTTATTCTGACACAAATTGTGTATCTTAGCAAGGTCTACATTTTTTGTATAATATGTTTTGGTCTATCTCTAACGATTTACCAGTTATGCAAAAGTCCTCCAGAGTAGATACGACTACAGGGGCTATAGCCAGAAAATTAAAGATATACGTTTCATTTGTCATAAAACTATCTCAAACATATGGCATTTTAATCAAAATCGTTAGAGCCATTTTCAAGAAAATTAAAATTTTCGAAAAATTTTACATGTAAAGGGTAGTTTAGGGTCGGGCTATTTTCTTCAAAATCTTCGTGTCGCATCTTTAAACTCAAATCATTAAACTCAAATACCAACTTTGGTTTTTAACGGACGATTTGTTTTTGACTTATGCTGTCCACAGACTGACACACAGACTGACACACACACATGCTCTTGTTTTTTCTTTTTAATTCAGGGGGTCTCAAAATATATATTTACGGTGAAATCTCGACATTGAACATTTGGGTGGAATACAATACTTCCCCTACTTACCAGTAGAGAAAGTAAAAATATAATGCTCTCTTACAGATAGAGGTTTAAATATTTGGTTCCAACACGTCCAAGAAAAACGGTGCAAGAAACCGGAATGTGTTGTGTGTTTGCTACACTGCATTAGCAACAGCATCCATTTGTTTTACTGCCAGCACATCACATTAATGTTAACAACACTGCATTATGATTGATCATTTTCTGTTGCAGTATCAGTGGTTGCTGTTCCTTTATGGTAATCTATTTTTTTTTTTTTTTTTTTTTTTTTTTTTTGTGAAAGGTATTAAAGGAGTAAGATTGGCATCTCTAGAAGAAGAAGACGTTTACTGCAACAGTATGAAACAAACAAATGAAGATAAAGGCGATTAACTTGAAGAAAAAACTTGAAAAACTACGCAAAAACAAAATTCACTAGACCTTAGCCTAAAAAAACCAACAACCAACGTCTTTGAAATAATCAACCATTCAAAACAAAATTGTAGTAAAGCAGAACTTACATTATTGAACAAAGGTCTAAAAATGTGTGTTGGCTACAGTAACTCCACGGAAAACATAATTGCAGAAATCGACATCGCCACAAATCAATTAGATGGAAACACCAAATTAACAATTGTGAAAAAATGTGGAACAGTCCTAAATAAGCTGCAAAATATCAATCATCCAAACAAATCATCAATTCCCTTAGATCCACACCAGTCAAGCACACAAAATCAGATAAAGTTAGCAAATCAGTTACACTGGACAAAGAAGATTATACTTCTAGGATAGAAGAATTTCTAAAGGAAAAAATATACACAGAAATAAAAACAGATCCACTCAAGTCTCAAATAAAAGCCTTCAGCGTTACAATGAACAACATTAAAAGCTTAACAGAGAAAGAAAAATCCAGAATAAAACCAAACCATCCCACTTTACCAAGATTATATGCACTTCCAAAAATCCATAAACCTGGCAATAAAATGAGACCCATAGCAAACATTATTGACTCATCCATATATAATTATTTGGCAAAATAGCTTACACAGAAATTTACAACGCTACCCAGTTACAACAGTCTAAGTATCAGAAATTCTCAAGAGTTATTGTTAGTGAAGAAAATAGAACATTTAGAATCAAATCTAGAAGACAAATTTGTATCCTTTGTTGTCACAGCAGTCTTCCCTAGTATTCCAACACGTGAACTTTTAGTCCAACTGAAGAAATGGCTTCTCTAAAACGCGTTACCTCAAGATGAAAGAGATGACTTATGAATCTAACAAAAATTTGCATCACACAGAATAGCTTCACCTGTAACAATAAATTCTATCAACAAACTTCAGGATTATCCATGGGGAATTCTCTATCACCATTCCTGGCAGATTTCTTCATGAGTAAATTGGAAATATACATAGCCTCTTTTCCACACATGTGGAAGTTTGGCACAGATATGTAGACGATATTTTTGCAATAGTACCTAACAAAATCATGCAGGATTCCCTAAAACTTCTGAAATTACAAAACAGAGCCAGGGAAAAGGAAGAGAAAGATACTTTGCCCTTTTTGGACTTGAAAATAATTAGATGCCAAAATAACATCAGTTTTGGTATCTGTATAAAACCTACCCACTCAGAAAACTACATAAAAATAACAGTTTCAACCCCGTTCCACACAAACTTACAGTCCTAAACAGTTTATCTTACAGATTAGTTTTTACTCCATTGTCAGAAGAAGAATACAAAAAAGAATACAAACACATAGTACGCACAGCAATTAATAATGGATTCAACAAACAAATCGCTGATAAGAAAATAGCAAAATTCAGAAAACAGAAATACTTGAAAGAGATCACTAAACTCTCTCAACAAAAAAGCAATATGATTTTCAAAAAATTCAGCTAACATCCAAGTAAGTATTACAAATTCCATAACATTTTCAAAAATACAACATTATCTTGGCCCCACAGAATAATTTCAGCATAGAGAAATTACTGTGCAGCAGTACCACAGAACAAAAAAGCAGCAATCTATCAAATCAGATGCCCAGATTGTGACCAGATTTACATAGAGAAAATTAAGAGGAATTTAGAAACCAGGCTAAAAGAACACATGGCATTTGCATCAAATACAAAAGTATGGATAAATCTGCAGTTGCACACCATTTTTGGACATCCATCAACAACATTACGCCGAACATAAAACTTAAAAGCTACAAAACACGCTGCAGAGTTGGATGCTTGGGGAAAAAAAAAATCATATAATTAAAAACAAGCTCCGCGTAATGAACTTTTATTTGCCTCCACAGAACCCATTATGGAAGTTTATCGGCTCACCGCTAGATGTCATCTCAACCAACCATAACATCAAATAATATCAACAAGAACTAGTTGTTTAATAAATTCTGATGATGGGAGCAAGTTAAGCTCTTGAAACCGGTCAAGTTTAATTATATGTTCTGTGTTTCAATCCAATTCATTTTTCATTATAAGTATGAAAGTAATTAACTCGGTTCAGAGAAAAGAGAATATGGAGACGCAGTGATGTAATAAAGCGAATTAGGTTATCTGTTTCAGATTTATTACCAATTTCACGGGAAAAGTTCTATAGTTTGCAACACCTCAAACAAATCTGTAATTCATATATATATAGTGTCACCGCGCCCGCCGTATCTAATTGCCGACAACCGCAGTGTCACCCATCGCATTATTGTCGGCACTACCGCAAAGGAGCCGAAGGAAAGAGACGGAGAATGGCCGCATTGTTGGGCGCTTGCCGAAAGAGAGAAAGTGATAGAGGCTTCTAGAACTGTCTGCTTTGTGTTTCACCGCTAAATAAGTGAACGTTCCGGAAGCTTCCAGAATAGTGCCTGGGAGATATAAATAGCGGTAAAGTGTGAGAAGAGTCAGTCAGACGTACGTGAAACGTTGAGTAGTGCCGACGGAGTGAGTCAGACGTATGTGAAGGCTGAGTAGTCGTGCCGACGGAGACGGACAGACGATGTGGAGAGTTGTGCCGACGGAGAAGAGTTAGTTCTTTGTGTTACGAGTTCGGAGCCGTGCTGTTGGAGAATCGGAAAAGACTTTCTTGTTGTTGCAACGAGTGTACAAAGTTACTGTTTACGGAAATAAAAGTGTTTATCTCGACTACATCTGTCTTCTTTACTTTACACACCCACACCAAAAAGTTACACTGGTGTCAGAAGTGGGATCCGTCGAATTGCTTCTAGTTTCGTTACATCATCGTTAGAAGTTGCAACGTTAGAACCAAGATGGAGGGAAATTCGGAAACCAGGATGATGGCAATGATGAAAGAATTATTTGCCAAAATGGAAACGTCATACGACAACCTCGTTGCCAAAATGAAGACGGCAAACGACAACCTCTTTGCCGAGCTGAAAGAAGAAATAAAGACGAGAAACAACCTCGCTGCCGAGCTGAAAGAGATGAAGACGGCAAACGACAACCTCGTTGCCGAAATGAAGAGGAGAAACAACCTCGCTGCCGAGCTGAAAGAGATGAAGACGGAGCTATCGGCGAAAATTGATGGCGAACTGATTGGCGTGACGGAAGACGTGGAAGAACTCGGCGAAAAGGTGGAAGACCTCTGCCAGCACGTGGACGTCGTGGAGGACGACGGGGAACGTCTTGGCGCCCTGGTAGTAAGAGTTGACGAGAGCGTCAAAGTACTGGATGCCAGGGGCAGACGGAATAGCGCGGAGCCGGAGAGGGAGCACCTAGTGGCCGAGGCGACAGTTGCGCCCGTTTCGGATGATATGAGGGAAGACGTGGAACAACTCGGCGAACTGATTGGCGTGAGGGAAGACGTGGAACAACTCGGCGAACTAATTGGCGTGACGGAAGACGTGGAACAACTCGGCGAACTGATTGGCGTGACGGAAGACGTGGAACCACTCGGCGAACTGATTGGCATGACGGAAGACGTGGAACAACTCGGCGAACTGATTGGCGTGACGGAAGACGTGGAAGAACTCGGCGAAAAGGTGGAAGACCTCTGCCAGCATGCGGACGTCGTGGAGGACGACGGGGAACGTCTTGGCGCCCTGGTAGTAAGAGTTGACGAGAGCGTCAAAGTACTGGATGCCAGGGGCAGACGGAATAGCGCGGAGCCGGAGAGGGAGCACCTAGTGGCCGAGGCGACAGTTGCGCCCGTTTCAGATAACGAAAGTGTACGTCTCGGGGAAGACAAAGGGGCAGTTCAGGGACGTCGTCGGGGATCCTCTGGAGGAGTGTGTCGGGTACGTAACCAACCAGGATACGACGTGGAGGACGATCAGCAGGGAAGCGCACAAGCAAACGAGCATCACGCGAGAACCGACTTGGCATGTGACATGGGGGGACCGTCGGAGCCATCCAATCACCTGACGCGTAGTGCCGTGAACGGAAGAAGGGTGGACATCATCGTGGACGGCAGGATACAGGAGAGGCCGTGCCGAGCACGAGTGAATACGAGTGCAGCGGTGGACGCGACTCGCGCGGATGTGGTGGGGTTTGTTGCCGGACCCATCGGAAGCAAGGTGGCTGCGAAGGTGCGCCAGAGAGGTCGGCGGACACGGTACCCAATGAGCCGTTTCCAAGTGCGCAGGATGGCCCGTCAACACACCAGGAAGAAGGGCAACTGGACGAGGGCCCGCCAAGACCGGCGGTACTGTTGCAGAATTTCGAAGCAGGATGGCATACGTCGTCCTACCCGGACCAAGGGACACTATCCAACAGCGATACCTAGGATCGTGCCTCCTGGAGAAGAGGTTCGATGGGTTAGTCCACCGGGGCGCAAGGGAGATGCCGCAGTGATAGTGCTGGTCGGGACGACCAGCTCTGAGGAGGGAGCAGTGTCACCGCGCCCGCCGTATCTAATTGCCGACAACCGCAGTGTCACCCATCGCATTATTGTCGGCACTACCGCAAAGGAGCCGAAGGAAAGAGACGGAGAATGGCCGCATTGTTGGGCGCTTGCCGAAAGAGAGAAAGTGATAGAGGCTTCTAGAACTGTCTGCTTTGTGTTTCACCGCTAAATAAGTGAACGTTCCGGAAGCTTCCAGAATAGTGCCTGGGAGATATAAATAGCGGTAAAGTGTGAGAAGAGTCAGTCAGACGTACGTGAAGCGTTGAGTAGTGCCGACGGAGTGAGTCAGACGTATGTGAAGGCTGAGTAGTCGTGCCGACGGAGACGGACAGACGATGTGGAGAGTTGTGCCGACGGAGAAGAGTTAGTTCTTTGTGTTACGAGTTCGGAGCCGTGCTGTTGGAGAATCGGAAAAGACTTTCTTGTTGTTGCAACGAGTGTACAAAGTTACTGTTTACGGAAATAAAAGTGTTTATCTCGACTACATCTGTCGTACTTTACTTCACAACCAAAGAAAAGTTACAATATATATATATATATATATATATATATATCCAGTAGCAGTTCAGTTAGCTGACACTATAAAACTGATGAGCACTTAGATAAATTGAAAAATATGTCCATATTTCTAAACATATTCTGCTCCAACTTGTAATTATGTCAATTACATTGAGCTAATGATGGAGAGAATTCTCTCCGAAACCAATTAGCTTAATTACAAGTAGGAGCAGATTGTGTTTAGAAATATCAACATGTTTTTAATTTAGGTGAAATTTCCCCGTGTTACAATTCCTTTGAGTACATCAGTTATCCAAACATTATTTTGTTAAGAATTATAGTGAATAAAAAACTTCATATTGTTATGTATCAACAGAGGAATGTATATTCACTTATGTGACAAAAAATAAAACATCCCAATTTGTTCAATTTGTAGAATTCTGTCATTCTGGCATGTTGTCACACTAGTTTAATGCTTAGAGCACCTGCCTGGTAAGCGGAGGGTCCGTGGTTCAAATCCCACTTGCGGCATTGAATTTTTCAGTTCCGATTCTACCTCTTATATGCATTAAATGTTTGTAACACGATATGCCTTGGGGTTGACGATTGGAAGCAGATTATAACTTTACTGCCGCTCCTTGTTATAGATTGTTGGCGTAATAATTAAAGTTGATAATGAACTCCATCGATTGACAATGTATCGATTATTCTTGTAGATTATCCTTCCTACATAGCTCAAGAGATGAAAATTCTTATCTCAGGGTGTGCGTAGGTTTTGTATAAAGAAGGCACTGGTTTCACACTTTAACACATTTTAATGTTGCATTACTTTATATAACGTTGCACCGATATGCCGACCAATATTTAATTCGTGGTGTTATAACTTAGCAATCCATTAAAGATTTTGAACTGTTCGTCTCACTCGCATCCGTCCATATCTACAGACAAGCAATGAGTGAGTGACGCTTCCAGCAGCATAGAAGCGATGCTAAGTATTTTAAAAATGTTCGTTGGCTTGCTGTTCATCGCTATCCCAGCTTTCAAGCTTACCGCCTATTTTTCTATTTTTAGCTTTACATGTACCTGTATTTATTTCAAATAATCACAACATTATTATTGTTATTTATTATTAAATGCTTTATTTCCCTTTTATTAATTACTCTTTTTAAATTAATTATGACTCGGTATTAAATAAATTCCAGTATCATATGTGTTTGAAATCATAATGATTAATTAATCTGGACCATCCCTTTGTCCTTACCGGCTTTTAGGTCCTTTTTCTGATAGGTATTTTTGAAGATCTTTTTAGCCAATTTAAGGCTAACTTTCGAGCCCATAATAACTAGAGGCATTCGTAATATTCAGGTACCGTGTTTCCTTCTCACGCTGTATGACGCATCTGGTACGATTCACAATGGGATCTCTGGGAACAAATGTTTCAGATCAACAGTTGTTTGATGAGCGTTTATATTACCATCCTGTGGTTGTGGTCACAAGTGGGTGGACGCGTACTCTAATTTCCATTGCTAATTGTGAGTGCTTATATCGATTTTACGAGCTAACTGCGGATATATTGTAGTATGTGGTTGTGTGGTATTTCTCTATATTCCGCAATAAAGACAGTTTGGTCTCGTTTGTTAATGTGAATCCTCTATATTGTTTTCATAATTTATTTTAACTTCTGAATCCAAGCACTTTAATGTTATGCAAAACACCCTGTCAATACTAAACTAAAAACTAAATCCCCAGCGCAACAGCCCACGAAGAGTGGGTGCAGTACTGGAGGGTGGGACGTGGTCAGCGCTTCGAGTCTTCCCGGCCAGTTACGTGGCCTTCACGACCTGGCGTCACTACTTCTTCATCAAGTAGCTCCTCAATTGGTCCCTCCGGGACCTAACGAGGGTGAGTGCACCCCGTACTAGACCTCCCAGTAGGGGACAAATCCCCACGTGGTACCGGGGATCGAACCTGGGACTTCCACACCAGAGGCAGGCATGCTACCTCACTACGTACTGTCACCCTGTCAATACGTTTATTTGTTTATTTAAGGGGGACTTCTAAGTGGTGAAAATTGCCCAAAAATTTGTTTTTTCACTTTCACTGCCATGAGCATAATAGGTAGAGAAGCTATTGCATTCGACACAAAAATTCGATAGCAAGATTTCACTGAAAATACACGTTTTGAGGTCTCTTGGATGAAAGTGTGTGTACGTGTATCTTTTAGCAGTATAACTCAAAAGCAAAAAGTCGGTTAAATACCATACTTACTACATGAAACTTTTCAAGAAAATTCCCCAACCCTAAACTACCTTATACACGGAACCATTTGGAAATTTTTTAATTTCTCAAAAATGGCTCTAACGATTCTGATTAAAATACTATATCCTGAATTTTTGGTGCATATGCTCTGAAGTCCTCTTCATTCTGGTGACTTTTGCATAACTGGTAAACCGTAAGATAAACAGAAATATTGTATTACACCCAAAGATTCGATACCAACATTTTAGCGGAAATTCGCGTTTTAAGATCCCCTGATTGAAAAAGAAAAGCCTTTTTAGAAAAAGGTCTGTGTGTATGTTTATGTCTGTGTGTGTCTGTGTATTCGGAAAGAAAAAGTTGATAAAATACCAAATTTTGTAATTATTATTTATTTATGCCAACAAACTTACTGTTGGTGTTTTTAAACACACAGGCCGTGTGTGGGCAAAGTTTGAAGGTTATTTAATCCTGGGATATAAAGTACTTACAATAGTAAGTCACCATTGGGGTAATATGTCTCTGATGTGACACTGCCTTTGTGGTTTACCAGGAGAAATACGAACTGGTTTGAGAATTTAATGCCATTCTGGCAGTTTGTCACAATAGCTCAGTGGTAGAGCAGCCACCCGGTAAACGGAAGGTCTGTGGTTCAAATCCCAGTTGTGGCATTGAATTTTTAAGTTCCAGTTCTACCTCTCATACCAAATTTTGTATTTGAGTTCCAGCATCTTCCAAGGATGTAACACCAATATTTTCAAAGAAAGTCACCTCACTCCAGACCACTGTTTGTATGGAATATTTTTTGAAAATTTTTAATTTTTTTAACAGCTCTACCGATTTTGATTAAAATAATATAAGTTTAGGATATTTTTGTGATAAATAAAATTCATATTTTGAATTTTCTGGGAATGTCCTCAGAAGTTCTCTTTATTCTAGATGATTTAAAAAATCTTACAAAAATGTAAAGCTCGTTTTAAACACAAAGCTTATCTAAAATACATTTTTTGTGGAGTGAACCATTTCGAAAATATTCCTTATTTGTCTCAATCCTAAAGTACTGATACTTTTTCTCAAATGGCAAGTCAGTTTTGGCTTTTTATCCTTTGGCGAGGCAAAGAGAGTGGAATTTCAGAGCCACCACATATCAAACAGCTCTTAAAGGATTTAACTATCCCTTAAAGCCTACTGTATTCCCACATCTCCCTTGCACCTACATCATGATTAGCAATAAGATAATTTCTACAAGTGTTTATCTCTATTAACATGGAGTAGATAGACGAATAAGAGTTTGTAAGAATATTTTGTACAAAAGTAGAGAAAGTGGTGCAACTACGGACTTTTTAATTCTTAAAATATGTAACTATCGCTTAAGCCAACATTTTTCTATTGCCATTGTACCTGTAAGGCAATAAGTAATAGTCATTTCTACACACCGTTATCTCGATTAACATAAGTGTTTACTGTGGTAGATTATTTACAGCCCATAGCGCCTAAAGACCGTGTTTGGGTCTTTAGGTGGGCTTGGCGGCGGCCATAAGACGATTCAAGTTGCATTTTTGCGACTCACAGCAACTTAGGCTTCTAATTGTTATTAGGGAAACAGTTATTTTCTTAGATGTGAACCTCAGACAGCGTTAGCCATTCCGCTCAGTAACTTCTATAATGAATTTGTGCTCTAACATTCCAAATTTATTAATCATTGGTCGGGAATATATAGTTATGTCTCGAAACATGAAGCAAAGTCATAATTCTATCTGACTCGAAATCTAAAGAAATACTGTTTTTTAGGCTCAGTAAGCTTTCATGAATGAAGGCCCTTTACCTTAATCGTTTTTACCTGTGTTTGATCCATATTAAGTTTTTGGAGCAGTTGGAGAAAGATGATGTTCCAGGGACACAGGTCTAGGATTTAATGCAGTGTGTCTCAAATTACTCCCGTTGGTCACAGATCACTGCGTTCGGTGGTAAGAGGAACTAAACAGTTGCGGAACAAGTGGCGTGGCATCGGAAGTGCAGGCAGGTAAAGAAAACATCTTCCCAGAAATGCTGTTTCCGAGAACTCATGCGAAGACCTCAAAGGTTAGTACTGTATGCCCAAGACAAGAAGGCAAGTCTTAGGAATGTGTAGCGTAATCATTTTGTGCTTCCCGCATGGTGTTTATGCCTAGTTTCCGAGTATGACAAGGATGCTAGGTTCGTTTAAAATACACAATGTTGTCACATAACTCACCTATAGCTAGAAATATTCGTTCTCATACACTCATTTCCTAGTAAACAGGTCCGCTACCGGAGTAGATACACAGTTCAAGCCCCCTCTGCCCTTCATTCCCCTCTAGCCTTCTTGTCGTGGGCATACAGTACTGTATGCATGCACAACTGTAACTGTATTCCCATTGTCACCTTCTCCCTTACTTCCTTGGGTATTAAGCCTTGACTACAGTGGCGCCCTCCTCCAAACGCATATCGTGATCGATTTATACACAATTATTATTGTAAATAATTCAGAAGACTGAACAATTTAGCCACTTTTCAATTTATTACACGTATGTGCATATGCTATAATTAATTACTGATATAAACTTAAATTGCTTATATTACACACAATTCATAGTTTTCGTGACAAAAGCCCCTTTTATTTTGAAAATAAATTCAGGTATCTGATTGCCCAGCGTATGCGTTGAGTGACCAGTATGATGCTAGCGTTGCACAAACTACATGAAGACAAATGAAGCAGACGGTGCAGAGCTCGCCATTGTTCTCAACGCACTCAGTTAATTAAAAGGTGGAAAAGCAAACTTTTTGCCAGTTGCTCATTTGGAAATGCAGAGCTAAACACGTTCGTGCAAAAAATTGACTTGAAACTAGCAAACAGACATTAAAAATAGCTGTACTCAGTAAAAGTTCTGTTATCTTTCATACTTTCAATGCGCAATGAGCATGACTTTTTATTTATGCGAGAAGCAGGCATATTGAAGTTACCAATGGTGAGAACAAATATCTGCATTCGTTACATTTTGTTGCAGAATAAATGAAGAGGAACAGTTGCACTAAATAGGTTACTTATTATCTAAACTAATTGTATTGCTATTTGCAAATAAAAGCAAGGAAATCTGCGCGCAAATAAAACATTTCACCATTTGTTAATTAAACTAACATTTCACTAGCTATGTTTTGCTGACGGCACTGATAAATTGCTGTCCACATTCGCACAATTTAAACTAAAGCGGTAATGTGTTGAATCTGAAAAATTAGCTTTACAAACCACTGCATTTTAATTCTAATTACACCGAATTTAATTAAAATGTAGATTTGAAACGGTTATCCAGGTTAAATTTTGCTTCCTCTGCTTCCATACAAGTATCAGGCAGTTGGCCTGTTACGATCTCAAGTAGTTTTCCATCCAAAGCTTTTTGGTACATCCCAGAGATGGCTTCTGGTGGTTTTGTATACATATAGAATAGGTTCCATATCCAGTTCTTCCATGACTTCCTCATTTCTTGCATGGCCCCACTTTTTTTTTTTCTCTCTCTATTTATTTAAATTAGATAAAAGAAGCAATACATTGCAATTACAATCGGGTGTACAATACTAAACCATTTCTGCATTTTGTAATGTTCTTTCATTTGGTAAAGCATATTGCTGTTCATTGCATGAGGTCAGTTACCTTTGCTGGTCCTCCATTTGGTTTCATCTGGCAACTGGGCGATGACACTTCCGAGATGGTGATACCTCCATCCAGCTGGCACACTCCTTTACACAGAAGTTCATTGCATGATGTAAGTTACCTTTGCTGGTCCTCCATTTGGTTTCATCTGGCAACTGGGCGATGACACTTCCGAGATGGTGATATCTCCATCCAGCTGGCATAATCCTTTGCTGGTCCTCCATTTGGTTTCATCTGGCAACTGGGCGATGACACTTCCGAGATGGTGATATCTCCATCCAGCTGGCATAATCCTTTACACAGAAAGGACATCTATGTTAGGGTGAATCATCAAGAGAAGGTCACGTTTTTTCCTTTTGAGGCGCGTCCTATGTTCTGTTAAAAATCTCTCCAGGCCACGGACACTAGGAGATGGATCCTGCAACATATAGTGGATATAGCCCATGATAAGCCATATTTGGGTAAAGACGTGTTTTTTCACCTGGATATCTAGCTGCAGGATTGCCCTGCGAATGGTATTTGGGTTATCTGCCCTGGTAATGCAGCGGATTTTATTTTGTATCCACTGCCAAGTTTCGGGAATGCACGTTGTAAGACGGTGTTGAAGGGTGTCAAGGTTGTGGCATCGAGAACAATGCGGTGAATTGCAGATGTTGTGGCGATATTGTTTTTCTGCTGTGGGTACTATGGCATTGAGCATCTTGTAGGCAGAGGCCTTCCAGTCCGTCGGGATATCAGCGTAGCGAAAAACTCTCCAGATATTCTTCCAAGGAATATTGGGATATTTAACCTCTATTGTGGGAGTAGAAGGAATACGTAACAGCAGATGACGGTAGAGGATCTTTGTAGTTGGAATTGGATCCCCAGAGACGAAATTCGCAGGTAAAGTGGTAATACATTTCACCATCCGGCGATAAATGGCATGGTTCATTAATGTTCCAGTGCTGGAGTGAAGTTGTTTGTTGTCCTTGAATTGTCCCATCTGTAAAGAAGTTCTAATTAACAGTGCTGAACATTTTTCGGAGACCTTAATGAGTCCTAGGCCTCCATTCATGATGGGACGCCACAGCTGAGATTTTGCCACTTTATATACATGTCCATTCCACAAATAATATGACACTGCCAGCTCGATGCGCTGGGAAATCTCTAACGGGATGGGCAGAATTTGGGCCAAATACCAAATCTTGGATAATCCCATGAGGTTAACAAACCAAACTCTCTGGAGAATGTTAAGGTTTCTACTCAAGTTGCGCTGTAGGGAGTAACAGATGCGATTGAGTAAAGATGTCCAATTTATGTTTACCATTTCTGTGACGTTCGTGGTGATTTGGAGGCCTAGAATAGTGACGTGGTCTTTAATGGGCACATCATCCACCGTTAACGTCCGAGGCCAGGTCCCAAAAGGTATCAATGAGGACTTCTGATAATTAATCTTCGCGCAAGATGCCTGTTCATGAAACTGTAATATGTGCGGAAGTAGGAAAACTTGATGATGGTAGCGGAGTAGCAGAGTCATGTCATCGGCATAAGTCTTTATGGTGAGCAGTCTTGTCTGCACTGTAGGTGAAAATAAGTGTTTCTTCATCAATCGCACCAGAGGTTCGGTGCAAACTGTAAACAATAACATTGATAATGGGCAACCTTGTCGTATACCACTCAAAATGGGTATTGGCCTAGTAAAATATCCATTGATTTGGATTCTGGAGTATGCAGGTTGTACACTAGTTTAATGGTTTTTAGGATACGATCAGAAATACCCATGTGCTGCAAGACACCAAAAATGTAATTATGGTCAATATTGTCGAATGCTCTCTCGAGGTCCAATGACAACAAGGCCGCTTCTTCCTCAGGATGTTCCTTGAGATATACCACAGCATCCCTTAATTGTATCAAATTGTGCGAGATTTTCCTGTCTGGAAGTCCACAAGTTTGTTCCGGTCCATTCAAGGCTGGCAGTACTTTACGCAATCTGTTGGCTAAAATCTTTGTAAAAATTTTAAAATCAGTATTCAGTAGTGTTATCGGCCTAAAGCTGTTAAAATGGTGTGGTTTTATACATTTTGGAATTAAAATTACAATTCCTTCATTAAACCCTGACAAGTGGTCGCTCATGGCAAAAGTGGCGTTCATCAGTTGTAGCAGACGGTCTTTAATGATCGTCCAAAATACTTTGTAAAAAGTATAGCTAATACCATCTGGTCCTGGTGCAGAATTGTTGCTGGCTTTAAAAATCACGTCCCGAAGTTCATCCATGGTGATAGGTGCGTCCAATTCATCCTTATCAGTAGGATTCACAGTTTTATTGATAGCCTCAAAAAGTACTCTTTTTGAGGAATCAAGAGTAGGATGTTCACCATATTGCTGTCTGAAGTGTTCCTCTGCCCCTCGGAGAATTTCAGGCGTTGTGCGTAGGAGAGTAGCATTGGTAGTGGAAATATCACATATGAATTTACGTTGGTGTCGTTTCTTCTCCGAAGCTACATGGTACAAAGCAGCACGTTCATCATCAGTAATTGAGAGGGCACGAGAACGCACCCGTATACCGTCTAAAATGGACTCCTGAATTTTACGAATTTTTAATTTTATCGCAGTTATCCTGCCACTGACGTCGTTGCCGGTGCTCTGTTGATTAGTTAAATCATGTAACAGGGCGTAATAATAGTGTTGGCTATTAGCTCGTTCGGCAGCCTTAGCCTTACCAACACATTTGAAGAAGGACTGTATCGCTGGTTTATAAATCAAAAGCCACTGTTGAAGCTCCTGGTAGCAAGACCTGGACGCTCGTACGTTAAGGCTTTCCCAAGTTTCACGAAACTGTTGTTGTACGTCCTCATAATATAATAGAGCATTATTTAATTTCCAGTAGCTTCTACCAAGGATGGGTAAAGGAGTGGATGCTGTCATCTTCACAATTACGGCATGATGGTCGCTTATTGCGGCAGGTACAACAAGGACATTCCGGATGTTGGTTCGATGAAGGCCATTAACATAAATCCTATCAATTCGTGAAGCGGATGTAGCACGACAGAAAGTGTAGCGAACTTCATTTCCATGTAGATATTCCCAAGTGTCAGTTAACTGCAATTCCGAAGACAGGCGCTGTAGTGCGGGTGACGGATTATAAGTTCCTCGTTGGTCCTTGGCATGTAACACGCAGTTAAAGTCACCACCCAGCAACAAGTAATTATAGCTGTGACGAAAGAAATATGGCATATCATCCGCAATGAGAGATTCACGGTCTCGTCGTTTATTGGAGCCAGATGGCAAGTACACATTCACCACTAAGATGTCATTGTCTATTATCATAGCTAAAATGCGTCCACTAGGATGTTCCTCATGATGGGTAATTCTCAAAGTCGATCTGTATATTATTGCTGTGCCCCTATTGTCAATGCCTACATTGCAAATGTAGTTATACTGAGGACCAAGGAAGTTTAAATTATCGGTGTTCACCTCTTGCAGGAGTAGGATGTCAATATCATGGCTGAAAATGAAATTATTGAGAAGTTGTTGTTTAGCAGTACTGCGTATACCATTGACATTTAAGGTGGCATAAATACGGGTATAAGTCATGCAAATTAAGTAGATGAGGTAGAATAGGAACAGCCAAGAAGAAACATCAGGCATTATGATAGCGGTGTGGGAGTACCCGGGTCATTTTCGAATGATTCTTCAGTTTTCTCTTTCTTTCGGTTACCCTTGCTACTCTCCGTACGTCTCTTTTTCACGCGTGGGTCGCGGTTTCTACTATTATTGGAAATTGTGGGCACTACTTCCATATCTGTTGTTATTGGAGCGAATGCACATGTTTCTGAAGTTATATTTGAAGTTTCTGGTGTCACCTCGGATGGTTCCTCTGCCATTGGAATAGTGGTAAAGTTCGTTATCGGGGCATCACTTTGTGCATCATCATCATCCATTAGTAAATTTTCCGCCTGTTTAGGATTGATTACAGTTTCCCTCTGTGTTTCGACCACGGTATCTTTTCCTGAAAACTGAGCTGCAGTTACTTGTTCTTTATCAGTAGTCGTCATTTCTGCCGAGGTCATAGCTGTGTCTTGTGGCAAATCCACCGGTACCCGTCTAATGGGGAAGTCTCCCTGCACTAGTTTAGACCATGTGGGCGGGTCTGTTAGACGTGGTGTCTGCGTGATTACCCTCCGTCTGGGACAGTTTCGTAAATGTCCTGTTTCACTACACACCGCACATGTAATTGGTTGACCTTCATAGCTTATAAAGCTTTTATATCCGGCAATATCTATATATGAGGGAATATGCTTTTTTTAAATCTATCTTTGCAGTGCGTACTCCGTTACTGATTTTGTATCGAAGCGTGGGCCCCCAAGTATCCATTGATAGTGCTAGTATTGTGCCGTAGTTTCCTAGATGTTGTCGTACAATTTCTTGGTTTAAATCTTTGGGTAAGTGGTATAATTTCACAATACGAAACCCTAGACCTGCCGTTGTTATTGTTACTTTACTTCTTTGTCCATTACTATAGGTAAAAATTGACTCATCGTTTGTGTCCTCTATGGCCCTTTTTACTCGCAGCGCTTCCTTACACTGGATGTATATTTGCCGGGTGTAGTTGTTGATCTGTATCATTTCCAGTTCCTCTTCTTCAAATCGGAATATATCGTGAATCCATTCATGTAGTTCGTATGGTGACGGTTTCGGCACATCACGATCCACAAACGTTAGTACTAATGTGTTCTTTCGTTCTATATACATTTTTACGTTACTAGAAAATCACACTTATTTAACACACAAAAATGTGTAATGAAAACCAGCGAGTTATAGCTGGTGCAAAGTCACGTAAGTTGAAGGTCGAACCAAGCGAACAAGCTTTCGCCAAACAACCTCTCCTTACACACGCTGCTGCGCGACTGGCCACTTTGTATAGCCGGCTATACCACGCACAAATCTCACCTCGTTATGCTGCTCGCAAAAGTTAAACGCATGTGAACGCTGGCCAATGCTCAAGCGAAGCGCTGTTGCCAAGCGTATTGCGTGTACCGGCAGAGTTTCTGTACTTACGAGTCCGTGAGATGCGTGTACAGGGTTGCCAACATTTACAAGTAAAATTATCGTACCAGCCACTCAAAATTATAGATTTGGATGCAAAATTATCGTACATCATAAAGCAAACGCTACAACAATAAAAATATCAGTATAATACTTATCAAAATATAAGAGTAATGATGCTTAATATATCCACTTACAAGATTGATGACCTCAACAAATATTACAACTTTAGCACTTATGTTTGTCGCACTATTCATCTGAAAGTACAGCTTCCTCAACCGTTGCAGCATTTTACAAATTTGTTTTTGAGATAAACTTTTACATCTTCTCGGTGACTTGCAGATTTTAAGATCTACCACATTCTTTCATAAGTTGAGACGGCAAAATGAGTTCATTTGCCGTATCTAGTGTCAATCTGTTTCTAACTTTGGTTTTTATTAAATCCAGTTTAGAAAAAAAACCTCTTTCACAAGAAGTGCTTCTGTAGGGCAAGGAAACCTCTGATAATGCAAAGGTCGCTAGTTCTTTGAAATCAGTATTTCCACCAAGGTGACATATGTTTAACAGCACTCTAGAAACTGTCAGGTTCAGGCATGTTATTTATTTCACACGGAATGTCACGTATTCCGAGTTTTCTACATTGATCGTCAATTTTCTGAACAGTGCCTTCTTCATTGAGATTATCAGACCTGGGCACTCTGGCAATAAGAGGATAAAGGGTAGCAGGCTTAGTAGCTATGGGGTGGAGACATACAATGAGGACAAAAGTGGTGTTATTTGTAATTAGTTTCACTTCGCTGGAGTGACAAACCAGTGAAAATGATATTTCGCCGATATCGAACTATCATACATTCAAATTATCGTACACCCCCATAATTACCGTACGAGTTGGCAACCCTGTGCATGCACCACATTTGGCAGCGCTGGTAGGGGGGCAAGCTTAGGATTCGCTGGAGTCTGCAGTACGGCCCGCCTCCATATGCCTTTAACTTTTGCGAAGATGATAGTTGGCATTTATCTCTTTTTCGTAGTGTCCATGCTTCACTACCTTGCAAGTGCCTTATAGAGCCGTAGTCTTGTATTCCTTTGCACTAAAATGGTTTCATGATGTTACTAATTATTCCCATTATTTTTGTAAATTGTTAAATTTTGCAAAACGCAAAATATTAGAAATTTTATGACTTCAGCTCCTCAGCTGAGGTACTCGAAAATGATTTATAAAGATGACAATGAAACGAGAGTGAAGTACAGTTCTGGATAGGCAGGAAATATGACAATAATTCGTTTCGCTTTCTATTTTTTCTGTTTGATATATATACTAAGAAGAGAAGTATTGTATTCCATCAAAACTTAGATACCTATATTTCCTCGGAAACACGTTTTGAGGTCCCTCATTCGAAAAGTCTTGTTATCTTAAGGTCCGCCGTGTATTTGTATGTCGTATATCTGTAAACAACTTAACGTAAACACGAAAAGTCTAAAATAAGAACAAATTAGAAACTAAAAGCTTCATTTATCTTAGTAATGTTTCAAGAACTTGCAGTATTACTATCATAAGTGAAGCTTTTAGCTTCTAAGTTGTTCTTATTTTAGATTCTGTTATTTCACTGTTAATAGCTTCAATTTTCTTCGATTTAACGAAAAGCCTGTAAAATACCATGTTGGTAATTACCGAATTGGTCCGAAAATAAGCCGCACTTTTATCTATATTCTACCCTCAAAAAGCTGGGGTGTTGCTAATATCTGCTACCTTGTATAATTACATACCCTTGTTGCACTTTTGTGACAATACAACCAGCATCCGTAACTGGCGATAAAGTGCTTTATTACGCAAGAATGCACTGTTTTATCGGTATTAATATTGTGTAGGTCTACCAATATTGTTTCGTCAGCGTGTGGTTCAATTTCAGCTGGATCATCACTATCTGTACCGATACCACCACCTCCATCATTTTCTTCATGGAAACCGGTAAGAAAGCCTTATTTATGGCCAATTAAACGACCATTAAGAACGAAAAACATCTTCGAGGCCAAGGAATGAGTGCAGTTGCGATACAAGCTTCAAACTTAGAGTGGTACATTATACCAAAATATGGTACAGGTATAGATGTTAGTTGCCAATATCTTATATCATACGTTAGAACAAATTGCTACAGTACATTCGTCTTACATATAAGTACAAGTAAATTTCTAGTAAGTTTTCTTATCTCAGCAAGTATAATATTTATTTGTTTCTTCTTCGGAATTTATGGGCGCGCCTTATATGTTAAGGGGGCTAATTTTCGGGTCAATAAGGTAACGTTCCCCAAGGATGCTGCACGAAGATTTCTAAGAAAATTCCTCTTCCAAAACTCTTTTATCACGAAAATTGTTCATTTTTATCTCATCAAAAGTGGCTATAACGACTTTGATTAAAATATATATTTAATATATATGCATGAGGAGCAAAATATACATCTGGAATTTTTTGGGGATGAGCTGTGAAGATCTCTTCATTCTTCTTCAACACTTTTGTGTAAGAGGTAGAAATCTTATTACACAAAAAATCGATATCTCGTTAAAGCGCACATTTATTTACATGCACCTTTTTTGTGGGTTAACCATTTTCACATATTGTTTGTTGTTGCTCTGAATCTTCAAACATGAACTTTCAAAACCAGGACATAGCAATCCGCTTTTTAAATATCTGTCAGTTGGATCTACTGTATAATCTTATACCTACAACATAATGTACAAATGTTTAATGAGAGTGTACATAGAAGAGTGTACATAATGAGAAGTACATAGAAAAAGAATATTGTGTACGAATAGTTTGCAGAAGAGTAAAGTTAACAGAGGAAGTTATATGATAGATTCTTGACTTGAGGGTCGTATGTAGGGGTAACAGAGACGTGGGCAAGGATTTTCTGCATTTTCTTTTTCTTCTTAATTAATTAATTAATTATGGAGTTTGGGCGTGCAAGCACGCCCGGGCTGCTTAGGGAATGTCGCCTCTTCAGCCTAGCTTTGTTTTTTTTCTTTTTTGGTGGGGCAGAGATCCATCAGTTTGGGTGGTACATTTTCTTTTTTTGTTGATGCTTCTTTTTTTCCCAGGTCACACATCTTGCTGCCGTCGCTACCCAAGAAGGCTGATTTTGCTGTTTGTTTAGTGCTTTTTCTTTTTGTTGCTGCTTCAGGCTCTTGTTAGTTTTTTATTTATTGTTTGTTGTCATTTGTTTGGTAAATTGATGGTTATTTTTTTTATTTATTTCTTATATGTTTGATAAATATTGTAGGAGGTCTTGTAGATGTTGTTGTTGGTCTTCTTGTTGTTTGTCGTAGATGTGGATAAGAGTGAGTAATGGCGGATTTTTTCATTTTGATTTGGTCGAATGGTTTTCATTTTTTGGGCTGTATTGATCAATCGTCGTCTGTATGGTCTGGTATGGGCGTTATCTATGTATCTGAGCATGAGTTTTGCTATGTGTTGATCAATAGGCATGGTTCTGGTATAACTATAGATGTTGCTGTTTTTAAAATTGGGTAGAAGTTTGTATGCGATGCGTAGACATTTCCTTTCAAAAGATTGTATTTTCTTCATTGAATCAGGTGTGATGAGAGGCATGGTGGCTACTGCGGCGTATGTTAAGTTTGGACGAATGAGGGCGATGTAAAGGTGACGAAGTATTTTTGGAGAGAGGCCTCGTTTATTGAGTTTGGCGAGATATGCTATTGTTCCAAGTATGGGTCTGGTTTTTTTTAAAACTTCATGGTAGTGTGGTTTGATTGTAAGGGAGCGATGAATTTTGATGCCTAGATATTTAATGCTTTTTTGGCACATTATGTCTTCGTTGTTAAATTTTATAGTTACGTTTTTGTGTTTCTCTTTTATTTTTTTCCGAAAGGTTATTGCTTGGGTTTTCTGTACGTTGATTGTGATTCTCCATTTTCTCGTCCACTTTAGGAATACTTTTAGTTGTTGTTGGAGTCTGTTTTTTGCCGCTAATATTTGTGTGTGTGTGCTCCAGTAAGCGGTGTCGTCAGCATATTGGGCAAGTTGAATTGAAGGGTAAATTGGCTGTGAGGGCTTACAAGCCAATGCCTTGGGTCAGATGCCTGTAGGGGAGCTCAGGAACCTATGGACCCGACAGAATGAAGAGCTGGAAGCAGGTGGTCAGCCAATCACCAGCCATGGTAGTGAGGAAGAGGATGATATGAAATGCAGGCAAAATAGACGAAGAGAAAAGTAATGATGTAGCAATTGGTGGAATAAGTGACGTGGGAAACTGGATAACCCGGAGAAAACCCGCCCAGATGCCGCCCCTAGATGGTAGGCGAACGGTCTAACTCCTCGGCCACGGCGCCGCTCGGCAAGAATTTTCTTGAAATGAAATTCAGATTTCTTCCAAAATTCGTTTTACTTGAGTTTAAGACAAATCCCTTAAAAACTAAATTCTCTTTTAACAAGTTATTGAAACTATTTCCAAAATTATTCAGACAATCTTTACACAAAAGTTTTTCAAATTGTTTCTCGTCCGTAGCTTGGCTGCGTTTTTTTCACCGCAAACTACTATTTCACTTTTTATTTCGCCAACTTATATCCACGAAAATCAATTACGTATATATTCTTTTACGTGCCATCACTCAGATTACTTCAGAATTACTAATTACTTCAGAACTATTTATGTGTTTCTGTTCACGACTTAATTGCCACGGATTACGCACAAATTCGCATCCTTTCCCTACGACGCTAACACCACAACTATGCTGAAAAATCTGATGTGTTGCACTCACATGACTTTCTCTACTCTTGTACTAACCATTCCTACAAACTCTTATTTTTATATCTTCTTCGTGTTAGTTGAGATGAGCATTTGCAGAAATTATCTTATTGCTTACTTCCTTGTAGACACAAGGAAAATATGGGAAAGCAGTAGTAGTCTAATCTGTTGAAGCTTTCAAATTCCGTTCTTTTTGCACGGTTAACACACAAAAAATAAATAACGGTGTTCAATTTGGCGGAAGTGTTTACCAAAACTCACATAAATAACAAGGAATATCTCCGAAATGGTTCAATGTACAAAAAGAATTATTCAGGCATAAATTGTGCATTTTAACAAGATCTAAGTTCCGTATAGTAAGATTTGGTTTATCTGTTACGGTTTACCATTTATGCAAAAGTCATCCAGAGTAAACAGGATTTCATGGTCTATAGCCAGAAAATTAAAGATATACACTTCATTTGTCATAAAACTATCTCAAACATATGGCATTTTAATTAAAATCTTTAAGACGAATTTTAGAGAAAGTAGACAGCTTTCGAAAAATTTTCTATATAAAGCCTAGTTTAGGATGGAACAATTTTCTTCAAAATCTTCGTGTCGCAACCTTGAAAGACATTTAACTTAAATACCAACTTTGGTTTTTAACCAACTTCTCATTTTTGAGTTATGTAGTCCACAGACTGACACACACACGCGCGCGCGCGCACAAACACACACACACACACACGGACCTTTTTATAAAAATACTTTTTTTTAAATCCAGGGGCCTCAAAACATTTATTTCCGGTGAAATTTCGACATCGAATGTTTTGGGTGGAATACAAGACTTCCGCTACTTACTAGTAGAGAAAGTAAAAGGATTATTTTTGACTCCTGTTGGTTACCTAGCTAGTAATGATTGTTCCTCTTTTGTTTCTCTTTTCCCTAATGCACAGAACTGTTGGCTATACTTTTATGTTAGCGTAACAAATAATTTCGGACGTAATGTTGAGATCAACAAAATTAACATAAATAACACAACATAAATAAAATATTGGTGAACGTAAGCTATACATAATAAATTCCAGCATGAACCAATACATATTTCCATTTCCCCTGAATGAAATTAAATGTTCTGAGCTTATAATTTCCCTTACATGCATTTTAAGAAATCGCAAGTACACTGGTTCTCGTGAAAAATGGAGAACAACAGAATTTTCAAACAATTACTTTATTCATCTCCGCCTTCAAAAATGGTATACGCTTTTTGGTGGGGGGGGGGGGGGGGGGGCTTGAAGTTAATGCCCTTTGATCAAATGATTCCGGAGTCCAGGTCCATAAAGCTTAAAGGCTCAAAGGTGGGCAGGTTCGATCTTATTCTTGAAGCACCAAAGCGCTTTAAGTATTTGGGTCAATAGCAAATGGCAAAAGTGCGATAGAATGAGACATAAATGTAAGAATATCACCGTGTAGTAGTAATAGATACTTTGCAATAAAATCTTTGTTGCACACCAGGTTTGCCAACTCGTACGATAATTATGGGGGCATACGATAATTTGAATGTTTGTACATATGGTTGGCAACCCGTACGATAATTATGGGAGTGTGCGATAATTTCGATACTGGTGAAATATCATTTTCCCTGGCTTGTCACACCAGCGAAATGAAACTAACTACAAATAGCGACACCACTTTTGCCTACATGGCTTGTCTCCACCCCTCTAAGGCAACCATTTCATATCCTACTAATCCTTCTACCCTTTATCCTCTTGTTGCCAGTGTTCCCAGATCTGGTAATCTCAATGAAGAAGGCACTGTTCAGAAAATTGATGATCAATAGAGAAAACTCGGATTAACTGATATTCCGTGTGGAATAAAGGAAATGCCTGAACCTGGCAGTTTCTGGAGTGCTGTTAAACCAATGTCACCTTGGTGGAAATACTGATTTCAAAGAACTGACGGAGTTTGCATTGATCTCGTTGCCCCACGAGAAGATGTTAAGCTTTATCTCAACAACAAATTTGTATAATGCTGCAAGGATTGAGGAAGATGATGAACTTTCTGATGAATAGCACGAGAAACATAAGTACCAAAGTTGTAATACTGGTTGAGGTCATCAATCTTGTAAGTGCAAAACATCAATACTATTCCATTCTCGTGTCATACTGATATTTTTATTGTTGTTGCATTTGGTTTATGATGTACGATACTTTTTGGCTCCAAATCTATAATTTTGAGTGGCTGGTACGATAGATAATTTTTGTTCCAAATGTTGGCAACCCTGTTGCACACACAAGACTTTCTCTACTCTTGTACTTACTATTCTTATAAACTCTTATTCCTCTATCTTCTTCATGTTAGTCGAGATAAATATTTGTAGGAATTTTCTTATTGGTAATATTTTTATAGGTGCAAGGGGAATATGGGAATACTTTGAGCGATAGTCAATCTTTTAAAGCTGATCGCCATATGAAGGCTTTGAAATTCAGTTCTCATTCCGGCCAAGAGAATAAAAAGGAGAATAACGACCTTCCATTTGAGAAAAGTATAAATATCTCAAAACTCACACAAATAATAAGGAATATCTCCAAAATGGTTCACTTCACTAAACATTCATTCGAACATAAATTGTGTATTTTAATGAGATCTATAGTATTTTTTGTACAGTAAGATTTGGTCTATATCTTAAGGTTTACCAGTTATACAAAAATTATCAAGAGTAAACAGGACTACATGGGCTATAGCCAGAAAATTCAAAATATAAATTTCATTTGCCATAAAAATATCTTAAAATTATGGCATTTTAATCAAAATTATTAGAGCCATTCTTGAGAAATTAAAAATGTTCGGAAATTTTTCCATGTAGAGTTGTTTAGGGCAGAGGAATTTTCTTTGAAATGCTTGTGTCGCATCCTTGAAAGATATTAAACTTAAATACGAACTTTGGTTTTTAACGTCTTTTCGTTTTTGAGTTGTGCTGTTCACAGAGAGACACATAGACAGGCACAAACACGCGCGCGCGGAGCGTTTTCTAAAAATGCTTTATTTATTTCTTCTTTTGATTCAGGGGACTCCAAACATATTTCCGGTGAAATCTCAACATTAAAATTTTGGGTTGAATGCAATACTTCCCTTATTATACGCAGTGGAGAAAGCACAAGTTAACTCTTAAAAAGTAAGCCAACATCTCAGGTGGGGACGCTCAACTTTTGTAAAACAGCAAGAAATCCGTTTGTGAGGTAAGCATACGAAACATCGATACTAAAAGAAACATCGATTAAATGACAGCGAATTGGATAACCTAACTCCAGAAATCGTTTGATTTTAGAGTCACTTGGAGAACACACGAAACGGTTGGACTACATTAAATAAGAGACTCACAAAAGCAACGACTTGCAGAATCGAAAAGAGAGCACAAACTCCAGAACGCATCCGTTTCTCAGTAATAAAAGGCAAGACCGCCTTTCATTGTAGTCCAGATATTGATTACGTCAATCAAAGCAAATAGAAAGAGGAAGCTTTCGGAAATTACGGTATAATTTAGCTATATTAGCTCATGCTTTTTAGGATTTAAAAAGGAACGGACAACCCCCACATTCATACTCGCCATTAAATTCTGATGCCAACTCTGATTCGGAAAAAAAGGACTGATGAGAGCATTGGCTTTGTTGTGATTACGATAATGCCCTCGAGGCACACAAAAGCCCTTTCCTCCCCAGGGCTTATGGCTTATTGTTAGGCCTTAATTCATTGTTATTGGTACATTTCCCGACCAATGTTGGAAACTATAGCGTGTCACTTCAGATGAGATCATTCGTCGCCAAAAAATTTCTTGAATCCGAGTTTTTATATGAATTTTGAATTAAGGAACAATGTATATGTTTAATGCCATAACCGGCGTCAATCCTATCCTATCATGTTATGGCTTTTGTAATAACTAAAACTGAACAGACAAAAATGACTGAAACCGAGCCACGAAAAGCCCAAGGTCAGAGTAGCCGGGACCTTCGCAATTGAAGCCTCGCACGTTACCGCATTAAATTGAGTGGGCTAATCATAGTTTTATCTATAAATGAATAACACCGCACGAATTTTACTGGTGATAGACGGTTCACAGGCAATCAATTTGAGACAGGAAACCTATGGTCTAGGATTACAAATTACAGAACTGTGCCTTAAAATTATTTGAGGGTATTTACGCCACTATACCGCTCGCAAAAGTTAGAGGCATGTGAACGCTGGCCAATGCTCGAGCAGAGCGCTGTTGCCAAGCGTAGTGCGTGTACCGGCAGAGGTTCTGTACATAACAGTGTGTGAGATGCATGCACCACATTCGGCAGCGCTGGTAGGAGGGGCAAGCGTAGGATTCGCTGGAGTCCGCTGTACGCCCCGCCTCCATATGCCTTTAACTTTTGCGAAGATTATAATCATGACCACTGCAGATGTAAGGACGAATTTGGTACTCTATTTAGTGTAATGGTTATGGTGCCTGGACGTGAAAGTACATACATGTTAAAAGCGCAGGTTCAAATACTCACAACTCCATATTTTTTATGTTCTTTTTTCTTTTTTTCTTCATAAGCGCATGCTTCATCTAATTTGATTTACACAAAATATTTGTGTGACTGTAATTTTTCGTTTAACTAATGTTTAAACTTATTGGGTGGTATACATAAAAGCAAGCACTAGCTTTTTTCTCACTAGTTCGAAGCAAGAGATTGGTTTCGTATAAATAAAAATTTTCTCCTCCTACTCCTTGCAAGCTAAAGCTTCCCGACCTTGACTGCGGAACTATTGCTCACGAAATGGTATAAAAAAATCTGCTTTCCTCACTCCTACGAAGCTTTTGCTAGCGATTTTCTGAGGTAGCTATGTACGTACCTCAGCTTGCTCAATCAGTTAGTACCATGGCCAGGATTTCCTGCTCCCACTGTTTCAAAACAACTGGCTTGTTGCCAATTAGTTTCAAATCACTTTTGGACTTAATTCTTGTTTTTAAGTTGCTTTTTTTAGTATTTGCATCTCGGTAATGGATGTTTTGAACTCTTCCTCCAATTGATACTTTACTGTAGCTACTGCTAAACTTTTGCGCTTACTTTCTGACAATTGCGCTTTTAATAGAATGTCTTGATTTTCCTTTAATAGATGAACAAAGCGCCTCATAAATTACACTGCTTTCTTCAACCATGGTGACTGACGTGTTGTAAAATATAAACTCTACTCTTGGAGATATTTGCTGCTGTATCAGCTCCGATGATACAAGGAAACTTATCCGAGGAGTAGTGATCTTGCCTGGTTAGAATGCGAGTGATGTCATAGTGATCCACTTTCAATACCGGAAACCTGATAATGGAATCAAAACATATACGAACGTGCTGATACAAACATGCAGCACGTATGAAGACCATAATGCTCGTACAAATCAATGTCGAATTATATCTATAAAATAAGCCTATATGAAACTCTTTCACAAAGTAGATATAGCTTTAATCAGTGGCGGCTCCTGGGGGATCGCATACTCGCAACTGCACACCCACTATTTTTTTCCGCAAGCGAATGTGTATAGACATGCATATGAGAAAGTCGAATGTCCAACTTTCTTGTACGTATATGAACTTGCTAAAACGCATAAACCCGATTTTGCGACTGGCGAAGGTAGCTTTTAGGCTAGGGGTACGCGGGGAGCAGTGCATAGCTTGCATTTAAGAGTACGGCGAATTAAGGCCTCGGCCATGTTTACGTCCTGGCGACATCTCTCCTGGCTTTGGCCCTTGTGGCCAGCCAATAAACCCGCTCCCTTAATCCGCAGGTGCAATAGCGGTACTGCTACACCTACCCTCTCTGAATTCTCTCCGGTGGAGTTTCTTTTAATGGTTAGTACCTTCGGGTGAGGCCCACAGTCCCCCTCTGTGCCATCCCAGCACATGGCGCTCCGTAAATGGATTTTTCCTCCACTTGAGGGGGGGGGGGGGGGGACAGCATAAACGGCAAGGCCAACACATGCGATTCTTACCGCGCAAGCGCACTACGTTCTCGTACAAGTCCCTCCGTTTTCCTTGCTACGAGCATTTCTCTCCCGTTTAGCAGAACCTACTAGGCAGCCAACGTGGCGGTTCTAAATATAATGTAGCCATCTTCTATACTATATTAATGTTATAAACACAATTGCATCTAGTCTTATTAAGCGATTATAAATGCATATAATTACTCTTCATGTCGTAATTTACTAAGGCCAATACTTCAGTTTGGAATAGTTATTTTGTTACAGTGTTTTTTACTGTTTGTTATGTTTGTGTTCTGGCAGCAAGTTGCATGCAGTTGTGTCTGCACATAGCGGGAAATTTGAATCTATGAAAGTGTGGAAATGAATAACATGGCGAAACTGGAGGAGATAAATCTTTCGGGTTTATTTTTATAAGAGAAGCTGTTTTCCGTGCTTATTGTTTGGGAGTGAGAGAAATGGTGTCTGGACAAATAATAGTTCTTGTGATATTGGTAATTTAAAACAAAAAATAGCAAAACATAAGAGCTCAAATGCCCATATGAATTTAGAATTAGAATTGTGTGGTGTGTGTTAAGAAAGAAAGGGAGTAAAGTTGGAGAGGATGTAATGTACTGCACACCCACTGCGACAAGTCACGAGCCGCCACTGGCTTTAATTCACATAACACTTTTTAAAATCTTAGAATTGCCTATTTTGATGTTCCATAAATATTAATTGCCCAGTTCTAGAGCAGATCAACCAAACACTAGTAAAAGTAATCTTTCAGTACCTATATCACTTGTAATAGACGCAGATGATCAAATTATGGGAATCCGGGTTTAAATTTAGAGAAAGGATAATCGCCATGTGTTGGAAGTTCGGATAAATCCCAATTACTGTTTCATTTACCCCTGCCCCCATCGGGCATTTATTATTTATATTTATGCCAACAAGCTTACTGCTGGTGTTTGTGAACACACAAGCCGTGTGTGGGCAATGTTTAAGAGGTTGAATCAGAAATTGAAAAATTCAATGCCCTAGCCGGGATTTGAACCACGGATCTTCCGCTTACAGTATGAATCAGTTGGGGAATTTAATGTCGTACTGGCAAGTTCAACATGGTAACTTAATGGTTAAAGCAGCCGCTCGATAAGCAGAAGATCCGTGCTTCAAATCCCGGCTATGGTACTGAATTTTTCAGTTTGTGACTCAATCTCTTAAACATTGCCCACACACGGCTTGTGTGTTCAAAAACACCAACAGTAAGCTTTTTGGCATAAATAAATAATTACCATCTAAAGGTTACTTAAACCCGGGACATAAAGTACTTACAAATTGAGGTCACCCTTGGGGTATTTATCTCTGATGTGAGATTCCCTTGTGGTTAACCGGGAAAAAGTACGAATCCGCTGGGGAATTTAATGTCGTACTGGCAAATTGGCCATGGTAGCTTAGTGGTTAAAGCAGCCGCTCGATAAGCGGAAGATCCGTGCTTCAAATCCCGGCTATGGCATTGCATTTTTCAGTTTGTGATTCAACCTCTTAAACTCTGATGTGTTGCACTCACACGACTTTCTCTACTCTTGTACTAACCATTCTTACAAACTCTTATTCCTACAACTTCTTCGTGTTAGTTAAGATAAACATTTGTACAAGTTATCTTATTGCTTATTTCCTTGTAGCTGCAAGGGGAATATTGGAATACAGTAGGCTTTGTGTGACAGTCAAATCTTTTAAAGCTTTGATTCCGTTCTCTTTGCATACTTAACATATAAAAAAATGAACAATGATGTTCCATTTCACGAAAGTTTTAGGTTTTCCAAAAGTCATACACATAAGGAATATCCCCGAAATGGTTCGCCCTACAAGAAAATTTATTCAGACATAAATTGTGTATTTTAGCAAGATCTACATTTTTGTACAGTATGGTTTGTTGTATCTCTAGAGGTTTATCAGTTATGCAAAAGTCGTCCAGAGTAAATACGACTACAGAAGCTATAGCCAGAAAATTCAAGATATACATTTCATTTGTCATAAAAATATCTCAAACATATGAAATTTTAATAAAAATCGTTAGGGCCATTTTCAAGAAAATCAAAATTTTCGAAAAATGTTCCATGTAAAGCAGGGTTGCCAACATTTACAAGTAAGATTATCATAAAGCAAACGCTACAACAATAAAAATATCACTATAATACTTATGAAAATATAAAAGTAATGATGTTTAATATATCCACTTACAAGATTGATGACCTCAACAAATATTACAACTTTAGCACTTATGTTTCTCGCACTATTCATCTGAAAGTTCAGCTTCCTCAACCGTTGCAGCGTTGTACAAATTTGTTGTTGAGAGAAACCTTTAGATCTTCTCGGTGACTTGCAGATTTTAAGATCTACCATATTCTTTCATAAGTTGAGACGGCAAAATGAGTTCATTTGCCGTATCTAGTGTCAATCTGTTTCTAACTTTGGTTTTTATTAAATCCAGTTTAGAAAAAAACCTCTTTCACAAGAAGTGCTTCTGTAGGGCAAGGAAACCTCTGATAATGCAAAGGTCGCTAGTTCTTTGAAATCAGTATTTCCACCAAGGTGACATATGTTTAACAGCACTCCAGAAACTGTCAGGTTCAGGCATGTTATTTATTTCACACGGAATGTCACGTATTCCGAGTTTTCTACATTGATCGTCAATTTTCTGAACAGTGCCTTCTTCATTGAGATTATCAGACCTGGGCACACTGGCAATAAGAGGATAAAGATAGCAGGCTTAGTAGCTATGGGGTGGAGACAGACAATGAGGACAAAAGTGGTGTTATTTGTAATTAGTTTCACTTCGCTGGAGTGACAAACCAGTGAAAATGATATTTCGCCGATATCGAACTATCATACATTCAAATTATCGCACACCCCCATAATTATCGTACGGGTTGACAACCATCGTACAAACATTAAAATTATCGTATGCCCTCATAATTATCGTACGAGTTGGCAACCCTGATGTAAAGGGTAGTTTAGGGTGGGGCTATTTTCTTCAGAATCTTTGTGTCGCATCCTTAAAAGACACTAAACTTAAATACCAACTTGGTTTCTAACCGTCTTTTCGTTTTTGAGTTATGCTGTTCACAGACTGACAGATACACAGACACACACACGCACACACACACACACACACACACACACACACACATTCACGTGGACCTTTTCTAAAATGCTTTTTTTTTTTTTTTAATTCAGGGGGTCTCATAACATATTTCCGGTGAAATCTCGACAACGAATTTTTGGGTGAAATACAATACTTCACCTACTCACCAGTAGAGAAAGTAAAAAGGACGCACATACATACAGTATGTATTTGTTCCAGTTTTTTAAAAAGTTGTTTCTACAGGAAGTCCATAAATGTTTTCTGTTTAACAGTAAAAGGTGTGTTGAAATTGTCTCTGACTGTTTCTCTAGGCACTCGATGACCTTTCCTAGCACTTTGCATCGTTCACTGTTGCTGATTTTCTCATTCTCCATTTAAATATCTTCAATGTCACCCTCCCGCCCCTACATTTCTTTGTGCACTGTTCCTTTTTTACACCACATACGAGGTACTTTGCGCGGTACACTTCGTAAAACGGGGCCTCGGCTCTGCTGTAGATAATGAACCGTGACCCTCATATAGCTAGCAGTTATTTCCGGGTTGTTATGCCGCGGTCTGCTGGAGTTAGAGTTTCCAGATGTTTCGTCCACAACTGTGGTGGATATGTTCATTGGCACGGTTGCAGTCTCCTCGGCGAAGCTTACGTAGCTTCCGAAGTGGTGATTTTTGTTTTGTTTCTTTCTTTCAGTGTTTTTATTTATTTTATTTTTTATTTTTTGTGTGTGCTGACTGTCCGAACTGCTGTATTTATCCCTCGAGAGGCCTCCGCTGGTTGGACCGAATGGCGGACGGCAGGAGGGAGGGTGCGGGCTTCATACAAGATGTTGCTCCCTCCTACAGCTGGGAAAATTAGAAACTGGCGCCCGGGTGTATCCCTGGCAATGCGGCGGAGAAAAATCCCCTGGGTTAACTCCGCAAAATACCTGGGAGTACTGCTTGACCGCGGTCTAACCTTCACTCCACATGTCAGGACAAAGGTCGGTCTGGGACATGGCGCCCTGACACAGCTATATCCCATATTCCACTCAACCATGCCTACTCACCTGAAACTACGCTTGTACCGTGCGATCGTCCCGCCTCTGATTCTGTATGGGTGCGAGATCTGGGGAACGGTGGCTCGTTCCACCATCCGCAGACTGCAGGCCGTGCAGAACAGAGCGATACCGACCGTAGATTTCCATCACACATCCTTCATACTCATTCCGGCATACCATATATTGTGGACGTCGTGCGGGACAGGACTCGCACAATGTATGCCAAACTCACACCTCATTCTAACTAGTTGGCCAACACTGAGACAATATCAGCATCGTCTACCTAGACGACCGCAGAGCTACCGCTTGCCCAAGGACGCTCTTGGCTGGTAACTACCGCTATCCCATCAAACACCTAAACTGCCAAATGTACTTCACACTTGGCACCACCACACCCTTCATCTATTCCTCTCGGTTTCCTGTCACTGGCACTGCACTGCTCGACGGTCCCACAAGCGGCCGGCGAAGTAAGCAGTAGGGCAATGGTCGCTCGGATGGCTAGACATCCAAGGTAGGACACATCCCGCCGCCAGTGACAATATATATAGCGTTTCACTCTTAGAAGACAGTATGGAGTTAAATGGGACATCTCTGTCTCTATCTAGCGCATACAAGTTGCCATTAGCCGCGTCCTTTTCTACCCTCGCTCTGTTGCCACATTCCTAATAGCATGGTATAAATATTCATTTGTTATAAATTTCAGGTTTGAACACATTATCCTTACGCAGAATTTTTTTCTCTATCAGGTTATATCCTTTTCAGAGTCATTATACATTTCTATAGGTCCAAATTTCTTCAGAAAACGTTTTTTTCAATAGAAGTCCGATATTTGCTGTTTCTACACTCATCACGCACTAACTAACAAACTAACTGCTAGAATGCATCTATATTTTTTTCTTAGGTAGAGTAAACTATAGTGCTACTACCTGCCTACTTTGAATTCTCTATGTTTACCCAGTTAAGGGTTATAATTTTTTAAATTAAATGTTTTCGGAAAATTTTATATCTGTGCACTGCAAAAGTTACGCAGTGTGAAACTTTTTTGTTATTGAGTTTACATCAGGGAACCAGCGAGAACAAATGTTGAGGAAGGTTGGAGAAAGTTTTTAAAATAAACCAAAAGGCAGTAACCTCTTTCTTTTATCCAGTAAGGCAAACAAAAGGTATTCATCTATTCAGCGTCAGGCCTGACACAGAAGATAGTATAAGGAGCAGCACTAGCATTAGTTCGAAAGGAGCCGTGTGTGTAACTGTGAGCTGTTATTGCGTTATTTGTTTAATATTTTTGTAAATATTTGTAGTTATGGAGGGGGAAGCTAGGAAGAGACGATATGTTGGTAAATTAAGAAGTAAGGAACGCCAAGTAATTATGAATGTGTTAGATTATTTTTGAAGCAAAATGCTTGGCAGTAAAGGCAGTAAAAGAAACAGCTAAGGCTATCGGGTGTTCAGAAGCAGTAGTGTGTATGATTAAAAAGGAACTAATGAAAGAACCTCTAAGAACGCCATCGAAAAAGAAAGCAAAAAGGGCGGGACTACACAAAACGCTAGGTTAACGCAATATGATTGAATAGTGCAAGGTGGAGTGCGGCGAATTGTTCATTCTTTACTGTTTGCAAATATTCCACCCACGCTGAATATAATTTTGTCACAGTTCAACAGTGATGAGACCCTACCAAATTTCTCAAGGGCCACTCTGATTTGGGGTTCGAATATGAAAGAAAGGGTAACAAGTGCATATTAATAGAAAGAGACGATATCGATATCATCAGATGGCGACATAAATATGTAAAAGACGTAAAAGGTTTAGGGACCAGGGGAAATCAATTGTTTATACAGACGAGTCATTTGTAAATTTAGGTCATACAGTAACAAAGTCGTGGAGGGATACCAAAGTTAAAAGTGCCCGTCTCGTCAAGCAGCAATTGAAGACTAAGTACAGGACTCAGGCCACCTCGAGTAGCTCGCGGAGAAAGATTCGCAACTAGTACATGTTGCAACACTGCGCTCCATTTAACGTGTACTGTCTTTTAAGGGTGAGACGCGCTTTAGAAAGCCAGTCTGCACCATCAACCGACATTTACACCAAAGCTTGTAATATTAGACAACAACCACACGGGTAAATCCGTACTATTATCGGCGCCAAACAAGAAAGGTATTGACAGTTCTCGGTGAAAGAGAGGCAACGTTGCCGGTTCGCGACCACGTGGAGAGCGCGTGAGCATTATGCGTAAGAAGACGGTTGGATTGCGTTTTGAATGTGGAGCAGCTGTAATTTATATTCGTATTTGAAGACAATAGTAAAATAATGAATCTCCATGCAAAGGATAGCACATGCAATATATCACTGTAAAGATTTACGTTAACCAAAGAAACATACCTGTGGAATATTGTAACGGGAAAATGCCGCTGATATCTGAATCGCTTGCATCATGCTGTTTTTGCTAGAATTACCCGCGAAAATGACACTGCTCTATCCTTTCTTCTAAAACTCATTTTCCTATGTTGCACCTATTACGCCCTTTGTGTCAGTAACAACTTGTTCACGGTTTTCAGCTTTTTAATGATGTAGCTTTATTACAGATGGCACAGTGAAATCTTTGTTGTTTCGCCCAACGTAACCATTTACTTAGGCCCAAATTAATTATATTGAATTACACTAAGAAAGGGAGAAACCAAGCAATTTTGCGACCATGTTCTTCAGCAATACTATCGACTGCATAATCCTTTAATTGGAATATGTACCAAACAGAATTTTATTCGCTTCTCGAGTACGTAAAGTTTCGTTTGGCTACGCTGTCTGTCAGTATTTTTGGACATAATTAAATATTCCTTAAAAGAGACAATTGAAAATGCTCACAGTATACGCACAGATACACAATTTCAGACACACGTAAATACAAGGCAAATAACCACATAAATAGAATGATGCAAACAAACTTATCAGCACACAGGCAATCTGTAACCGATGCAAGCTGCAGCTGGAGGGAGGCATTGTATATAAAATTTGTAGGGAAAACAGAAGATAAGACGCATAGTTTATGTTACTGCTGGTTTGCAGGTCAGGCACATGCTAATCACGTATTAAATATCGACAACACTGGTTTAGCGTTTAGAGTTGCTATGGAAACATCTTAGTTCTAATTGGTTCTTCTTTAGGTTGCTATGACGATCGCCATGACGCATCCATCATCTCCTATTCATTTTGACCTTTCCACCACGTGGTGAGCAACTGTCAGTCCGCTTCTTGTTTGGCGCCGAGTTTTTTTAAACGGATAGGTACCGTGGCCACTTTACCATCCGCCTGGGTTAACTCAGGCGACTTGTACTTACTCCTGGACTCCTGGAGCAGCTCAGAAAGTGAGCACTTCAGACGGTAGGCAAACTTCTCCAAGGAGGCTACGATCGTACCACTGAAGATGTCCGCCAGAGTTGTGGACGAAACGTCTGGAAACTCTAACTGCAACAGACCACGGCATAATAGCCCGGAAATAACTTCTAGTTATTCTAGTTTTCACTCCGGCCATGAAAAGCCTACGTTCTCTCAGTGACTCAGTCTTTCAAGTTTTAGGAAAAATATGTTCGACACTTTGCTGAGAGACATTGGGTTTCGGTTTACAAAAAGAAAAAAAATTGATGTGATAATTGATCCGGAAGGCATTGAGGTGTGAAGACGTTAGTTATCTGAGCTCTGTGGGTGCCGCACCTCGATCTAACAGGTTAACCTAAGTCTTTACTCACAAAATATTTCATAACTTTTCTTAATCAATTTATTTAATTTTTAATTTAGTTTATTTGGTTTATCTGCCAAATGCAATGCTAACCTAGCAGTGCTACAGTGAAATATATGACGGTTGCGATAAGTCAAACGTAAATAACTGTGCGCAGAGAACCTCAACATGTGTTTGTTGGCGGAGTGATACAATCGCATTGTTTATGTATGTCCCCACTTTAAGCTCGGAGGGACTATAGTTATACATTCATGTATACAATAGTGAAGGAGTTAGATTCAATGCATTTCTACAAAGATGCAGAAAACATTACATAAAAAGTGAGTTACAAGTTTTGGTTTTCAGACACTAAAAAGGTAATATTGCAACAGGTTAAGAAATAATATTTATGTATAAAGCTGTGGATAGTATAAATAATTCAAGTTTTAATGTATCGTCCCTTTTACATATCTCAATGTGCAATTTAATGACTACCCTACTGTAACGCTGCATACAATTTCAGTTTAGCTGCTCATCTGCAGGTACACGTTTACTTTGTACGCGACTGTACGTAATTTGAAGAGGCAGCTTTGTTTGCGTTGTCACTGTACGGTATTTTGTGGGCTATGTCCATGTGCACTGAACTTGAGGGGACAAGTGCTGAAATGTCTCGTCCTGGCCATGAAATATTTCTGAAACGTTTTTCACGATTAAATTAGCACTGAAAAATAAGCTGTGCAAGAACAGTTTCTAAAAGCTATATAAAAATAACCTGATGACCTTCTCTGCCCTCTATCTTACAGGTATAGATCTATTCTTGTGGCAGTTTATTCTCCATTTACTTCATTTTAACTGAGATAAACCTTTACGAAATACCTTCGTTACACATTTAGTTTTAACTACAAAGGGAATAGTGATTGTCATAAGTTTAGGAACCGGATGCAGTATGCTGTTCTTAAAAGTTCATAATTTTACCATGCAATTGTAAGAAACAACTGAGTATCGAAATTGCCTTGAAACAATGAAAAAGGTCGAACAATTCGAACCAAAATAATGATTATTTTGGAAATGGCTTATGCCGGAAAAAGTTATTTTGAATAGAGTTTTAAAGAAATATACATTTTTTGCCTACCACGCTTAACATGTTTTACCACTTACGCGAAATTATAAAAATGCCTTCTAAATGAAGAGAATTTCATAGGTTATTCCAAGAAAATCCAAGGTGTTCATTTTTGTAGTCATGCTAACATCATTAAATACGTATTTTAATGAAAATCATTAAAACCATTTTAGATAAAATCGAAAATTTCAATCTTCCATTTATAATTACGATAGGGGATTTTTCCTAAAGTCTTCGTGCCGCACCTTAGGAATATATTAACTTAAATACCAACTGTTCTTTCTTTGAATTCTGCTGTTCACACACGAACGCACGCACGCACGCACACACACTCACACACACACACACACACACACACACACACACACACACACACACACACACACACACACACACAAACATCTTTTTCACTTTCTCTACTGGTAAGTAGGGGAAGTATTGTATTCCACCCGAAAATTCGATGTCGAGATTTCACCGGAAATACATGTTTTGAGAGCCCCTGAATAAAAAAAAAGCATTTTTAGAAAAAGGTCCGTGTGTGTGTCTGTGTGTCAGTCTGTGTGTCAGCCTGTCAGTCTGTCAGTCTGTCAGCCTGTCAGTCTGTGGACAGCATAGCTCAAAATCGAAAAGTCGGTTAAAAACCAAAGTTGGTATTTAAGTTTAATGTCTTTCAAGGATGCGACACGAAGATTTTGAAGAAAATAGCCCCACCCTAAACTACCCTTTACATATAAAATTTTTCGAAAATTTTGATTTTCTTGAAAATGGCTCCAACGTTTTTGATTAAAATGTCATATGTTTGAGATATTTTTATGAAAAATCAAATGTATATCTTGAAGTTTCTGGCTATAGCCCCTGTAGTCGTATTTACTCTGGACGACTTTTGCATAACTGGTAAACCGTTAGAGATAGACCAAATTACACTATACTAGAAATGTAGATCTTGCTAAAATACACAATTTATGTCTCGATAAATTTTCTTGTAGGGTGAACCATTTCGGAGATGTTCCTTGTTATGTGTGTGAGTTTCGGAAAACTTAGAACTTTCGTGAAATGGGTCATCGTTGTTCATTTTTTTATATGTTAAGTGTGCAAAGAGAACAGAATCTCAAACATTTGACTATCGCACAAAGCCTACTGTATTCTAACATTCCCCTTGTACCTACAAGGAAATAAGCAATAATTTGTACAAATGTTTATCTTAACTAACACGAAGAAGATATGGGAATAAGAGTTTGTAGGAATGGTTAGTACAAGAGTAGAGAAAGTCATGTGAGTGCAACACATCAGATTTTTTGTGAAATGTTTTGTTACTGGTTTCAGGAAGTCACAAAACGTTTATTTACTGTGAAATCTCAGTATCGCATTATTTGGTGGAATGCAATAGGTAACCATTAAAGAAAATGCGGGAGTAGTTCGCAAAGTAAGGTCCGAATCTCGTAGCTCATCAAATTTCGTAGGAACACTGAAACGCTCATTCGTACCGGCTTCCGGTATACCTTGCACGTAAAGCAACGCAATTTTCATTGGTAGTATTCCAGTGTGCTGTTCACAGTGTCTGTCCAAAGTGGTTAAAACAATAGAAGGGCCGGCCGACTGTGAAATACGGTCTGTGATTCGGTTTTTTAACAGTAGGGAACTTTTCAGCAGTGAACATTTATCGATAGATCAGTTAAGTGTATGGCCCCAATGCGATGAGTGACAGGAAAGTGCGTAAGTGGGGGAGAGCTTTCAAGGCCGGACGGGACAGTGTCCATAATGAATCGTGATCAGGGCGGGCATCAATGATCACAGAAGACTTGGTGAACACGGTGGACGAAAAGATTCGTGAATATCGGTGATTGACCAGTGGTTATCCATTGGTTATGCTCACAGGCAGCAGACTGCTATGACGTCGGCATGCAAAAGTTTGTAGGATATTATGACAAATGTTTACAGAAATGTGGCAGCTAAGTCAAAAAATAGAGAAAGATCTAAGGAATTAAATGAAGCAACAGTTTTACAAGCATCTATGATGGTTTGATATGTATAAAACATCGGACTTTACTTTACGAATTGCCCTCGTAATAATTGTCAGTCTGGGTGGCTCAGCTGGTTAGATGCTGTCCTACTGATCCCAAGGTGGGGGGTTCAAATCTGGCCCAGACCGATGGCTTTTAAGTGTGCTTAAAAACGACAGCTCCGTGTGAATAGGTTTATTGGTATGTAAAAGAACTCCAACGGGAAAAAAATCCGGCATACCGGAGACGCTGATGTGATTCTGGCAATTGATAGTGTTGTTAAACTATATATTTTTGCCCTCGTAATAATGGATAGTGGATAGAGAAAGTATTATGAATGCAATACACAATATATTGTGACAAAATGACATTATCAGTCCGGTTACTTTTCTATTACTTTCTTGTCTTCTAAGACTAAAAGATTATCACAACTACACGTAGTTAACACAGTCCATTGTCTTTCGTGCTATCACAACTAACAACTTTTACTTCTCGTATCCTTGCCTCAGACCTTTCAGTGTCTTTCACTTTCTCTGTCTCTCATACATTAAACTTGAGGATGCAATCACTCGACGCTCGTGAAATCTTTAAGAGCGTACACACAGCTTACGCACTGACCGACTCGTGTCTGTAACTGTAATTCTGTTTTTATTATTGCCTCTCCTCCTTTAAGAGAGGAAGTGACGTCACAGTGACCTATCTCGATCTCCACAAACGCGACGTCAGTGACGCAGTCAGATCCTTCTCGAATACTCCGGGAAAACCCCTTTTTGTGTAGCCGTTCCATAGTTAGTCACGTGTTCGCTCGCCTGAGAGGTTGAGGAAGTTTGACCTTTTGTCTTTGCTCGCTGGCCTGGCATATGGCGTGAAGCAGCTTAGCCCAACAATCCTTTGTTTTTTGCCGCACCCGGCGTCACAATATATATTACCATATATTTCCCACAGGGGAAGCAGTGGCAAGATGGCATATATTGTCTAAGTCTTTGTTCGCACTGTAATAAAGAGCTTAATTGTAAAATGTGGTACTTTGCATGCATATTCTCTCAATAATTAGTCTTCTAGCTGACAGTTTAACTTCTTCATAATCTCGCCCAGAACCAAAGTGCTTTTCGCTCCTGGTACAGTTTTACCTACTACTTTAAGAGTTTCTTGCAACGTAATATATGCTTTACACACTAGGCTTTTATTTCCTTCCTCCTTTTTCTCCACAGAGTTCCCAAACTGAATCATTAAGGGAGAAGTTGCATTATTTACACAGGGTTTATGAGCAGTTCTTATTAAATGTGCAGCGCAAGAGCAGCCAGAGACGGCGGTTACAAGTTTAATAATCACATAGCGAGAAGGCACAGCATTTCTACTTTATTAATTTTTCACACTTGGAAAACTTTGTTTAGAAGAGACATACATCTGCTTTATGTTTCCATCTTCAACGCGATGTTTTCATCTGTCGCCTTAAACTTTTTTCTTTACATACGTTTTAAAAGGTTACAGACTTGCCTTAGAACCGCAACCATTTAATACACGTTCAAAATTAATGAAATAATGGCGAGAATTATTATTCATTAGTTCATAATTAAGTTTTCTATACAGTGCGTTTCAAAACTCCGCATATTTTTTGCTACAGCTAAATGGAAATTTGATATGTGCACTCACGTGATTTTCCCGACTCATTCCGGTAAAAGTATTTTTAAAAATTCATATATTTGTATGTACGTCATGTCACTCGAGATAAACGTTTGTGTAAATTATTTTATTACATATTTCCTTACACGCATAACGAAAATATGAGAATACAGTTGGTTTTAAGCGATAGTCAAATCTTTTAAAAGCTGACCGCCATGTGATGGCTTTAAAATCCCATTCTCTTTGCATGGCCAGGAGATAAAAAGAAGAATATCGAGTTCCTCTTTGAGGGAAACAAATACTAGTATTTTAAAAAGCATAGCAGTAATGTTCTTATCTCGAAAACGGTTATCTTCAGCGAAATAAAAAATACGTTTATTTGACAAAGTGTGCGGGTTAAGGAGCTCTATATTGTATGCTTTGTGTAGTACGATTTTGCTCTCTCTCTCTCTCTCTCTCTCTCTCTCTCTCTCTCTCTCTCTCTCTCTCTCTCACGTTTGCCAGTTACACAAAGGTCATCCAGAATGAAGAGGACTCCGAAAGTTTTTCCCAGAAAATTAAAGATGTACATTTCATTTGTCATGAAAAGATAATAAGCATGTTACCTTTTGATCAAAATCTTAGAGCCTTTCTGAGAAAATCAAAAGCTTGTCATGCAAAGGGTAGTTTGGGGTTGGGGAATTTTCTTAGTGTGGCATCTTTGGAAGATGCTGAACTTAAATATCAATTTTGGTTATTTAACCAAGCTTTCATTTTTGAGTTGTGCTGTTCGCACATACAGACGCACAAACGCGCACGCGCGTGCACGTGCACGGACCTTTTTTCTAAAAATGCTTTGTTTAGATCCAGGTTGTCTCAAGACATATTTCCGCTGAAATATCGCTATCGAACTTTGGGTTCAATGCTATACATAGGTACTTCCCCTCTTACTGTACATAGTAATTAAGTACACGGCGCAGCAGCGCTTTATGGGCCAAGGCCTACCATCCGGCCGCTGCGTTCGCCACCTCTGCCCACTATAAGCGTTGTGAGTGGGGTACAGTATTGGAGGGTAGGACATGCTCAGCCCCCAGTTGGTCCCGGCTGGTTAGTATATGCAGCAAAGAAAGTAAAAACACTTGGATCCCTCAAACAGCATATTATTTTAAAGAATTATGTTAGTCAACCGAGCTTTAACATGCTAACGTCAAAATAAAAGTTATAAATGAAATGTTAAAATTATTAAACGTTGAAAATGCTATCCACCTATGATCTAGCAACGTAAAAGACGCAAAAGAAATTCCTGTTTAACAGTTTCAGTGACTACTGGTGGAATTTTTCAATACCCCACTTGTATTCTGGCATATCTTTTGATATATCTCACATGCCTATGTTCCTTGGACTTATTTGTTAATATAATAATAGACTGATCTGGTTGTGTTTAATTGAGTAGGGCACATACCTCGTCTTATGCAAGTTTCCTATTACCCGATTCAATCATCATTAAGAAATACTCTTTCATTGTTACTTAAACCACTCTTTTTGTTATAATTACTCCAACAAAGTGCATCAATAACAACAGGAAATTCAAATATTCGTTTGGTTATCATAGTAACGTTTGTTATATAAAACAGTTTAAAAATTAAAATAATTTCCTTGTATAACGACGCTATCAATTGCCGGGATCACATCAGCGTCCCCGGTGAGCCGGAATTTTGTCCCGCAGGAGTTCTTTTACATGCCAGTAAATCTACTGACATGGAGCTGTCGTTTTTAAGCACACTTAAAACCATCTGCCTGGGCCGGATTTGAACCCGCGACCTTGGGATCAGTAAGCCAGCGTCTAACCAACTGAGGCACCCAGACCGACTATATAAAACAGTGATAGCTTGTACAATGATATACAATAGTAACAGCTTTGAGATGCTATACAAAAAATATAGGGCGCAATTTAGAAATATTTCCCATAATGTCACAACTTGCACAACGGTATTAATAATGATTTGTTTCTGTGAAAAAGTGTTTTATGTATACTGCATGACGTAGCATTTTTTTAAAATGAAACATGTACACTTAGAACGCGGAGCTTCAGAAACGCACTGTATATATAGAGCGGATTAATTTTACGGCCTTATCTTTATGGTATAGGCCACATTTGTTTGAAAATGTATATGTGGGGTTAACTGTAAAGAAGAATTAAGGTATGACATTGAGAGCTTTATCTCTTACCAGTTTTACAAAAACTCTTCCAAATCCGTTGATATTTGAGGTTGAAAGTCCTCTTATTTTTATTCTACTCGTACATATTCGAATAGCTTCACTTCATTTTTAAACTCACACAGGGATCAAACATGAAACAATGATTAACTTGGAAACGGATAGAGCTACAAAAGTGTTTTTTTTTTATTTATAAACAAACTGATATACACAAACTGTATAATTTGTGAGCTCCATATTTTTCTATAGTAAGTTTGGTCTCTCTTTTGTGTTTTCCCAGATATATAAAATTTAACGGTGATGCAGAAGGGCTCATAGGATTCACAGCGGATTCGTGCTATACGTTTTATTTGTCATGCCTACACCTCAAAGCTATTAAATTTAATCAACAACTTAAAAATGCACAAAGTAAGTACATTTTTATGCACAAGCTCTTTGTTGGCAATCTTCACACGGTATCCATAAACATTGTCTGATATAAGTATGTAATTTCATTACTTAGCTGAACTTTTGTTCTACTTATGCTGTTCATATGCAACTTTTCCAAAATCATTTTTTGCTTTTTGTACTCCTTAACTATATAAGTGTAATCATGGTGTTCCACACAAAAGTTCGAACCTGGATACCACCGGAAATACATGTTTCGAGGTACTATGAATCCAAGAAAGCTTTCTTAGAAAGAGGTTCATGTGTGTGCGTGTTCGTGTGTGTGTGTGTGCGTGCGTGTGTGTGTATGTATGTGTGTGTGTCTGTAAAGAGCAACCTCGAAAACAAAAAGATTTACCAAGCTAGTATTAAATTAATTATCTTCCGAAGATACGACAGGAAGATTTAAAACACTCCCCACCCAAACCACAAAATTTAAAATTTTTCGGAAATGTTGACTTTCTCAGAAATGGCGCCACCAAATTTGATTCAACACCATATGTTTAAATTATTTTTATCACAAATGAAATGCATATCTTGAATTTTCTGAAAACAGTCTCAGAAACCCTCTTTATTCTGGATGACTTTTGCAAAACTGGTAAACTATAAGAGATAGACAATCTAAAAGTACCACTTGTTTAAGCACACAATTTATATTCAATAACTTTTGTGTAGATATTCCTTGTTATTGGTTTGAATTTTGAAATACTTATACTTTTCTCAAATAGAAAGTCGTTATTCATATTTTTATGCTCTGGGCATGCGAAGAGAATGGAATGTCAAAGCCTTCACATAACTCTTAAAGGTTTTGACTATCTCTTAGGCCTACGTATTCCCCTTTTCCCGTTGTACCTATAAAGAAGCCCTAATGACCTAGCTGTCGGCGGGCCCTTAAACCCTACTCACTCATTCACCCCCTATAAATAAATATGCATCAGAACCATTTCTACAAATGTCTAATTCGATTAACGTGAAGTAGAAGACTAAGTGCATTGAAGATTAGTTTTACAAGAGCGAGTAGAGAAAGTTCTGCGAGTACACACAGAAGATTAATATATATTAGTCCTCTGTGTGCACATATATTGTGCATATATACCGGGTGGAAAGTACTGCTTCGGCCATACGTGAATCAGGGATTCTACATGATGAGTGTAATAAATATCTCGAATATAATTATTGTCAATAAACAAACGTTTTACCGAAAAAAATTGTGTAAAATATTTGGAGCCGTATAACTTCTTGACGAATATATATAAATGGTTTATTATTTCACTAACTGTCGCGCAAGCATTGTGTGATTAATACTAAAATGCATTTCTACCTTAATTCGAACGAATTTAGTCACAACTTAATGTTAAAATGTTATGCAAAGTTTAATTTCAAAGAGAGATTTGGCATTATCTTGAATTATATTGCTATATTTATATATTAAATATATAATTATTTATTGTATCCATTTCATCATATTCCACTTTCTTGAATCAGTCCATAAATTCTTCTGAGTATTTTCATTTTAAATAATAATTATCTTGAGTTATGGCTGGGTATTACTGGCCTGTTTTGTGTTTTGTAGAATGTTATTTTAGTTTTAGGAAATATTATATTACTAAGTGTTTCAGGGAATAATGGAGTAAGCTCTATTTGTTGCTATTATTTCGGGATTAATTTCTTTAGCTTCATTGTTATCATTGTTAATCGTTCCCTAATATTTAAAGATGTAAAATGTTTCCAAATGGTGTTCATTATTTTAGGTTTAAGTAATTTAGGATTTGAAATTAGGAGCTACCTTATAGCTTATATCTATTGCTAAAAATTGTGCTTTTCAAAGACAAAATAATTATCAAAACACACACACACACACACACACACACACACACACACACACACACGCACACACACACACACACACACACACACACACACACACACACACACGTTTTCTTTTTTGTGATATTAACAAAGATAACATTCAGATGCAACGAGTTCTAAAATTAGTTGTTTTTCTTTGCAGATGATGGAAATCCTGTTTTCTATGGGTACGACCATTTGTGCACGACATGGACCAATGTAAAGCAAAATTTTGTATGTAAATACCTAAAACAACCAATTTTTCTCTGCGATAGATGCCATTGTTGACTTAAATTTAATAGTATATTACCAAAATTATTTAGAAGTAACAAACACATTATGTGTAACGGACTTGCACCAATGTATGCCAACATTCTGTTCCTTGTTGATTTACTGTATGCCTGGAACATCACGAAGAAAATCTATTAAAGCAACCTTATTCGAAAGACGTAGTCTTATTACATTCATGTTTATATTTTATTATTAGTATTAAGAACGGATGTCTGTTTATGACAGTGTTGTTATGCACCTGTTAGTGTTCAGAGCAGAAGCACATGCAGTAATAGGTTCTGGAAACGTTATTTTAAAGATATATTTACGAACATCGAAATTGGTCTCAAGGCGGCGCTGTGGCCGAGCGGTTAGAGCATTTGCCTACTATTTAGGTGGCCCGGGTGTGATCCTAGTGATTCGCATGTAGTGTTTGTAGTGGATAAAGCGGCGTCAGGGTGGGTTTACTCCGGGTTCTCCGGTTCCCCTCGTCACTCATTCCACCAATTGCTTCATTATCACTAAAGCCCGGATTTCTAAGCAAAATGCTTAACTTTTTCTACAGCTTTAAAGATAGGCGAAAGGGCTATACGAGTACTTCATAAGGCACACCTAGATGAGCAACTTTATTTATTTTTGTTTATGCTTATTTATGCTTATTTCGCCGGAAAATTTTTTGCTTACTTATTTTACGATGTTTAATTAAAACAGCATATTTTGCCCAAAACTATACATTTAAAAGTGCACATTTCCCAGTTATCCGTGATTTATTAATGATTCGCTATTTCCTCGGCTAAATTCGTAAGAAAGAAACACTAGGATATAGACCGGTGTTTTGAAATCATCCTGCGAGGAGAAAAATTACTTGCTGTGATTAGCAGAGTGAATTCATCAGTCACTTATCGCCTGAGATAACACAATGATGTCATGAACAGGCATGGCGATTCCCCGAGTTCCAAGCTACAGCATTTAGTCCAGCAAGGTGTGCATGATTTTGTAGAGTGTCAGATATCGCAATGATGTCATAAACAAGGATGCTGATTCCCTGAGATTCGAGCTGCATCTTCTTGCGCTACGGTTTTTAGTTCAGTTCGATATTGCAGTTGCGGAATGCCACCCACAAAAACCTCTCAGTCAGCTTTCCTGCCCAAATGTGTGAACGAGTTTGGAAAAAATGTTTTCAGTGAAGATGGTAGCGTCTTATTTTGTTTGGTGTGTCAAAAGTGTGTTTCTGCGAAGAAAAAATATGACATTGTGCAGCACATTAATACAACGCGGCATAAAGAGAAGTTTAAGAATAAATATAATTAAACCAGTAACTCATTAAAGGAATGTTGGTGAACAATCGAATTCTAGTGATATATTTTCCAAAGAATTACGTTTAGCATTAGTGGGTTCATATATTCCGTTGTATAAATTGAATAATGTGCAGCTTCGTGTATTTTTAGAAAAATATACAAATAAAAGGGTGCCGGATGAATCTATATGCCATAGTGTTTTCAAGAAGTGATTGGTAGTATTCGGAATACACTGAAGCATGAAAACATATGGATTTCTATTGATCAAAACACAGATGCATCGGGAGAGTGCGTGTGTCGTGCTGTAGTTGGTGTTATGAAAGCAGGTAGAAGATCATTTCTTCTGAATATAGAAATACTCGAACAAGTAAATCATTCAACTGTTGCCAGATTTTTCAAAGATTATCTTTCTTGTGGCCAGAAGGGATACGGTATGACAATGTATTGCTATTTGTCAGTGATGCTGCCCCATATATTGTTAAAGTGGGAGCTGAATTAAAAGTCCTTTATCCTAAATTAGTTCCCCTGACGTGCCTTGCTGATGGTTTACATCGTGTCCCTGAAACTGTTAGAAGCCAGTATAAAGACGTGGATCTTCTTGTTTCTAGCGTAAAGAAAGTGCTCGTAAAGTCACCGATTAGAATTCAAACATTCCGTGAACTACTTCCAAACTATCTTTGCCTCCTAAGCCAGTTTTGACTCGGTGGGGAACATGGTTAAAGGCTTTGTCATACTATGCAGGACATTTCATTGAAGTGGAAACTGTTTTGAATTCCCTAAATGCAGATGATGCAGTCAGTATTGCCACAGCACAAGAATGTTTTGTTAAAAACGTCATACAAGATGCAGTACATCCATAATCATTTCTCCAAAATATCTGACATTTTAAAGCAGTTAGAAGCTCGAAATAAGCCTTTGGAATATTTACTTTCTCTGGTTCACGAAGTTTCAGTAACATTGTCGTCAGAAACAGGTGGGGTTGCAAAAGTTTGCTTTTGAGAAACTCAATCAGGTGCTGCAGAAGAATTCCGGTTACAGAACCCTGTGTCTAATTTCTAAAAAGTTTTCTCGTGAAGAAACACATTGAAGAGCAATTCACCGAAGAAGAACTGTGGTGCTTTTCTCATGCAGCTGTGACATCATGCGACGTGGAAAGAAAATTTTCACTGTACAAATCATTTTTCACTAATAGACGCAGGAGTTTTACACAGGAAAATCTCAGGATGACCTTCCTTGTGTACTGTAACAGCCTTCACTAAGGTAAGCGTTCTGCGAAACTATTTACTATATTTACATGCATTCGTTTTTGCTTTTTTGTGCTTATTTTCGTCATTAATAGTGCTTATTTGCTTGCTTATTTTACTAATTTATTTTGCCTATAAATCCAGGCTTTAATTATTACCTTTCCAATAATCGATTTCGCGTGTATTTCGTATCATCCTCTTCCTCGCTAACACACCCAGTGCTTGGCTGACCACCCGCTTCCAGCTCTTTGCTCTGCCCGGTTCATAGGTTCCTGTGCTCCCCGATAGGCGTCTGACCCTAGACACTGGCTTGTAAGTCCTAGGGGGTGTAAGTCCTACACAAGGGAAGGTAAAGGAAAAGATAAGTAAGAAAGAAAGAAATTGGTCTTAAAATTATCTGTAGTAATACCACGAGAGCTAAACACCAGCAAAATTATCATAAATATCAAAACCTGTCAAGTGGCATTTGTTTGGAGTATTTTGCGAAATTATTAATAATTTATTTAAAACTATTTAATCTCAACACTAATTTAAAAGCAAGGGCACTGATGACCTAGAAGTTGAGCGTCCTTAAACCCACAAACAACAACATCGCCGCGAGGTCAGTTTGGCTCAATTAAGAATAGGGCACTGCAATTTTCGCATGGTTACCTATTTAAAAGGGACCCTGGCCCTCTATGTCCGCTGTGTGACAACTTTTTGTCAGTTCGCCACGTGCTGCTGGAGTGTTGCTCTCTAGCGCACCTTCGGGATTCTCTGCAGCTGCCTACCAGACTTGCAGAAGTCTTAGCGGATGACAAAACAGTTGATAGAGTTTTTAAGTTCTTAGCGGAGTACAATATCAATTTGAGGATTTAAAATTTTAGTTATCTGTTTATGCTTTTTGACGTATTTATCACCTTGTTTCATATCTGGCTATTGCCACTGTTTTTACTTTTTGTGTATATTTTTCTTGTTGTTAGTATTTTTATTTTTGAGTAAAATTTATATCTGGCTATTTGCATGAATCTTTTAAGGGCGCTGATGACGTCGAAGTTGAGCGCCCTTAAGCCAAACCAAACCAAACCAAAATTTAAAAGCAAACAACTCACAGCTTAGAATAACATTCATACATTTTAATTAAAATTTATTGTCACAATTAGCGCTACAACTAAGCCAGTCGGCTCTGAGAACAGCAACAACAACAATGTTAGCTTTTAATCCAGGGAATCGCAAAACATCTGAAACTGATTCCATACACATGATGTGCTCTTTTGGTAGTTTTTGACGTCACCTCTTCAATTAAAATATCAATATCTTCACTACAATATTTGCCAAACCTTTTGTCTTCCATTTTTGAATGACCCACTAATTGTTTTTACCGCACATGGATACATCAGATGTTTAGGAGTGAACTGGAGTTTAGGGGCTCGTCGACAACGAGGTCATTTGGGTTCAGATGTTCAGAAACGTTCTTACTTAGGTTGGTGTAACCGGAAGAAGGAGGTAATATAACCAAAGCGATACTAGCATGACCAAAAGGTGATAATACGGCATGAGTGGAATAGTCCAAAGGAAACCAACATTTGAGTAAGATTCACAGCAGAATCGAACTACATTAGGCAGAGCTTTTTCGGATAACAACGAAGAGAAACAGTTTTGGTGAAAATTGCACAAAAATGGTAAAGAGATATAACTGAGACTGCCTAGCTTATGATGAAGCTCAATTCAACGCTATCACATAACGCACAGCCCTTGACTATTGATTAAAACACCTACAGGAAAATAGGTAAGATAATTTATGCAGATGCTTATCTTCATTAATAGGAAGTAAATATAAAGAATAAGCTTTTATAATACTACTTTATTGAAGAATGCGCAGAGGTCATGTGAACATACTGTCACATTTTTAGTTATCTGCTTACAAATATACACACAGAATCCGCCTTTTCTGAATTACAAACTTCAAAGCATGCGTTTCTTATGAAGTGTAGATATTTAGGTGGAGCGATGAGATAGGAAAACCTGATTTTGGACGAAGAATTTAATACGGGCTCATTTCCTTTTTCATTTTCCCAAAACTAGGTTTCTTCGATTTTTCCACTCATGTGACTTGGTTGAAATCAACCAATCATGTGCATAACAATTTTTAATTTCAACCAAGGAGAACCTTCATTCATGTAAAATTTATTACATTTCATTATCACCTCTTCTGAAGTTTAATTATCACTTCTTCCACGTTTGTTATGTTATGATCAGGTTAGAGAATCTAGCTGCACTGTGTTACAAATGCGCAACAGCTTACATAATTTAACACAAGAGAGCCGCTGTTCAAATGTCAAAAATAGTTGACTCTCGCTTCGGTGAAACACCTAATGCTGAAATAGATGAAATGATGTGAACAGGGAAACCTCAGAATACAGTATGCAACAGGAAACATGTTTTGAATCAGTTTCACAAATTCTGTATTAAACGAAATTATAAATTAATGGCAGACACTCCAACTTCTCTTATTGCCAAAATCTTAACAAATTGCAGCATCATTACGAGAATCTTGTAGGCCGTGCCAATGGACGCTGATGTGTCTATTAATGGTACATCTTTCTTTTAAGACATTGGTAATTAAGAATTGATGCTGAAATTCTAGGTTAGGTTGTAGAAGTCCCCACGTTGAGGTGAAACTTTGATTCAGATATTATAGGAGTCACACAGAAGCAATGCTACGATGTGTGTGAGGTTCACACGCTACTATGCAGTATTCACATTGCCAGGTACCACCTGGAGCTGTATCAACAATGCATACCACAGTGTCGATTTTCCGTAGATCCTGGACCAATTCTCCACATCCTATGTTGCCATCAGCTGCCAGCCAGAGCGATGAGAAACTTCTACCTTCAGAGTATGCGGGAGTGTACGAAACCACGATACAAAGCTTCGTTTAAATGAGTTGTATGAATTGCAAACCCATCATTCTTATCGGATATTTCCGATCACTGTATTCACATATAGATGAGCATAAGTTTGATAAACTGCTTATAATGTTTAAATGCACTTAGTTCACAAATAACTTTTATAAAACTTCTTCATCGCAACTCTTAAATTGCTACACCGTTTAAATTGCTACGATGTTTACTACAACGGGTTCCCAGCGAAGCCGAGTATGGTATATTTTTAAAAAATACGTTTAGTACCAACGGATTCAAAACAATGTCCTTTACACTAATATTTAATTCTTCTTCATCATTTCTTGGGTCTTTGGTCATTTGTATTGTTTATTTGTCTTTTCCAACCCACTATTAATTATTAAAATATAAATATTTATAAGGCATCTGTGGCCTTTACGTCAATTTAGTTTATATAGTGTCCGATTGGTGATGTCAATGGAAAGAACGTCAATTGTTGGTGCCAAATAAAATTCCATACCACAATAAAGGATTTAAATAACATTTCATAGGCTGTATCACATTGTCACTTCGTGGCTCGAGAATTTATTGATAATTTGACAGTCACTCGTTGAATTGCTTATGATAAAGATTTTACTGAACGTGATTCAGATGTGCATATTTTGATTTTTGAGCAAATATGCGAGACTGGTAGTTGTAGCAGGAGATTGAATTCATTAGAGTAAATGTTTCTGACAATGGAGCTCTACCTCGAACTGAAACTATAGACAAAATCGAATAATTTGGGTTATATAAATTTTGAGCTACTGCGGCGGTGGTTGGGAAGTGCAGCAATTTGTATGGTCGGCTGAACAGCGCTGATGCATTACCGACAGCGATGCACTCTGGTATTTTGGGTTCGTTCACGGCACGAATGGAGGCCGCGGCGAAGAGAGGGGGGCACCCCCGAAATTTCGACCCAACGTGCTGCTGACGTCATTGCTGGCACGCTGTTCTCATTGGTTGCCTCGGTCACATCTGCGCGCCAAATCATCCCAGCGGCGGTTAACGGGCAAGAGAATCCCCACACCCCCTACATTCCCGGTCAGAATGTAAATATACACAAGGCATGGAAATGTCCTCTCGCTAGACGGCGTGGGTTCAAGCGCTTCACTGGCGTATCAAGATGAGTCAATATCAAAATGTTCGCAGAAGATTACAAGCTGAGCAACACATGTTTTGCTTTCCGCGATTTTCCAGCTGTTTTCGCCTTTGCCATTATCAGAAACAGATAGCGGGATACAGCTCATACTTTACCTTTTTAAAAGGATTGATCTCTGTCAACATTACTATTTTCAGTGAAAACATTTTTGTGTCCCAATAACATTTCAGAAAGCTGAGTGAATAACTCATTTTTACTTTCTATACTGCTTACCTTGAAACTGCATTCGTGGCGTAATGACTTAGTGCAGCGTAGTCCAACGTTTGCGAAAGAGGGGAGGTTGGTTCCACCTAGTTCCATTATACGCGGACTTTACCACTCTTTAACACACAGACATGGCGGTTTTGTTTTATGTTGGGTTTGATTTACGAGAGCAGTTTCAAATCTTATGCGATAAACACCTCTTCATTAGTGACTTGTTTGGTACTGCTTACGTTTAAGAAGCCTGTCAGTATTTGGTGAAGTGCATAGCCTTAGAAGATCCACCAGGTTATCGTTGCGTAACCTATTGCGATACAGACTTTTAATTTAGTTCGATTTGGAAAAACTCTGTTCACAATATATATATGTAACTATACTCACTTTTATCTATTCTTGGAAATGCTTATATCTCTATCTACTTCATTTTAATCGACATAACTACTTTCAGAAGGTATCTTATTGCTAATTTTCTTGTAGGTGCAAAGGAAATACGGGAATACAGTAGGCTTTAAGCGACAGTGAAATGTTTTAAGAGCTGGTTACTATGCAGTACCTTTGAAATTTCGCTCTCTTTGTAAGGCCAAGAGATAAAAATCTGATGTGTTGCACTCATATGACTTGCTCTACTCTTGTAGTAACCATTCTTACAAAGCCTTATTCCTATATCCTCTTCGTGTTAGTTGAGATAAACATTTGCGCAAATTATCTTACTGTTTATTTATGGGAATTATTTGCATGTGATTTTCAGTTGTATCACTTATTATCTGCGGAATCAGTATACCATTTGCAATTCTAGTCTTATATAGTAGTTTCATATATGTTTCATTTTTAGTCTTAGTTTCTTAATACTTTATTGTATTCTCTTTATATTATATTCAAATTTGTTTAATTATTGTTTACTCTGTTGTATCACTTATTCACTTGGTCAGTATACGATGTCTTGTCTTCAATAATAGCTTAATATATATATATATATATATATATATATATATATATGGTTTATTTTTAGTTTCTTTGTATTGCTTCTTATATTTTTGTTTTGCATTTAGTCAAGCTTGTGTAAATAAATTAAATGTAGCTACTGTAATTGGAGCTTTGCTTTGTTGTAGCACAAATGAATAAAATAAATAAATAAAAATAAATAAATTAGATCTCCCGAATCAGTCTTTTTCATTTCATTCTCTCTCTATTCAGTCTTTCCAGGTTGTAAGAGTCAGCAGGGTTCCCAGTAGGATGCGCTCTGGAAATACGATGTTCGGCTGAGGGGAGGTGGTGTAGTTGGTTAGTCACCGGGACTGATTAATCAACCGGACCCAGCTATTGGCACACCTTCTGTGGCGACCAGGAACTAACACAAAAGGGATTATAGGTATAAGGGTTTGTAAGAATGGTTAGTACAAGAATAGAGAAAATAATGTGAGTGCAACACATGGGATCTTTTTTTTTATTTATTTTATGTTATTTATTTATTTATTATTTATTTATTTATTTTTTTTTTTTTTGTGATAACGTCCTTCCTCCAACGTATGTGATATCGGACGGCGAATGAATGAAATGGGTGAAAGGATGCTGAAAATGAGCCCGAGGTGTATAGAGCTTTGAGTCTCCCGACATTCATCTTCTCAGGATAAAGGAGAAAACCTTATCCGGATAACTCACCCTTAGTGAAATTCGAACTTGTGACTGCTTGAGCGTGATGCAAATACGCTACTACCACTCTACAGAGGCGGGTCCGGGTCTGACACACAGTAAGTCATCGGCTGACGTGACGAAAACGCCACCGTGACAGACAAGACAAGACAACACCATATAAACCAGGGAAAATCCAAAATCAGAAGGTCAGAGTGAACAGTCAACGGGAGTCGAACCCGGGATCTCCCAAATGCAAGCCTTATATGTTGCCGTGGAGTCATCTCGCTCCATTTGCTTTTCTGTACTTTTGAGTCTCTGCAACTGGCTAACTCTACGTTGTTGTGGCTGTCTTCACGAATGTCTTATTTAAAGGAGTTAGCATTTTCTAATTTTCTCAGCGAACCGTTCTTTTCCAGTTTTATTTTTTGTTCTCACTATAGAAACCTCAGGGTGGGTCTTCCTCTTCACATAAGGGGATATAAAATATGTATTTTTATGTGTCACGAATAAGGGAGTTGGAGACGCTCTTCTATTGCTACTCGCATCGACTTTCAAATTGCACTTACCTAATAGAACTAGGGTGGAAAATCTCTGTATCCTTATAACAAGGTAACCCTAGCTGTGGTAGAAAATATAGACAATGTAGCAGATAATCTGTAGGTTGTCTGTAAAGTACTAAGCACAGAAATGACAGCACAGTCCCCAACAAACGATTGTGTTCGTGTCCACGACCATTTTCACTATAGCTCCTCATCCATCCAGTGATCCAGTGATGTGGAGATCCAAAGAGATCACCACGACCACTCTTTCTAGAAATAATCCCTATGCATCACTTTTGTAACATAGGCGAAGTCCACCCCTAGTCCACTCTACAGGTACCCCTTCTCCCAATATTTAGCTTATCGAACGCACATAAAGGTTGCATAACAGCGTGGATCTCCAGTTTGCACAAGCTATTCTCCATTACTAGAACTTTTCAAATCATCATCTATGTGTTGATCATTTCACTGGAAGTTTCCTCTAGAAAACTAAATGTCACATGTCTCTTCTATCTCTGCTCCTTTCTTATTTTAATTTCTTTTCCATTATAAAAACCCCAGGTTTGGTCTATATTACTTCTCGGAGATGATTCATATTCCTAACTTTTGTATCAAACGCCATGACTAAGTTCACGGCATTGTCCAATCTAAAGAAACTCTTCTCCCAGAGCACGCTTCCGTAAATATGTCGAACTACTCGCGTATGAAGACTGCGTAATGGCGTTGGACTCCATCTTGCACAAGCTTATCTACTAATCAGTTTTTCAAGTAATGTACGGTTAGCGATCTTCCTAGGTGTCTGCTGTAAAACCTAGATGCTAATTCTCTTTGCAACCTGTAGAGAATTTCCAGTCCGTTGCTTTTAGTCAGTGTCATGATTAATAAGCATTGTATTTTTATTTTTCTCTATAACTTACGTACAGAAAGAAAAGGATGTATTTGCATTCCACCCAAAAATTTATTATCGAAATTTCACTGGAAATACACGTTTTGAGGTAGTTTGAATGAAGGAAGTATTTGTTTTAGAAAACTCTGGTATTTTTACTCACATGAGTTTCTCTACTCTTTACTAATCATTCTTACAAACTCTTATTCCCATATCTTCTTCGTGTTAGTTAAGATAAACATTTGCAGAAATTATTCTATTGTTCATCTTCTTGTAGGTACAAGAAGAATGTTGGAATATAGGAAACTTTGAGCCATACTCAAATCTTTTAAAGCTTTCAAATTCCGTTCTCTTTGCACAGTTAACATATAACAAAATGAATAACCATGTTCAATTTGTCAGAAGTATAAGTTCGCGAAAACTCACACAAATAATTTCCAAAATGGTTCACTTTACAAAAATATTATGTATACATTAAGTGTGTGTTTTAGCGAGATTTACGTGCTTGTATAGTAAGATTTGGTCTATCTCTTACGCTTTACGAGTACCTAATTCAAAAGTAATCCAGAGTAAAATGGGACTACATAGGCTATAGCCAGAAAATTCAAAATCTATATTAATATTGTAAACATGTCATTTTAATGATAGTCGTTAGGGCGAGGGATTTCTGTACCTACCTCTTCAGGTTTAGTGCACACGAAGCATAACCCACGAAATGCAGGACAGCGACAATGTAAACAAAGCTGCCTCTTATGCGCACTCAATAAAACGCACAGTGGCGTACAAAGTAAACATGTGTCTTTAGATGAGTAGTTAATTTGAAATGACATGCAGGATTACAGGGCAGCCATTAAATTGCACATTGAGAGAGGTAAAAGGGACAATACACTAAAAAAGTGAATTATATTTGAAAGACTTAACTATTTACCTACACAATTTACAACTTTAGACATAAACATTGCTTTTTTCGTAACCTGTTACAATATACGAAAGTAAGTATACATTTTCAGTGTCTCAAAAACAAAACTCGTATAACAAAGCCTGCATGTAATGTTTTCTCCATCTGTAGAGAAATTCATTTAACCTAACACCTCCACCATTTTGTACATAAAATTATAATGAGAATCATGTGCTTGAAACATACTTTATTTTTTTTTAGTTGGACAATTAATCCAGAATCGCAACTACTGCACTTAGATTAGATTAGATTGGATTGCGTTCAGCGAGTTCAGAAGTAGCCATGGAGGCTGATGAACACTGAGTATGTTAAATAAAATGTAAAAATATGTCAATGGAAGTATACAGTATGGCATATAAAAGATATATGCGGGCACAAAAAAGAGAAACAAATAAATAAAACCAAACAGCGATAATGGAAAACAAAATAAAATCTTCCCAGTAGCTATAAGATACAAATTGAACTTTGTTTTAAGCTTTCACTAGCCTGGCTGGTTCTACTGTTTAGTTATAATATAATTATAATTTAGTTATAATATAGTTAGCAATGAATGGCATCTTTGGTCAGATTGTTCTACACATATCATCAAATACAATTAACAATGATTTGTCATTAAAGATGCTAGAGATTACCTACAAAGCTACATAAGCATTACCAGGATAATTTGTCATTCAGATAATCTGATACAGAATTAAGTGAGCTAGAAACTATGTACTTACAAAGATACATAAGTCTTATAAAGATAATTTGTCATTCACAAAATCTCATATAGAATAAAATGAGCTAGAGACTAATTATAAAGGTACATAAGCATTAACAGGATAATTTGTCATTCAGATAATCTTTTACATAAAATGATTTTGAGCATAGGTACTCTTTAGCAGCAATTTTAAAAGCGTTGAAATTACCAACTTTTTCCTTAAGATCGTTAGAAGAGCATGATATATTTTGATGGTTGTACTTTACTATGCATGTTGGAGCGGCTGTGCGTAACATAGTCTTGCCCTATTGTCCGTGTGATCACATATTGCAAGTACACAAATACTCTCTTGGTACCGGAAAGGTACGGAAATGCCTCGTCTTGGTAATCACCTCATACATGAAGATCTAAGACTCTAAAATGGACTGGCAAACACAAGTGAAGTCCAACGAACCTGACTCCGCTCGAACTGAATATACGCTCTAAAGGGTGGAAGGTGGAAGGGTGCTTCGGCCATACGTTAACCAGGGATTCTACATGATGAGTTTAATAAATATGTACAATACAATTATTGTCAATAAAAACCGTTTCGCCAAAAAAAATTGTGTTAAACATCTGGAACAATCTAGTTCCTTGACGAGTGAGTATGCATGGTTTATTTCACTAACTTTTTAACAAATATTGAGTGAACGATGTCTTAATGCATTTTTGCCTTAATTCCAATAAATTTAGTCAGAGTTTAGTGTTAAAATGCCAATAGAGCTTAATTTCTAAGAGAGATTTAGCTATACTTTGTTCAGATTCTTTTGAGACAGTGGGAAGGGCAGATAGGCAGGAGGTTTCTCGTGCTAAAGGTCACTTCAGGCGTGATAACACTCTGCGATAGCAAACTGCACTGTTGCAACATTTGCTTCCCTTTCAGACTTCTGTTACATTGTTTACATTTGCATCCTTTATTTCTTTGTTTATGCACAAGGGAATGGACAACTGAAATTTGGTCAAAATCGCTCAAAAATTCAAATTTTTTTTTATCTTTGCAAAAAATCCTCCTATCCTTCTAGTTTTATAATCCACTTCTGTTTCTGCCCTAGCGTATGTTTCAAGGTCATCACGTGACTTTTTAAATGCCCTTGCGCACGTGTTTACCAGCTGTTTCAATCACAATGCTGCGCACATACATTCCAATGTAGCTGGTACAGTGTTGCTTTTATTTTCAGCTTTTGAAATTAGCGGGTAAGCAAGGAGAAGGGATTTTCTTGTCTAGAAAACTGTGTTGGCTCATCTGATCAACAAAAGAATGCTCTAAAGCATATTTTGTTGGTAAACAGATGTTTGTTTTGTTTTGCAAGTCTGTTGCTCTGTTGAGTTGTGTTTGTGAAATTGTTGTTGGTGAATAGGCATATATGTGGTTTAGATATTATTATTGCTGCATATTTAATTGTTTATAAGAAATATAAGTATAGTTTTTAGATGGTATAAACTTTAATAGGGAAGATAAGTAGGTAGCGTTTGTAGTTTAGGTTAGTCAGGTTAGTTTACAGCTGTATTTTGTTAGATAAATCTTTCAGTAGAGAGTCATTTATTAGAACAGAACATGAATAGGCTGTGTGATAAACGCAATAAGGGCAAGAAGGGCTCTAAACGTTGCAATAAGGCTACAAATTTAATAAAAAAGCGTTGGAAACCAAATGTGAAAAGTGAAATGACAGCAGCAGTACACAGTGAGCATTTGGAAACCTCAGGAGAAAACAATGAACCTGAAGCATCTACAAGCTGCATAAGAACCTCACCTTTGCCATCAACAACTGCCAGTGAGAGAAAATTAAATCTTGCAGCATTTGAAGCTTCTGTCAACCCAGGTATGCCTCACACTGATTTTAGTCTAGTTCATGCAAGTGTATGGGAACAGTTATACAAAGGCATGAAGTGCACCCAATGTAGCAAACCAGCACTAAAAGTACAAACTTTAGAAATCTCTGGCTTTGCCTTCAAAATATTAGTAACCTGTGAAAGCTGCAAAACTACAATAAAAGAAGTTTCATCAAGCCCACGAGTACACAGTGATGACAGTGCCAGGCCTCCATTCGAAGTGAACCGAAGGATGGTTACTTCTTTTTTAAATATTGGTTCAGGACATGCAGATTTAGAAAAGTTTTGTATTGGAATGGGTATGTCATGCTTTTCATCAACCACTTACAGTAAGCATGTCACATACATAGCAAAGAGTAATGCTGACTTCACAAAAGAGGTGCTGAAGAAGGCACATGCTGCAGTAAGGCAGGCTCACATCGACATGGATGCTACCCTAAGAGACAGTGACATAATTGACATAACTGTGTCTTACGATGGTACCTGGATGAAGAGAGGACATTCATCATTGTATGGAATGGAATTTGTAATTGATATTCTCACTGGATTAGTAGTTGACTTTGAAATATTGTCAAAATTTTGTCCATATTGCTCAACGAATCAAGTAAAATTAAATGAGGAAGAATTTAAAATATGGCTAGAAGAACACAAACTAAGTGGCACATGTGAAAAGAATTATGATGGCTCCTCAAATGCAATGGAAGCAAAAGCTGCTGAAATCCTATGGGAGAGGTCGACATTCTTTACTAAATTTAGGTACACCACCATTCTGTCGGATGGAGATGCTAAAACTTTTAAACATCTACAAAATATTAAGGTTTATGGAGATGATGTGCCTCTTCAAAAAGAAGAATGTATAAATCATGTTTCTAAAAGGCTTAGCAAGGGTCTGAAAGCAGTTGTTGAAGAATGGAAGAAGAAAGGTGTAACATTGGGAGGAAAAAAACCTGGAAGTCTGACAGAAGATATTATAGCTCGCCTGCAAATTTATTATAGAATTGCCATACTGGACAACATTCCCAATGTACAGGATATGAAGAGGGGTATTTTTGCTACATTGCATCACTGTAGTTCTACAGACAGTAATCCCCAGCACTCAAATTGTCCTACTGGAGTCACCTCATGGTGCTTTTATAACAGAGCTATAGCGAAGAAAGAAAAAATTCCAAATCATGATGTCAGAACAATGAGAACATTTTTGAGGCAAGATGTTATCTCAAAAATAATGCCAGTGTATCAAAGGCTAGCCTCTGATGAGATTTTAAAACGGTGCACTTTTGGTAAGACACAAAATGCAAATGAAAGCCTGCATAGTGTCGTGTGGCGAAAGTGTCCTAAGGAAGTTTTTGTTTCATTGGAGAGACTTCAAATTGCTGTGCCTAAGGCAGTTGCTGAATTCAACTTTGGTAGTTCATCTTCATTGAAGTTGTCATCAGAAGTCAAAGGCACTTCAATTTCACCTGCTTCTCTGAAGATAACCCATGGGAGGGATGTTAGACGTTTGCAACATGCTTCTGCTTCGACAAAGAAATCAGCCAAAACATCTAGGAGGAAGCTAAAATTGAAGAAAAGTGTTGCAGAACAAAGCAAAAGGAGGCAAGAAGGTCCAACATATGAGCCTGGGGGATTTTAACCAGTTTCAAGGTATGAAACATAGCCAAAATATGATAATAATTTTAAAACTTAAATTTCAGGCATTTAAATTTTTTAGCATTTCTGCATATTGAAAATGCATGCCACGATTCAATTTTCATCCAATCAGTTTAAAAATTTGCATGCTTATTTTAAACACCTAAGTAAACAAAACTGTCATATAATTTTTCTGTATCATAAAAAGTTTTTGATTTACAATTTTTTTAATATGACAATTCATCCTAAAATTGAAAAAAATACAGTCATAAAAATTCAAAATTTTTTTTATCATAAACTAAAAATGTCAGAAAAAAACTATATGTCAAATTTGTAGTTTCATGCTTCAGAAGCAATAACAATTTTTTAATTTTCTTGTTTTTAAAAAATTGCATCGTGTACTGCATTTTGCCTATACCCATAATTTTGCATTTTTGAAAATTTATAAATAAAAAACTACTGAAGATTTTGCTTTTAAATTCATAAAACTGTTTTAACATTACAAGACAAATATATGGTTCAAATTTCAAACAGATTGGATAGATAGTTTAGAAAATAGCAATTTCAGTTGTGCCTTCCCTTAATTGTGATAGCTTTAACAGCTTTTTCTCACGCTGGGATGATAAATATATAGTACCTGGGCGACCGAACTTCGCTCGGCGTTTTTCGCCTCTGTTTTTTGTGAAATATTGTTTTTGTGGGAAGATACTTATTTAGATAAATCTGAAAGGCAAACCGTTAACTAAATAAAAATGTTTGTCGCAATTGTTAAGAACCATTTCCGAGTTAAAAGAGATATGGAAATACGTACAAATATTTCACAAACATAATTTCAGCTGTAAAACGTCTACTGCTGAAAGCAAGCCTCCCCTGTAGATATCCACCTAGTTTGAGGTTTTCGTCGAGCATTTGTTCTATTGTGGAGTTCAGTTCTTTTGTGCTGCCGTCGACTGTATCTTCCAGGACGTTAACACATTGGCCAAGGTTCTTTATCTTTCCGTTGAGTTCTTTCATTGCTTCCTTAACCCCGGCCAGTCGCTTGCTAGTATAATCTAGTAGTATAATCTTCATATTTTCCGTTTCGGAGATTACATTTTGAATTTGGCTTCCATTTGGTTTCCATTTTGTTCCCATATTTTCTATTCCGTAGTTTACATTTTTCCCAATACGGCTTTCATGTTTGTTTGCACTGCCACATTCCGGAATTCATTTCATTTCCCATTATGTCCATCTTAACTAACATTTGTTTCATCAACTGTTCCACGTCGTGCTTTTCGTCGCACTCCTGACACCAATTGTGATTACTTTACTTTTTTAACTGTTTCATTATTTTTTATTAAAACACTGGAGCGACAATAAGCAAGAGCACTGTTGAGCAATAACAAACACTACAGGAAGAAAAGTTGGTTGATAAAGCTATGTGAATGTACTATGCATTTCTGTTTCAATCATATAGAAAATTGTATGAATTGTTCCTAATTGTTCGTCGAAGCGGGAGTAGTGAAAGAAATGTGATTGTGTTTAGTAAAAGAAAAATGAGTAGAAAAACCGTGTGAATGTTATACGTGGCACTTATATTTCAAGTGTGTGGGAAAATGTATGGATAGTTTGTAGAAGAGGGAGTAGTATGTTAGGTATGAGAAAAGGGAGTAGAGAAAACCATGTGAACGTAATACGTTGCGTGGTAAAATTAATTCCATAAAAATCTTCGTCATAAAAACACTTAGATATGTCAATTTTCATGGTGTTCAGTCAACCTGTTTTGGAGTTTACTCGCTCTTCAACATACGATATGTATAGGCGTTGGTATGTATGAAGTTGATAAACGATACGGAATAACATGTGAATTGTTACGTAAAACAAAAGTGAGCAGAGAAAATAGTAATAATGTAATACATTGTGTTTCTGTTTTAAACGTATAGCACATTGTATGAATTGTTGTATGTTGAAGGGCGAGTAGCGAAAGAAGAGTGATTGTGTCTCATAAAGGAAGAATTAGTAGAGGAAATCGTGTGAATGTAATACGTCGCATTTATATTTCAGTCAAAAGAAAAATATATGAATTGTATGTTGAAGGGCAAGCCGAGGATACATAGGATGGAAAATTTGCGGCATTTCATCATAACTATCCCAGTATTCATCTAGCAATTGAAAAAACCGTGAAAAAATCTGATGTGTTGTACTCATATGACATTCATTCTCTACTCCTGTACTAAACTATTCTTACAGACTCTTATTCTTCTATCTTCTTCATGTTAGTCGAGATAAACATTTGTAGAAATTATCTTTTGTTAATTTTCTTGCAGGTGCTAGGACAATATAGTAGGCTTTGAGCGATAGTAAAATCTTTTAAAGGTGTCGCTATATGAAGGCTTTCACATTCCGTTCTCTTTGCATGGCTAAGATGTAAAAAAGTGAATGACTTTCTATTTGAAAAAAAGTTTAAGCACTGCAATACTCATACAAATAACAAGGAATGTCTTCAAAGTGGTTCACTCAACCCAAGGGGGGGGGGGGGAAGGGACAAATTGTGTGTTTTAACTGGATCTACATTTTTATAGTAAGATTTGGTCTATCTGTTACGGTTTGTGAGTTATGCAAAAGTCATCAAGAGGGAACAAGAACTTCATAGGTCATAACCAGAAAATTCACAATTTAGCTTGTCATAAAAATATCTTAAACCATTTTACTCAAAATCGTTAGAGCCATTTTCGAAAAAATTAAAATCTTGGAAAAAAATTTAGATGTAAAGGAAAGTTAAGGGTGGAGGAATTTTCATCAAAATCTTCGTGTCGCATTGCTGAAAGATAAGCTCAAATACCAACTCTGGTTTTTAACCGACTTTTGGATTTTGAGTAATGCTGTTCAAAGACACTCAGACACACACACGCGAACACGCGCACTCACACATATACACATACGGAACCTTTTTTCTAAAAATGTTTTTATTTTGGATTCAGGTGGCCTCAAAACATATTTCCGTTGAATCTCGATATCGAAATTTTGGGACGAATACAGTACTTCCCCTACTTTACTATACGTAGCAGAGAAGGTAAAAGTACAGCGTCAGAGGTCTGGTCCAAAGGAAATCGAACCGGGACCTCTGAATGTGCTGATTCCGTGCCATTTTACTCGGTATAAACTTTTCATATTTAGCAATTGCCAAAAGGAATTTTTGAATACTTACAATATTAGTATGCACTAAACCAATAAAATGTACGAAGATAATTATGATAAAGGTCAAATTTTGTTTGTGCAGCAGCGAGGTGACCAAGCTTTGAACACAATAATTGTTGTCATAATTATTACGAATGAGAACATGCTGCACCGTTGACTATGCAAACCTGCAGCCCATTCATAGTTCCCTTTGACAGGGCAACTTTACTCGAGTTTGTATGCCAAGCCATGCGTACATACATGTACACACGCATATCGCTACACAAATCGGTGTTCCTATTTAATGCATAGTATCTAAAAATTGATGCCATGTAAATACCCTTCGAGCTTCTACGTTAGAATGACAGATGTTTTACCAATGCAGCAATTATAACGGGTCATCAGAATTATTCAAAATTATATAGACTTTATCATCAGTCAGTTTAAATGAATGACACACTATTCTAGTTTGTTCAGAGTCTTTTGAGACATTGGAACAGGGAGATAAAAACGTGTGGCAGGCGCGTTTATAGAAACCAAAACAACCCTGGTACAGTTGCAAGGTTTATGCAGTCAGGTACGAGTAGTGGCGCAAAACAGAGATTGCACAAAGCTCAAGTTCAACTTGTATAAATATGTGGCAGCCGAAGGAAGCAGGTAGTGCACCTGGTAATTACAAAGCAAATTCTTTGTCTATAGGACGTGGCAAACCAGTACATAAGCAGACGGCACACATTGTTCAAATTGTGTACAATTGCTTTAAAGGAGGGAACGGCAAATGTGATACGCCGATTGCACATACTATGACTGCCATTGGCGTTCCCAAATGCACACCAATAAGAACCATTAAACTAGATGTTCAGAACTATACAACTCCAACAAACATGAAATGCGATGAAAACAAAACTGTTTTTGTATAACATTGGTGGCTACTTCGTTGTCTTTGGAGGAGGAGGAAGAGGAAAAAGAAGAACAAGAAGAAGAAAAAATTATATGACACTAAGGTTGAGTAAATGCTAATATACATATCTATGTCATTATAAATGTTTCTTTTTTCTGTTTGTAATTCCTTCATTCGTTTTTTTTGTGGGGTTGTGTGTAGTAACAAGTGTGTTGATATATATATATATATATATATATATATATATATATATATATATATATATATATAATTAATAAATGAATAAAAGTAATGTAGTCCAAGTAAATATGATCATGTACTCTAGTTTTTTATATTAAATGTATTTATCGCCCCAGCGTAAGAATAAGCTGTTGAAGCAATGCCAATTAAGTGCATAAATAAACAAATAAATAAAGAATAAATATGTAAACAATCCAACAGAAGTATGAAAGGAACGCAAATGTTGCAACACTGCATTTTGCTATCACATCGTGCTAAGTGACCTGCGGCACCAACAACCTGCCTACCTGCCCCTCCCACTGCCACAAAAGACTGAACGAAGTATGGTTCAGTGAACCCCTTGTCTTCAAGAGGAGGTATGGAATTGAACCTTGGACTGGATGCATTTCCGATTTCGTAAACAGGTTAATGTACTGTGGCGGTGCAGCACTGTTTTCCACACATTTTGTGTGTTCTTTGCACGCGAGTGAAGTGACACCGATCACACAATGAATTCTTCTGCTCTAAAGGTAGCTGTAAAGTATGACAATGCATAGTGTTTTAATAGGTGGCACGTGCCAAAAGCTCAGCTATACATCTCTGTCAGATGAGTTAGGTATTATATCGGTTGACTGAACTAAAGTTCTCGATGTTGAAATAACGTCAAAAACTAAATAGGTTGTAAAATACATGTTAAAGATGACGAAACTTCTCAGGTCTAACTTTCATGGAAGGCAGACCATGCAGCAGTTTGTGCTTTGAATTGTACTGGTTCTTCACCTAATATGGAACATATAGGTACAACAAAAAGCCAAGCACCATACAAACAGGTGCACTTTAATATGTAAAGCTTTTTAATGCTGCGGATTCCAAGAGCTATAAAGATGTAATAGAATGTAATTCATAAAATGGCATATCCATAACTAAACTTGAATGCATAGGTCATTATCAAAAAATATCAGGAACAGCTCTTCAAAAACTTTCCTTAGAAAAGAAACTGGATGGGAAAGGAGAATTGACAGGTAAAATGATAGATACGATGCAAAATTATCTTGGAATAGTCCTGAGAGAAACACTTGAAACAATATACAAGGCAACCTCAAATACTTTGTTTCACTTAGGTGCAAATGAGAAGTGCCTTTTCATGCAAGATGACCTAAAGGTAAAGAAAGTTGGTGTTCATTTCGATGAGCTAAGGCCAATGACAAACTTGAATCTTATAAACATAAACTTGGCCTTACGTTAGAAACAGCAAAGGCAATGGAACTTTTTGTATGAGAGACTGACCAGCAATGAAAAGCCTACATGGGAAGACTCAGAATAACAATGAGTATTTCAATGGAACAATTAGGAAACGATGGCCAACAGAGATCTGGTGGTGTCTACCCTGAAGCTTGCTATTGTGGATGCAGTGTGCCACTTCAACTGTGGTAATAAAGTGGAGCAGGGAATCCTCAAGCATTTGGGAATAAATCTTGGAAAATACACATAACATTATTAACGCCGATGGGCAACGATTGCGCAATAGCCTCTGCACTCCACTCCCGAACAAAACCAGAGGAGGAGGTATTTTAGAGGAAGGGAAAAAAAAAAAAAAAAAAAAAAAAAACCTCATGAAGATCAGAAATTACAGATTGAGGGTACTGCATACGTACCAACCTGCTCCTGGACATGTCTTTTTAATGTTTCCCGCAATTAAAATTGTCAACCCTTTTACCTGGGGGAGGGAGGCTTTTTAAACCTCTGTGCATGTGAACCAAGAAGTGCTTTATCGAACATTCTGCGGCCTGGAGAGCTGGCAAATTCGTTTACAACGGACTGAACATGTCCACTCTGTGGCGGAGGGAAAACATGGCAGAGTGCCGAGACAGAGTTATTAAGAAAACAATATTTACCACCAGTATTTCTGGATTCCTAGGGGAAGGCAAACATGGATGTAATGTCGCACGCTCGGTTGTGTGGTCCTTCTTAGGTAATATTCGTCAAAAGTTATCTGCTATACAGAAAAGAAGATAGGATAAGCACTGTATGAGACTGTTATTGGAGCGAAGGGAAAAATCTCGCCTACTGCAACCCAGCATGGATCTATTGTAGGCTACTACTGTCCTAGGAGGTAGAGATAAGGTGAAGGGAAGCCACAAGCCCGTCACAGGATAGCGAAGGCAGCACCACAGAGACGTACGGAAGTCCTTAAAATCACTCTATATAAGCACTCTAAGAGCACTATGTAATGTTACGTTTGTAATTATTTTATTCTTATTTTTTCTGTATGTGTAGCGTTCAGTAATTCTAATTCTCTATTCACTGTTTTTTTTTTCTTCATAATATTAGTGCAGATTAACCAAATCTAGACATTTAAAATGTAAATTTACGAGTAGAGTACCTCATACGGTCTATCGGCCCTTTGTGGTTCCGAGGAGGAAGGGAAGAGACTCGAAGGATGACCAGATTACGACGTAAGCGAGCACGGGCGGGTCACTAACATTTCCAGTTTTAACGCATCAGACACCGTTTAGCCCCAAATGCAATCCATAAACTCCGCGCTCCTCCGCATATGCCCACTTCCTGATTGAATAATCCCGAAGACTTAAAAATCAGCGGTCTGGGCCGGATTTGGATCCGGGAATTACGGTTGCAGACATGAGTCGGTCAGTGTGTCAGTGAGAGCGAGAGAGCTGTGTGTGTGTTTGTTTGTGTGTGTGTATGTGTGTGTGTGTGTGTGTGTGTGTGTGTGTGTGGTACAGTTTGTCTAAAACGTCATGACACTCCACATGCGCAAGTGAGGAGAAATGGGGAGAGGTAGTGAGAGTGGTGCAGGAGCAGGTAACCAGAAGATTATAAGAACTTGGAGACAGTCGCATATACAACGTATGGACTTGTCACTCTCACGGCAGCTGGAAGACTGACCCCCACTTCTCTTTTATGCTAGTGGACTGCTTAGTGCTGTTACACATCTTTGATTCGGGAGTGGGGAAATGTCAGGACGTTTTAGACAAGCTGTACTCTCGTGAAGGATACACCGAACTGAAGAAGTCTTAATGAGTATTGAGTGATTGTATCCTGAGTTAGTGTATGAGGGACAGAGAAAGTGAAGAAAGACAGTGAGAGGATTAAGTTAAGGTTATGGAAAGAAAGTATTTGTGAGTTGTAATATCACGAAATACTGTAGACCGTGTCAACATCAATAGAAAATAACTATTTTGTGCAAAAGCTTAGAAGTAAAATCTTATATGTTACAGTCACATGACTTTCTCTACTCCTGTACTAACCATTCTTACAAACTGTTATTCCTATATCGTCTTCGTGCTAGTTGAGATAAACATTTGCAGAAATTATCTCATTACGTATTATGTCATGCGAGTGCACCGTGTCAGATTTGTATATTTTCTTTCTGTTGATATAAATGTTCATGCATTTCTGTTTTAAATTCCAAGGATACGCCACTGGGCGTCGAGAAAGGGGATGGTTTTGGGACTGCTGCTACTGGCGGAGAGTTCAGTGGGCCCACGGGGTGGGGGCGTCATTCTTGCCCGTCCACCCCCACCCTGATACCCAGCCGAAATGCGGCGTAAAGAGCCGAACTTGGTGGGATATGTTGATCGAAGAGTAGCCTAGGTCATTCTACGCCCTAGCACACTACCTGGTGGGTCCGTCGCGGTGATATACACACATACATCCTTACAGATACACATTCGCGCCGCGTGTCGCTAAAGGAAAACATTCGCCCCTCTCCTCGCACGTCTATAGCTACCGTAAAAACACATAAAAAAACAAAACAAAAAAATATATTAGAAACACCGTTTAATCGCTCATATCTTTTATCGTGAGACCAATGTTTGCTATGTAGGATAGTCTTTCTATATCGACCTATTTTTCTAATACTCCAGAAAACTATTCTTTATAGTCCATCTTTATAGATCGCACCTACAGTAACCATTCACCTTTTGTATATCTATCACTATTTTAAAAAACAAATCTAGTTAGCCTTCCCTTTGACTGTGCATATAATCACTGTGATAGATTTTAGATTGTGTATTTCACGAAAGTATCAACAGACTATAACTTGTATCTTCTTATATATATTATATCACATTTTGCGCCGAAAAATAGTTCTTCCAAATCAATTACTGATATCTATTGAGTAGGCTGCAGTGCACCGATAGTAGAGTTTAGACCTCATTGTTGATTGTAATCGTGTTTGCAATAATTAACTGCACCCTAGCATTAGTTGTTATTACGGAAAATATTCAGCACACCGTGTTTTATGTCACTTCTAATAAAAACTTACTCACAATCGCACGTCGATTTGAATAATAATGTAGATTCTAGCACTTGTGCTGGTTAACAAAGCAATACTAGTGTTGTTCGTGTAATCTCAAATAATATCGTGTATCGCTGTGTAGAAGTATTTATTTGTGGCGAGTGTTAAACACGTGGCCCACCTTCCCTCAGCCCCAGTTTACCACAGGCTTCAAGTGTTTAGTAGATATATAGAGTTTGTGTCTGTATAATATAAAGTTAGTAAATATTTGAAAATGGTGGTGCACCACGGAGAAGGGTTTGCTGGTTTAATTGGCCAGAAGCTACAAGCCGAATTAAAGCCTCCACATCATCACCCCATGGATCCTCACTATTATGAGTCGCCGGAAGTTAAAATCGCCGAAGAAGCAGCTTATGTAAGTACAAGTGTCTTCTTAATTTAGCTTAAGCAATAAGCAGAATGGCTAGTTAGAGATTTCGAGTGTTCAATTTATACTGATCGTTATGTCTCTGAATAACTGCTTGAAATTTGGCCACAAATGAAGCCAACTAAAACACCTTTGATGAACATAGAAGGAAACAATGCTAATGTTTTAAACATATTTTGTTTCATTGGCAAAGCACTTAATTTCATCCAATTCCATAAAAATGTTCGATATCAAGATTTCACCTGGAATAAGATTTTTGTCACTCCCTACGTAAAATTCTGATGTGTTGCACTCACATGGCTTTCTCTACTCTTGTGCTAACCATTCTTACAAACTCCTATTCCCATATCTTCTTCGCGTTAGTTGAGATAAACATTTGTACAAATTATCTTATTGCTGATTTCCTTGCACAGGACATATAACCTGTAGGTGTAAGGGGAATATTAGAATACAGCAGGCTTTGAGTGATAGTCAAATCATTTAAAGCTTTGAGATTCTGTTCTCATTGCAGGCTTAACATATAAAAATGAACATGGATGTTCCATTTCACCAAAGTTTTAAGTTTTCCGAAACGGTTACATATAACAAAGAATATCTCCGAAATAGTTCACTCTACAAAAAAACTTACTTAGACATAAATTGTGTTTTACCGAGATTTACATTTTTTGTACAGTAAGATTTTGTCTCTTACAGTTTACGAGTTATTCAAAAGTCATCCAGAGTAAACAGGACTACATAGTACATTGCCAGAAAATTCAAAATATACATTACATTTGTCATCAAAATATCTCAAACACATGGCATTTTAATAAAAAATCGTTAGTCATTTTCCAGAAAATCAAAGTTTTCTAAAAATTTTCCATGTAAGGGGTATTTTAGTTGGAGCAATTTTCTTTAAAATCTTCGTCTCATTCTTGAACGGCATTGAACTTAAATGCCAACTTAATTTTTTAACCGACTTTTCGTTTTTGAGTTCTGCTGTCCACAGACTTGACAGACACAGACACACACACGAACATATATTTCCGGTGAAATCTCGACATCGAATTTTCGGGTGGAATACAATAAAAAAAAAAAAAAACATTTACAGAACGTTCGCGTGTGTGTCTGTGTACGTGAACAGGATAACTCAAAAACGAAAAGTTGCTTAAATGTCAAACGTAGTATTTAGGTTCACTATCTTCCAAGGATACGACACGAAGATTTTTAAGAAAAATATTACCTTCTACTTGGAAAGCTTTTCGAAAATATTTATTTTCTTAAAAATGGTTGTTAAATATGTTTGAGGTTACTTGAATGTCAAATGGTGTGTACATTTTTAAATAGCTTCTGAACTTCTCTTCATTCAGAATGACTTTTGTGTCATTATTGGTTAACCGTGAGAAATAAATAAAATCTTACTAAAATATAAAACTCGCTAAGCACAGAATTTATGTCAAGTACACTTTTTTGTGAAGTGAACCATTTCTGAGATATTTCACTTGATTTAATTTTCAATTACTTACACGTTTATTAAATAGGTCTCGCTTTTCTCTCGTGGTAATCCAAAGAGTATGGTATTTCAAGGCCATCCATAGCAACACGTTCTTTGAAAATGCGACTTCACTTTACTTACTGTATGCTACAACGAAATATTGAAGTTTATCTGGCTGGAGTAGTAAGCTTTGTAAGAACGGTGAGTAGAGAAAGTCGCGTGAATGTAGCAACTTCAGATTTTCATTTCCTCTACTACGTACAGTAAAGTAAGAGGAAGTATTGCATTCCATCCAAAAATTCGGTGTCGAAATTTCACCGGAAATATATGAATCTATAAAAAGGCGTTTTTAGAAAACGTCCGTCTCTCTCTCTCTCTCTCTCTCTCTCTCTCTCTCTCTCTCTCTCTCTGTGTGTTTGTGTCTTTCTGTCTGTCTGTCTGTCTGTCTGTCTGTAGGTCTGTGGACAGCATAACTGAAAAACGAAAAGTCGATTAAAAACCAAAGTTGGTATTTAAGTTTAATGTCTTTCAAGGATGCGACAAGAACATTTTGAAGAAAATTGCTTCACTCTAAACTACCATTTACATGGAACATTTTTCGAAAATGGCTGTAACGATTTGTTTGAGATACTTTTATGACAAATTAAATGTACCTATATCTTGAATTTCCTGGCTATAGCCCCTGTAGTCGTATTTACTCTGGATGACTTTTGCATAGCTGGTAAACCGTAACCAAATCTTACTATAAAATGTAGATCTTGCTAAAATACACAATTTATGTCTAAATAAAATTTTTTTGTAGAGTAAACCATTTCGGAAACATGCCTTGTTATTTGTGTTAGTTTTGGAGAATTTTACTTCTGTCAAATGGAACATCGTTATTAAATTTTTTATGTTAACCGTGCAAAGACACTCAAGGCCTACTGTATTCCCATATTCGTCTTGTACCCACAGGGAGCTAATTTCTGCAAATGTTTATCTCTACTAACACGAAGAAGATACAGGAATAAGAGTTTGTAAGAATGGTTAGTTCAAGAGTAGAGAAAGTCATGTGAGTGCAACACTTCAAATTATTTATTTAGTGTGCACTCAATCAGGTGCGCGTTTCTTGGATACAGTTTCACTGTGACTGACAAGACTTACTTTCTCTTCTACATATAGTAAGCAGAGGAAATATTTTATTCCATTTAAAATGTAATAGCAAGATATGCATTTTGTGAATCTGTGAATTAAAAAAAAAAAAAAAAAAAAGTATTTTTAGCAGATGGTTTGTGCTCCCGTCTGTATGTCTGTTCATCAGTTTGTCTGTCTGTCTGTGAACCGCAGAACTCAAGAGCAATTAGTCGACTAATGCCAAACTTAGTATTTAGGTTCAGTGCCTTCCAAAAATGCCACAGGAAGATATTTACAAACGCTCCTCTATCCCAAACTATCGTTCACGTGGAACATTTTTATGAAAGTCTTATTTTCTCCAAAACGATTTTGATTAAAATACCTATGTTTAACATCTTGAATTCGTATTGAAGTTTTAAGAAATATCCTCTGAAGCCGTCCTGTTCATTCTGAATGTTTTTTGCACAATTAGTACACCAGATAGAGCATATATTACTGTACAAAATATGTAGAAAGCGTTAAAATCCACTTTTTGTGTTATTCTGAGGTGTTCTTTGTTAGTGGTTTACATTTTTAAATATTTGGACTCTTACAAAGCGGAAGTTATTCATTTTTGCCTTATAATCGATCAAGGTCAACACAAAGCGACACGTTCTTTAAAAATCTGACTATCACTTTACGTGCTCTACAATGCTACAGCGAAGTGTGAAAGTTTGTCTGGATTGGCAAGAATTGGCTTTTCGTAAGAATGATGAATGGAGAAAGTCAGGAGAATATAGCACAACATATTTTTATCACTTTATCTACCTCGTGCATAGTAGATGAAGAAGCTATTGCATTACATCCAAATGTTCAATACCAAGATTTTACAAAAATGTGCGTTTTGAGGTCGCTTGAATGCAAGAAAACCTTTTTCCAAAATTTGTCAGTGTGCCTATGTCTGTGAACAGCATTACTTCAAAAACAAAAGTCGGTTAAATACTAAACTTGGTATTGAATTTCGATGCTTTTGAAGAATACGACACGATAATTTTCAAGAAAATTCTCCATCACGAACTATCCTTTATAAGGAACATTTTTCAAAATTTTCATTTCTTCAAAATAATTTCTTCATTCTGGATTACTTGTGCATAACTGCTTAACCGTAAGAGATAGACAAAATCTTGCATTCTTGCAATAAGGCTACCTTTTATGTAACAAAAATATATTTATATATTTAAAGTAATACTATTTATAACTAAACATACACAGTAAAATTTTATTAGGATATGTGATGTGTTGCCCCCATATGACTTTCTCTACTCTTGTACTAATTCTTGCAAACTCTTTTCCCCCCATCTTCTGTTACTTGAGATAAACATGTGCAGAAATTGTTATTTTGGTGTAGGTACAAGGGGAATATGGCAATACAGTAGGCCTTGAGTGATAGTCAAATCTTTTAAAGCTATAAGATTCCGTTCTCTTTGTACGGTTAACGCAAATAAATTAATAACGATGTTCCATTTCACAGAACTGTAAGTTCTCCAAAACTCACACAAATAACAAGGAATATCCCTGAAATGGTGTACTCTAAAAAAATTCACTTAGACATAAATTGTGTGTTTTATAAGATCTACATTGTTTGTATAGTAAGATTTGATCTATCTCTTACGGTTTACTAGTTATGCAAAAGTCATCCAGAGGAAATGTGACTTTATGGGCTAAAACCAGAAAATTCAAGATGTACATTTCATTTGTCATAAAAATATTAGACTTAAATACCAACTTTGGTTTTTAACCAACTTTTCGTATTTGAGTTATGCTGTTCACAGACTGACATACAAACGGACACACACACGATCCTTTTTCTAAAACTGCTATTTTTGGATTCAGAGGGTCTCAAAACATATATTTCCGGTGAAATCTCGGCATCGAATTTTTGGGTGGAAGACAACACTTCCTCTACTTTACGTGGTAGAGCAAATAAAATGAGTGCAAGCCAATGAAAAAAAAAGTGTTAAAAAGTTAGCATGTTAGCTGTATCCTTATATGTGCATTAAGATCACATTAGTTAGGTTTATATTTGATATATGTAAGTCTGTATTTGAAAAAAAACAAAAAAAAAAAACATAGAGGCATGAGTATCTATATTCTGAGAACTTAAAGCCGCCCTATAACTGCCTAGTCCCCTTAAGTAAATGCATCCTTTACACTTGAAAGGGGTATGTTGCCTTGTTTACTAACATGGGTGAATTTCCAACTGGCTGCATTTTCCATTAATGGTTGTCATCCGCACTCCTTTATCTTCTCAAAGTGTGCACTTCATGAAGCTTTGAAGAAAACTTAGACATCCCTTCGGTTACTCGGGAATAGCTATTCTGTGTATATATTCCAACATATATTCACAATGTTTTTTCATGGTAAGAGCGATAGATTTTTCCTTCAGCGCCGCGGAATCCAGTTCTGTTTCTTGCCTTGCTGTCTCTTGGCGAATTTACTTTCTCTATTACTCACCTTTAGTAACGATAATTGATAAGTGGTAAATGTATTAAATACTAAAGCACATAATCTTGGACTGCCCATGAACTTGTCATTGGACAGCCCTCTGAAATTTCCTACATTTTTATTTTTATTTATTTATTTATTTATTTATTTATTTATTTATTTATTTATTTGACGTTTGCTGTTACTTATTTCCTACATTTTTATTTTTATTTTTTTATTTTTTTTGTTTTATTTATTTATTTGACGTTTGCTGTTACTTATTCTTCAACTATTTATAACCTTCAAATTTTTCTTTTCTTTGTACTTTTGTCTTTTGGTTCACTTTGCTCACCAAATTCCCCTATACTTTTTATTACTTTAAGTTATTATTATTATTATTATTATTATTATTATTATTATTATTATTATTATTATTATTATTATTATTTTAAATTCATTTTAAGTTAATTTCATTCTAGACTATTTTACCTCCTATTTTTCCTTCCTATGTTTCTTAGCCACTTGTTAATAATTTCTTACGATTCACTTTCTTCTTATCCTTTTATCACTTCCACTTTCCTTCCTCACATAACTTTCACTTTTATAATTCCTAGACTTTATCCCTAAACCACCTTTAGTAAGCATAGAAAGTAATGCATTCCAACAGAACTTGGATACTAAGATCTTACCTGAAAAGCACTTTAGAGACTCCCTGAATCTAAAAATAATTTTTTTTTTTAAGAAAAATATTTAACCTGACAAGCATTATCCCGAAATCGTGGGTGTAAACTCGGTGTAGGGTGATTGATCTTTTCGGGAATAAAACATCGTAGCACGGCTTGCTTTGGAAGGGAAATAAGGTAGATGGTCCCGTGTCACTGAAAGAAGCTCAAACCTGATAAAAATGCCTCTGGAAAAAATTAATTCATGTCCAACATAGAATGGGACGCTGAGAACCACACGGTTCCATAGCATTCATAAATAGAAGCTCAATTTATTGTCAAAAGTATGTCTTAAAACAGGAAGTCGGTGAAATACCAAACTTGATTTGTAACTTCAGCGAGTTTTAGAAATGTGACACGAATATTACCAAGGAAATCCTCAACCACAAACTACCACATGTAAAAATATTTTTATTTTATTTTCTTAAGAATAGCTCTAACGGTTTCGATTAAACTCTGCGAGATCTGCATAAAAATGTAAAATCTCCAATTTACGTCGAATAAGCTTTTTTTTTGTGGTCTTAGCAATTTCCGGGATCTCTTTATTGGTTTGAAGTTTAAAACCCCAAAATTTTTTTGCTCGCGACTAGTTTTCTCGTGGTGCTGCAAGGATAATGAAATTTCAAAGCGATCACGTAGTGAGACGCTTTCCGAACATCTGACAGTCGCTTTAGCTACTGTATCCTTATACTTACGAAATATCTATATAAGTGTTTAACAAAAGTTTATCTCCATTAACAAGGAGGTAGAAAACAAGGCTTTGTGAGAATAGTTTGTATAATATAATCGGAGAAAGTGTTCAGCACATCAGATTTTTACTTCCTCTACCACATAAAAATTTAATACTAAGATTTTACTGGAAATACGAGTTTTGAGATCTCTTGAGTCAAAGAAGCTTTTTTAGAGGAAGGTCCGTGTGCATGTATCAACAACTCAAAAACGAAAATAAGCTAAATACCAAACTAGATGTTTAAGTTCAGTACCTTCAAAGAATGCAATAAATATATTTTCTAGAAAGTGTCTCCTCCTCAGACTATCCTTTTAGAAATTTTGATTTTCTCAAAAATGGCTCTAACGATTTTGATTAAAATAACATATGTTGAAGATATTTTTATGCCAAATAAAATTCATACATGAATTTTCTGTGAATGTCCTCTAAGGTGTTCTTCATTATGGATGACTTTTTTATAAGTGATAAACCACAAGAAATGGACAAAATGTTACTATATAAAATTTTAGATTGCTATTAAACGTACAGTTTATGTCAAGTACCTGTACATTTTTTGATGGTCAACTATTTGCGAGACATTTCTTGTTATAAATTTGAATATTCGAATACTTATACTTTTCTTATATGTGTAGTCGTTATTCGTTTGTCTCTTGGCCATCCAAAGAGCCATAGTGACCAGCCCATTAATGATTTGACTATCATTAAAGTATCACTTAAGTACTCTCAAATACCATTTGCACGTACAAGAAAACATTTTGACACCTGTTTTCTGCTGTCCTGTAGAAGCTAAAGATATTCATGTCCATTTCTACTGCATGCACCCAGCCTACTTTAATGATGATTTCCATCAGTAATAGAAGGGCTTGCATGGGTAAATTGGTTCATTTTATTATCCATCCAAAGAATTTCTCCTTTAATTCATTGAAACCAAAATAGAGGTATATCACCACTAATGATAAAATTGAAATAAATTTCCAATAAGATATATTAGTTAAAAACATGAACACCTCCACAGTAGATATCTGGTTTTTGCATTCTGAAGTAAATAGAAGAACTTACAGCAAGTGCAGTGGAATTGTGCTAATTGGCCCGTCGTTGGTAAAGGATTGGCTCTAAGACCAGTACTGGCAATGTATAGCTTAAGTTCTTAATTGAAGAGTAGTGATAAGGAGGTAGAAAAGATGATGCGAAACTTTTTGTCACATGTGTGTCCCTGAAAATAAGTTGTCAACAGCTAATTTGATAAAACATAAACATGTTGGTTTTCATTTTAATTACTTCATACTTTCTAAAGACAGGGGGAACTGGGGTAATTTAGCATTTAAGTACTCCCTCTAAACAAAAATTTTAAAACAAAATAAACCATGTTCTATTTGTCAATTTTTCGTTGCATTATAAGAGGGAAATAAAAAATAACCGCTTTTTAAATGTCGATTGAGGTTATCCACTACTGAAGAATTTTATTTTGGTAATTTCTTAGTCCTAAAACATATGAAGTGACACTATCTCTAACGTGTACTTAGGGTAACTAGTGGAAATACTGTAATCCACAAAAAAGTTATTTATAAATATGCCACCGTAGCTGCATGTTCTGAGGTCCTCTGAATTCAACAAGGCATTTTTAGGAGAAGATTTAAGAGTCTATGTTTTTTTGTTCTTTTTTTTTTTTTTAATTTATTCTGTGGTATAAGTTTATGTGAAGTTTCATCTAGTTAGGCGTATTGAATGAAAGGTCGCGAAAGATAGCTTATCATTTTTGCGTGACCCTAAAATCAAACATATCAGGTTTTATTAGTCATATACAAAATACTACTTGATTACAAAGTTCAACAAAATTGAGAAGTAAGTTTGTTATTAATTCTTTATTAGTAGACTTTGCTACCGGTTGGGTGTGCCTCGGGATTTTAGTCGTGTTTGCAGGGAGGTGTGACGTAGCACCCGTTGGGTAGGGGTGGTACAGTGCGTCGCCTTACAAATACGTCACCATAGGAGAAATCCTTACCTCCTCTACCGTAAAAAAACTAACATGGAGTGCAAACTAAAGTAGTAAAGCAGCTTTCAACGTAACATTGCTTGCAGCCTGGACCGGAGCCTATGGGAGTCTATTAGGGTTTAAGCGATAATCATATGTCTTAAAGCCGATCGCTGTGATGGCCTTGAAATTGCCTTCTCTTTACATAGCCTAAAATTATAAATAAAAAGGATAACGACTTTCCATTTGAGAAAAATGTATCTGAAAATTCAAACCAATAACAAGGAATTTCTCGGAAATGGCTAACTCCAAAAAATAACTTAATTTAAAATGTGTGCTTTAACAAGATCTACATTTTTGTGTATGTGTAGCAAGCTTTTGTTTGTGTAGCGGTTTACCAGTTGTACTAGTCATCCAGAATGAAGAGGACTTGATGTATTCCCAGAATATTCAATATATACACTTAACTTGCCATGCAAAGGTCACAGAGATATGGCATTTGAATCAAAACCTATTTACAGACACACGGACCTGTCTGTAAAAGGCTTTGGACACAGGGGACATCAAAAATGTCTTTTCAGTGAAATCTCGATATCGAATTTTTGGATGAAAGGTTCTTTACCTACGTACTATGTGTATGTGGTAGAGAAAGTGAAAACAGCGGTTACAAAATTTCTAGTGTTAAGCCTTACAACCTATTATTTCTGACCGTCATTTTAATGCAATTAACCACATTAAGGCTAAAAAAACTGATATAGCGTTAGTTTAAAGCTACATTTATTGACATAACTGAGCATTATCTAATAAATTGACGATATAGCTGTGCATTGAATAATATCGTATAATAGTGGCAAAATAACGTGAAAGCAAATTCTAAGAGGGGAAAGTTTCGGTGTTGGGTGACTAGATAGCTACTAAATTAGAAAAAAATATGATGAGCGCTCGATACGATAGGCGTTAACAAACTTAAAACAGGCAGGCAAATAGCCACTACAATAAGTTCAAAATAGGCACTGAAGCAGATACAAACTTTAATGGCGGAGGAACCGGTGAACACAACATCCAATCAGAAGCGTGCCTCGTCTTGCGGTGTTGTGTAGTTAAACACACTGCAAAATCACGCTGTAAAATCAGTAATGTAAATATAATTTACGTCCACAACACTTATTTACGCGAAAGGAAAGAGAACAATTTGATCATGAAAAAGGTCAGCTACCTGCCAGCACGAAATTTTGTCTACCGTAATATAGGTATTATTATGAATTATAAACACTGAAGCAGGCAGAAAAATTTACTCTTCTATCAATTAAAAATACACTTTGACATGACAGAGCAGTATAGACATGGAACACTCTATATTTCATATATTAAATTTACTAAATTCAACTATTCTTTGACTCTTTATTGGCATTTGCTATGGCAAACCCTATTATAAGTTTTGAAGTAACTTCTCTCTTGAATACGTTTTATACTCCTACGTCGGTACGTAAAATTGTTATTGAGCATATTATGAATTATTGTTATAACAACCATCGCAGCTTTTGGAATAAAATAAATGTAGTGCTTTTAGGTCAGTACAGTGTTTTCCCTTACGTAGGAAGCAGAAAATAATAAATCTATCGTATTAATGAACAAATGGAGAGTTTTTCAGCCGTATGCCAATAATTTTTTTGTTGTTGTTGAACATTTACGCACGCTTTATTGTGAAATTGGTTCAGTAGCTCACAACGCGAAATAGTACTTAAGGTAATTTATTTAATTATAAATAATATAAATAACCGTCAGAAACAGACTATAATTTCAATAGGCAAAAAGTTTGAGTAAAGTTCTCATGAAGAAAACAAAGAAGTAAGGAAAAAGGTTAATAGCAAATTGGCCTCGATTCCGCCCGTCACACTTACAACCGAGATCAATAGACCTGCTAGACTACGTGAAAAAGAAATCAAATTCCCGGCTTTATCTGCAATAGTAACAAAGTTAACGGGTTCGACTTCAGTTCCTGCTAAAAGAATACTCTCCAAAGCGAGATTGATTTTAAATAAACAAAGAAATAAGTTAAATGGGAGTGTAATCAATAAACGAATATTTTTTTAAACAAAACCAAGGAGGCTGTACTTAAATAAGTTTAAGAATACTACAGTATGAATTAAATAAGAATGAGGAACTATCTACAACTCTGGAGCACCATTCACAAACCTAATCGGTTCATCCTTCGGAGTTAGGTTGCGAACACTGCACTATAGCAGAAAAAGCCCCAACCTATCACTTCGACCCGATAGTACGAACCGATTTGTACCTGACCCATCCCTAGTTTTTAGTCCGTTTTTAGTTTCTCTCTCTCTTTCTCTCTCTCTCTCTGCGTGTGTGTGTGTGTGTGTGTGTGTGTGTGTGTGTGTGTGTGTGTGTGTGTGTGTCAACTGCGTGTATACGGCCATTGTGAGAGAACCGTCGTGTGAAAGGAAGATAGCGAAGCAGTTAATGAGTGTTGAGCGATCGCATCGTCAGTTACTTTTTGCAGGACGAAGAGAAAACTAAAAGACAGAGAATAATTGTGTGTTAAGGGCACGAGAAGACAACAGCTGTAAGTTGTAATATCGCGAAGGACTGTAGACTGTATTAACGTCAGTGGAAGAGAATTGTGTTGTTGAGTTGAATGGAGTTACTACCAGTTTTGGTAATAGCTCTCTCCCCCCTCTCCGGGCGGCGCCGTGGCCGAGCGGTTAGCGCGCTCGCCTACCACCTAGGCGGCCCGGGTTCGATCCCAGGGACCCGCATGTGGTATTCGTGGTGGACGAAGCGGCGTCAGGGCGGGTTTTCTCCGGGTACTCCGGTTTCCCCCGCCATTTCATTCCACCGGTGCTCCATCTTCATGTATCATCAGTGTCACCGCCTGCGGTGCCATAGTAGTAAAAGCGGGCGTTAAACACTACAGCAACAACAACCCCCCCTCTCCTCACTTTAAGAACTTGTTCATCCTCTTGTGGTGGATTAAGAGCAACACGCGTAAAGTAAACATAGCAAATACTGTATCCCATGCATCCTTAGATATCAAGATTGTACCGGAAATGTGTGAATGAAGAAAATCTGTGTGTATGTGTGTGTATTTGTGCGTGTGCGCGTGTGTGCGTGTTGTACGTGTGTGTGTGAACAGCATATCTCAAAAACGGAAAGTCGTCTTCCAAGGGTGCGATGAGAAGATTTAAAAAGAAAAAAAAAAAAAAAAAAAAAAAGCCTCTACCCCAGACTACTCTTTTCGTGGAACATTTTTTTAATATTTTGATTTTCTCAAAAATAGCGCTTAACTTTTTTTTTTATTTATTAAATTATCATACACTTAAGCTATTTTTATGATAAATAAAAATATATCTTGGATCTTGTGGGAATAGTCTCTGAAGTGCTTAATTCTGAATGAGTGTGCATATCTAATAAATCGTAAGATACACAACATTTTTCTGCACTAAACGTTTTGATATCGTTAAAGGACACAGTTTATGTAATATATACCTTTTTTGTGTGGAGTTAAATAATTTTGGAGATATTCCTTTTTATTGCTTGGAGCTTTCCAAAGCTTACTTTTCTCAAATTGAAGTCGTTTTTCTTTCTTTATTTCTCTACTGGTCATGAAAAGAAAATGGAATATCAAAGCCATCAGGTAGCGACCAGCTCATAAAAGATCTGACAATCGTAAAGCATGCTACATTCCCCTGTTCCCAATGTATCTACAAGGAAATGCGTAATAAAGTCATTCATACAAATGTTTACCTCGATTTACATGAAGTAAATATAATAAACATTTGAAAGAAAAGTTTTACAAGAATAAGTAGAAAAAGTTGTGAGAATACACCACGTCATATTTATATTTATGTAGCTTCTACAAGCTACTCTTTGCAAAGCTTTTTTTCCCCCTATCTACTTCACGTTAATACACAAATGAACACCGGAATCTTTTAAAAATTTCATTTAGGCACAGTGATAAACGCAGTTTATTGTTTTAAAGCGGAACGCTAGTTGGTGACCTTGATATTCTAGTGTTTCCACGACATCCCCAGAAACAAATGAATAGCCACATCATTTTAAACACGATAAAATATTGAAACATTCAAACCAGTAACAACGGATATCTCGGAAATAGTACATGCTGTAAGAACAGCTACTTGCATAGAGTTGCATGTTTTAAAGAGAGTTTCAACTTAGGTGCAGTATTTTCTTGTCTGTCTCTCATGATTTACCCGTTATATAACGTTATTAAACATGTCTTCCAAATGAACAGAACTTCACAAGTCTTCTCAAATTATCCAAGATATACGTTTTATTGGTCATGTAGATATCTTAACCATGTGATATTTTCGTCAAAATCGTTGAGTAGTTGTGCGAAAATAAAGACACCGAATATTTTTATATGCGTGGGGTAATTTGAGGTTACAAATTTTTTTCTAGGAAATTTGTCACAAGATACAAGGAAGACACTAAACTTACTTAACAAATGGTATTTATCAAACATTTCGTTTTAGAGTTTGTTGTTCATAGGCAGAAGACATACGGAAATACTTTCCGCCCCACACGCATACACATGGACCGTCTTCTGAAAATGATGTTACATTCTGAATATAATGAAACGCCGCTCGGCCTTGTTTACCAAGAGGTGAATTTCACGATAAATCTGTGCTACATCATTTCATCTATAAGAGAGTCGAGACGGCGAGAACAGTCAGTTTTTATGATGAAGCCGTTAAGTGTTGAACGAGTCAGCTGTTAGCAGTTAGTTTGAGGTGTGTGTCGTCAGAATCAGTTGGAGACATTTAATCGTCGCGTCGGAGTTGTATGAAGCAGTTTTAGATAGTGTGATTGTCGAAGCTAGCTAGTTTGTGTGTGTATATGTGTGTGTTCGTAAGTGAGAGAGAGAGAGAGAGAGAGAGAGTAGAACTGAAAGACTCTGAAGTATGTGTCAATGTTGCGATAAGACAGAACAGCTATGAGATGCAAGTCACAACGACGTGTAGACTGTGTTAACGATAAAACAACTGTTTTTGTGCTTCTGTTTAAGAGAGAAAATGTCAGACAAAAGTAACTCAAAGTGGCATTTTATCACACTGGTGTCAGAAGTTGGCTTTGTCACATTGTCAATTATTGTCACAATAATATCAATGGGTAGCCGAAGTCGCAATTTATTAGGTGATAAAAACCTTTGTAGGGCGATTTAAGTGTTGAGCTAACTCCACTATTATATATCAGCGTAACTCAATCAACAAGAAACCATTTGCTCAAGCTTACGGTACTTAGAACTTAAGACGTTTAAAAAACGCAAAGTTGCCAACATACTTACTGCAGTTCTGAAGTTTAGAAAGCGTGAATAATTCGCAGAATTTAACAAGTTACAGACAAAAATTGTGGATCAGATACGAATAAGTTGAAGTTTTCGCAATGTATAACATAGACTTCGGTGGGATGTAATGAAGTGTCTCACAGTCTTACGTTCATTTATATTACAAAAACATTCAATTATGATCGATTATCGGCATTCCATATTGCCCAAAGACCACTCAGTGGAATTCAATGCTATTCTACTTGGCAAGTGGTAGAGAAAGTTAAAAAGAAAAGAAAAGGAAAAAGAAAAGAAAACAAAGAAAATGGAAAGAAATAATCAGAAACTCCGTCGCCTTACTCTCATATGTTTGAGAAAACAGAATAGTTTCAAAGTGACTGATGGCACAAAAAACTTATTTCTCACAAATTATGCAGTTTAATTAACTTTACATTTATAAAGTCTTCATGTATCAAAATGAAGGGAAATTCGCAGGTTACTCAAAGAAAATTTAAGATATTTGTTCTCCACTTCGATATTTCCAAACCCGTTGGAGCTTTTTTCTCAGAAAATGGAAATTGCCTTTTTTTTCTTGTGTATGAGAGTCTGAGGTAGGAAGAAAGTCCTGAAAATCACCGTTCTCATCTTAGGAGGATGCTGGACTAAAAGTCCAAGTTTGGTACATTTTTGCGTTTTGGTTTTTGAGTTAACATAGATACACACACACACGCACGTGTAAACGTGTACACGCACAGACACACAGATATACACGTATAGATCTTACTAAAAACATTGGTAGTCCTAAGAGTACACGTACGGTAACATTTTGATACCGGAATTATTGGCTTGTAAGAAAAGTAAACCTGTGTCACAACGGCCCATCCGGGCCAAGGCCTACCGCCCGACCGTTGCGTCTCCCACCTCTGCCCACTGCAGACGTCATGAGTGGGGTACAGTACTGGAGGTGGTACGTGGCCAGCACCGCGGTCCCTCCCGGCCGATTACGCAGTCTTCTCCAGCAGAATAATAAAGTAGTTACTCAATTGGCCCTCAGGGAACTAACGAGGCTAAGTGCATCCCGTGCCAGATCACCCAGCGGAGGAAAAATCCTCACGTCGATAGCGGGGATCGAATCCGGGTCCTCCGCGCTACCACAGCGCTATGGAGGCGGTAATTATTGATTTGTGAGATAAATAATTTTGTAAAGATATTGTAGGGGTATAGGGAAATAATTGCAATAAATAATTTTCATATATTCAAGCAAATGCATAATATGAGACACAAGATTAGAAGTTTTGTAAGGAGAGTACCGAGCAAGACGACTCCACGGTAACCTGTGGGCTTGCATTAGGGAGATCGTGGGTTCGATTGCCGCGGCCTACCTTCCGGACACGTGGATTTTTTTTTTTTTTTTTTTTTTTTTTTTTTTTTTTTTTTTTTTTTTTTTTCCCCGTTTTTCCCCCTCGATTCACCGGAGAAATGCTGGGAAGCATAATGGCAGTTAAATTTAATTACTTTTCCGCTCCCCCATTTCTTTCACCTTCATTTCAATCCGGTCTTTCAGGATCGGAACTCCTGGCGATGAGCGATTTTGGCACTGCTATGTGAGGACTTTGCGAACTGTAACTGCTGTTGTGCTCGGTGGATAGGTGGCGTTGAAGTCACCTGATTGGTAGCTTCTTAGCGAACTCTAGTGTCGAGATGAATCTGCAGCACACGTTAGGAATCCTCACTCTGGCTCGAATTTCTCGCCCTTCCAACACACGTCCGTAGAGCGCTCTCATTTCATCCCTTGTCCCCTGGGTCTGACATAGGAGGACAATAACCTATACTCAATGTGAGATCTTCTCCATAAACACTCTATCTCGCTATATTTGTCTGAGGAACTGCTTAGACAACCAAGTTAGGGGAAACTAATTAGGTTACTATAGCTAAGGCAATTAAGCGTTAAGAAATTCACTATCTCAAGGTTCCAGATCTTAAAACTCAGTTCATTCAGAAAGCACATTTTTTTTTGGTGCTATAAAAATTCTTAAAATATGAAAGAGAAATGCGTTCTTAAAATTTATCAATCACAGACTAACAGTACAATTTCAGATGTGAAGAGAAGTTTAAGCTTTGCCAACATATAAGCAGGAACTTCGGATGGTTAATTATGAAGTGGCCGGGACTTGTACATTGATAAGATAGCATCCATTTCTAAAATTCACGTCCTTTCGTGTATTTCGCGTGTTATAGAAGTGTTTCACTGTTGTCAATTAAAGACCGCGCTCGGGTTATGCATAGCGGTTCCCGTAAAAGAATCCTCCGATTAACATTTCACCGACTCAGAGCAGTTTGCTCTTATTGTTTAAACTGCAAAGTTATTGATGCGTCAAAATTCAGAATGTGTAATACTGTGACAATTGACAATGTGACATTCCACTTCCGGCTCCAGTATAACACAAATTCTAGCAACCTTTATTTTCTCTTCTAAAATTGAAGCACAAAACATAGTTCTGCTTTATTGTTAACACAGTCTACAGTTTTTCGTGACCTTGCATCTCACAGCTGTTCTGTCCTCTCGTAATCTTGAAACACACTTTTCTGTTGTTCAGTTCTCTCTGTGTGACAGCTAATTTCAACGATTACACTGGCTAAAACTGCTTCACAAAATAACAGCTCCGACGTAACCATTAAATACCCCAAAACTGTCTCTGACGACCCACACTCATATTTCTCTCAACGACGACTGTACACACACACACACACACACACACACACACACACACACACACACACACACCCATACACACGCACTGCTAACGTTCAACACTCAAGTCTACATCATGAAAACAGCTTGGTCTGTCGCCAGTACACCCGCTTATGTAGGTGAAAATGACGTAGCATGAATTTTTCTCAAAATTCACCATTTGTGTAACCTCTCGCAAACAAGCAGGCAGAATAAAGTTCGCGAACAATCTAGAAACGCTTTGTTCCGCCGCGCTCATAGTCATACTCTTTACCTGACCTCTTCATTGTCGTAGGGCCACGTGGTGTGAGGCAGCTTGACCTTGGGCGTATCTTTGACGCCCCCGTCAGAATACTTTAATAGTCACACTTTCTCTAATTAAGTTTCAAAAACAGCTTAATTGTATATCCTCAAGCAGTTGGCAACTCGCTTCAAATATCCCATTCATTAGCTTCTGCTAAATTTATCAGCCAGCTTAACTGATGTCTATTCTCACATTCACTCACACATATTCTGAGAGTTTGCTGAGAGCTGAAAGAGACGTTATCAATTTCAGTATTATATTTTGGTCAGAAGATAATTCCACCACCATCCATAAAATGTGGAAAACAAAATTAAAATGATCTTCTTTTGTTACTTACAAGTTTGTCTGTCAGTAAGGTATATGGTGCGATTATCTGAAACAGAAGAATTATTGTTTAACTACGAAATGAAAACAAACCACAGTGTTGGTGTGTGGATTCAGAGTTTGCTAACTCAACATTTCATCAGTGCTTTAGCCGATTCCGTTTGTTGAACACGAGCTACAATTTATTCTGTATTCATGGCCACCAGGCAAAAAATTACTTCACACGTTATCTTCTGTACAGAATAATTGTTTAGCTATTCTCCCTATCCATCAGATCAGTTTAATGAAGCTTACTATGTTTGAATATGTTGGGGTTTCATTATATTATTATGCAGAAGGTTCATAGTGTGTATTCAGCTGCTATCATATCCCACACTCGTTTTTGTTACAAGGTTATCCATCACATTTGTGGGGATGGTCTGTGAATGTTTCACACATCACATTGATTTTATTATTGTTTTTCTATTTATACGATGTCATTAGCCCTAGTACTTGCGAAACATGAAAAAAACATGTGCCCAGAAGAGGCGTTTATTGAGCAAACGCTTAACAAATAAAGCATTTCTTTCAAATTGAAAAAGAAGTTGCGGTTTTACTTTTAAAGCGCATTAAATTTCTTATTCAGCCTAGAGCACATCTACATTTGAAGCAAATAATGCTAATTAATAACCAACTATACATAAAGAATCTGTTTAAAGTATTGTGACGCCCGCCGCGGCGTGCAACAGAGGACGTCAGATCAAGCTATCACACATTATATACCTACGTGGCTCGTATCAAAGCCGCTCAAGGTCAAGCTGCCCCACATCCTCACTTGTGCAAACACGTGACAACTATCAGAGCGGCAGAACCAAAAGGGGTTTTCGAGATCATTCGCGAAGTGTCTGGGAGCCGGTGTATTTGTATCGGCTCCAGAAAGGGCGAAGTTCAAGAAAGGCCACCATGCATGTAAAGAAGCGAGTCAACGAGAGTTTGGAATTAGTCAGTATTTAGTTTTAGTGTGTGTGTGTGTGCGTGCGTGCGTGCGTGCGTGCGTGCGTGTGTGTGTGTGTGTAAGCTGCGTGTGTATGGTCGCCCTGAGAGAAGATAGCAAAGCATTTAATGAGCGTTGAGTAATTATATCGTCAGAGTTAATTTTGTGAGACAGGGAACTGGAAGACAGAAAATTGTGAGTTAGGGCTGCAAGGAGGAAACAGTTATGAGTTGTAGTATCACCAAGCAGTGAAAACTGTTAACTTCTGTCAAGGAGGAATGTGTATTCGTGGAAAAGTTAGAGGAAAATAAAGTGACTCAAAAAATAACTGGACTTTTGTCATTTGGTTACTCTGGTGTCAGGAGTGGGACTTATCGAATAGGCATTTTGCTGCAATATAATTAATAAATTCGATATATATATTAGAAGAATATGCTTCCGGGCTGAGAGGCCGTGGTCCACTGGGCCCGGAAGCATATTCTTCTAACTATGACTCCGGCCGTGAAAGCCCTCGTTTATTATATATCTATGTTTGAATTAAAAAGAGATTTTGTTCAAAACTGGCATTGGTAGCCCAACTTTAGTCGTATCTTAATAGAAATGAGTCACAGTGTGTGCCCCCGCCCCCCTCAACTGTAAGCAGAGGAAATATTGAATTCCACACAAATACGCAACATTTCACCCCAAATACATGTTTTGAGGTTTCCTGACTCGAAGCAGTTTTAGCTAAATGTCCTGTATTTTTTTGAGAACATCAAAACTCAAAAACAAAAAGTACAGTATCTTCAAAGGGTGCCTCACAAATATTTATATGATAATCCCTAGCCCAAACTAAATCTTTACAAGAAAAATTGTCGTTATAGTAATTTTGTATAAAATGGCATTTGTAATTTTTATTACAATGCCCTGTAATATATTTGCATGACAAATGAAATACGCACCTTGGATTTTCTGGGAATAGCCTCTGAGGTCCTCTTCGTTTTGAATGACTTGTACAACTGACAAACCGTAGAAAATAGTCAAAATCGTACTGCACAAAAAACATACAATTTATGTAAAATAATTTTTTGTGGGATTAGAGATTTTCAAATAATCTTTATTGGTTTGAATTTTAAAATACACCTTTTACTTTTTGTATTACGTGTTTCCAGTAAGCAGGTGTATTGTCTTTCACCCAAATATTCCATATCGAAATATCACCGTAAATACATGGTGTGAGATTCCCTGAATCTAAAAAAAGTTATTCAAAAAAAGGTGTGCGTGCGTCTTGTCTGTGTGCTTCTTGTTTGCGTGTGCCTCTTTAGTTACTCTGGTTGCCTGTAAGTAGTATTACTGAATAGAAAAAGGTCGGTTAAATACCAAACTTGGTAATTAAGTTCATCTTCTAAGGATGCAACACAAAGTTTTAAAACTATAGTCCCTTTTCAAATTACCTTTATGTGATTCTTTTAAAAAAATTCAGGTTCTCTAAAAACTGCCCAATAATTTTAATTAAATTATCACATGTTTAAGATCTTCTTATGACAAATTAAATATATATAACTTGAATTTTCTGGTGGTAGAATCTGAAATCCTCTTCATTTTAACTACTTTTGCATCACCAGTAAAACGTAAGAGATTGACAAAATCTTGCAAAAGTTATTTTGGAGTTAATCATTTTTGAGATGTTACATTTATCAATTTGAATTTTGCGGTAGCATCTTTATGAAATTTGAAATTGTCATCCTTTTTCCCTCTGTGTCCTGCAAGGGGAACTGAATTTTAAAGCCATCACGTAGTGACCGGATCTTAAAAGATTCGACTATTAGTTAAAGGCTGCTCTGTTCTTCTAATCCCGTTGTACCTTTAGGGAAATATGTAATAAAACAATTTTGTAAAGGTTTATATCAATTATTGACACGAACTAGGCGGAAGAATAAGCGTTTGTAAGACTAATTTGTGGAAGAGTGAGTAGAAAAAATCACGTGAGTGCAACACATTAGATGACACTTTCTTTGAACTGCTTGCTTTAACATTAATAGTGGAGTATTATACTCGTACTTCGGTATACGTAACAAAATCTACAATTTTTGTGAAGTAAGGTTTACTAGTTATATAAACATTCGAAATAAAGAAGGGTTTAGAGACTATTTCCACGGGCTATTTTAGCACGCACTGTGGCCTGGCGGTTAAGCCGTTCGCCTCTCACGAAAGAGGCCCAGGTTCGACACCAGATGACTGCATGTGGGACTTGTGCACAAAGCGGCGCAGGGGCGGTTTTCCTCCGGGTTCTCCGATTTCCCCCGCCATCTCATTCTATCTGTACTCTATCTTCATTCCATACATCATCAATGTTACCGCCTGCGATGCCGAAGTAAATGAAGTAAAAGCGGGCGTTAAACAGAACTAAAAATACCTGATGTGTTGCACTTACATGACCTTCTCTACTCTTGTACTAAACATTCTTACAAACTCTTATTCCTATTTCTTCTTGGTGTTAATTGAGATAAACATTTGCAGAAGTTATCTTATTGTTTATCTTCTTGTAGGTACAAGGAGAATATGGGAATTGAGTAGACTTTGAACGATAGCCAAATCTTTTAAAGCTTTTAACTTCCGTTCTCTTTGCATGGTTAACATATATCAAATAAATAATGTTGTTCCATTTGACAGCGGTAGGTATGTTCTCCAAAACTCACACAAATAACAAGAAATATCTCCAAAATGGTTCACTCTACAAAAAATGTTATTCAGACATAAATTGTGTGTTTTAGCAAAATCTTACGGTTTACCAGTTATGCAAAATTCACCCAGAGTAATAGGACTACATGGGTTATAGCCAGAAAATACAAGATATACGTTTCGTTTGTCATAAAAATATCTCAAACATATGGTATTTAATCAAAATCATTAGAGCCATTTTCAAGAAAATCAAAATTTACGTAATAGTTTCCACGTAAAGGGTAGTTATATTTCACAAACAAAAATTGTGACATCTGCCTGACATTGCAGGTGACCATAAAGATCCAGAATACAAAGATATATGACAAAGTCAAATGTTAAGGAAAAAATTAAGATGCAAAATATCTAAAGAAACATTTAAGGGTTATAACAAGAAGATAACAGTTAACACGTGGAATATAACTGATTATTTAAAATATATAAAGAGTCTTAGGACGTGTAAACATATATTTACAATTTCGGACCATTGCACACCCAGTGCTTTGAGGCAGGTACTTGTGAATTTAAAACATGTTCCGCGGGCACCAAAGAGTAGTCCTTTTACCTCCCATGCATTTTCAGGTACGTTATATCTCTCACTAAGGTGAGGAATGCATGGTTGGTAGATGGCTTCCTTTTCCTCGTTCACCTGTGTCGCCTGCTGTAAATGTTGCTCCATTCTTACTGTTGGATCAAGAATGAGACCCTTTCCTGCATCTCTCTTGATGACTATGATATCTGCTCTTCGATGGCTACCATCCTGAGACAGGCAATGGACCTCTTCATAGACCTCCCAATTGGCTCTACGAAGGGCTGTAGAAATTGATGAACGCATACGGTGGTGACTAGTGTTGCGAAATAATTCTCCCTTTGGGCAATATCCTAGTCATGCCCAAGGGTTTCCACTTCTTTACAATTTGAGTGCCGACATAGTGTTGTTCGCTGATTTCTTCCAGGCACAGATCTTACTGCTGACGTGTTACATGACATTTTGATGGCATTAGTCCATTCAGAACATGACAGGATTTTTCTGTTGCTCATCCATGAATTGGCTCTGGGATTCTCTTTATATGTCTCAATCCCCTTTCCCTTGTGAGGTAGCTGACACCATGCATCACACGATTTAAGTTGTAATTGTTTTCGAAGCCATCGTCCTGATTTTGACATGATTTCATCGTTAATGTCAATGTTCAAATTGGAAAGGGCTTCTTTCTTCTCTTTCTGAGTATCTCGACACAAGCGTAGATGATCATCTTGTATTTGTGAAAGCTTCTGAGCTATATTGAAATGTTGTATTGTCGCATCCTTGAAAGACTTGAATACTAACTTTGGTTCTTAACCGACTTCTTGTTTTTGAGTTATGCTATCTACAGACTGACAGACACACAGAGTGACACACAGACAACCACGGTGACCTTTTTCTAAAAATGCTTTTTTATGGTTTCAGGGGGCATCAAAATATACATTTTCGGTGAAATCTCGAAATCGAATTTTTGGGTGGAATACAATACTTCTTCTACTTATTATACGTAGTAATGTATAAAAGTACACTTAGTCCTGTTACAACCCAAGTTTCACAGTTCGAATTAGCATCTATTGCTCTGTTGTACAAAGTTCATGTTTTAAGCTATATTTCTATTATTAAAAGGACTTCTGAAAAAATAATATTAAATCTGGAATAAACTCAGGCACGGCTTGTCCAACTAGAATAGCACTCCTAAAGAATGAAAGACAAAGAAAATGTTCTTTAACTAAGAACTACCTGAGTTTGTTCATTAGAATTAATTAAATATGCAATTATATACTAAGCTAAACAAAGGCCCGGCACTACAGTCCATGAAGAGCCAAGCTACTGCGTCCCTCACCTCAGCCCATTACAGGCGTCATTGGTGGGGTGCGGTACTGAAGGGTGGTACGTGGTCAGCGTCCCGATCCCTCCCGGCCAGTTATGCGGTCTTCACGACCTGGGGCCGCTACTTTTCCATCAAGTAGCTCCTCAATTGGTCCCTCCGGGACTAACGAGGCTGAGTGCACCCCGTGCCAGGTCTCCCAGAGGGTACCGGGATCGAACCCGGGTCCTCCGCGCCAGAGGCAGGCGTGCTACTGCGCTACGGAGGTGGTCGCAATTATAGGCCGTCGGGAATTAATATACGCATGCCAAAACCTTTTAGACTAAATCATTAATGAGGATCAATTATGGAGGAATAATAATAAACACCAAAATAATGATTGAGGAATAAAATATTCAAACGCATAGGTATGTAAAATTAAAAACACAAATAATAAAGAGTATTGATCGGCTGTGCACTTGTGCTAGTGCATTAGTGGTGTTGCGCAAAGAACATATGTAAGCTAACAGGTGCAATGCTGCATTTTCGACCTGCACAATTCCCTGAGATATGTGAAACTGAAAAAATGTCCCAATGTATTTATTGCACAGTCCAGTTACTGTTTATATTTACCAACAATTACCTACATTTGTCTGCCTTGGTCACTTTTAGAAATATTTTAGTTGGAGTAATGGGCATTCTTTTGTGACTTAATGCTGTACTATTCTCAAATACCCTCCAAACTAACAGATGTAGAAAATATTGCACATGAAGTAATATCACTTTATTACTTTCTCTACAGCGTACTTATAGTAATGCTGGTAAGTCTGTACTTACTGCATTCTGCCCCAAAATTTCACATCAAGATTTCAGTGGAAATACACGTTTTGAAGCCTCTCGGAACAGAAAAAAAGTAGATTTCAGAAAAAATGCGTATGCCTGGCCATTTTAAAACCTCGACAGATTTAATGTAAAACTTGGGAATTAAGTTCAGTACGCTCCAAAGATACAATGCGAATATTTTCAAGAAAATTCCTCACCCCAAACTACTCTATACATGGTTTTTGTATTTTCTATATTTTCTAAAAGGTATTTAACACATTTACATGACAAGTAAAATATGTCTGTATACATTTCTGTAACATCAACCATTATTGGTTTGAATTGTATAGTACTTCATTTTTTTAAACTCATGCAATTGTTTCTTGCGATGAAAAGAACTGTCAAAATTATGTTTTCGTAACCATATGAAGGAAATATATTATGTATCATATTATAATTCTTTTTAAAAAATATGTGGGAGATTCCTTCAGTTTATATCTGCCTCTCAGAACGAAGAAAACACGCAATAGAAGTGTTTGTATCGCTTTCATCGTTTGTGCTGCATTGCACAGGGATTGTTTTTCATGTTTGTCACTGTTAAACGTTGTATATTAGAGAATCAGGGGAAAGGAGAAAGAAAGGGAGAGGTGAAGGATACATTTTAGTAGGGCAAGGTCATCACAGACAGCTTAATGATAAAGGACAACGTACCTACTACAGGGAAACCCCCCCCCCCCCCCCCCCAACTGTGGCGGAATACCGCATTTTGGCCGTCCAGCCCTCTGTACTTCTATTGTGAACCTGGAAGCATGGAGTTTAGACATTCGATGGACGATCAGCTACGGATGGCGACGGGCGCAAACATGGACGGGTTCTCTAACGTATCCAGCACGAACACATGCACAAACCTCTAAACCCCCAGCGATTCTCCCTGTTGACCACACGGGGGCAGATACTGACTGGGCAGTGCCAAGTGAGGACAGGACTGAAACCTTTACAGCTGACTGAAAGAAATAATGGGTGGAGTAAATGGATAGGAAAGCGGTGGAATAGGAATACCCCCCTCCCGCATTCACCCATCGACCTGGATAAACCACGAAAAACCCATGGGTTAGAGCGGACAGTCGCCGAGATCGCACCCGCTGTTAGTAGTTAGTGTTAAGTGTATGTGTGTGCGTGTGTGTGTATGTGCGTGTGTGTGTCAGTTTTAGTCAGTATGATCGTCGAAGCCAGCAGTTTGTGAGTTAAGGAGAGAAGAACTGAAAGACATTTAAGTATGTGTCAAGGTTATGATAAGACAGAACAGCTGTGTGTTGTTAATTTAGTATTGTGAATTGTGCTTCAGTTTTAGAACAGAAAGCGACAGAAAAAGTAACTGGACTTGTCACTTGTCACGTTGATGTCAGAAGCAACATCTGTTACATTGTGCATTTGTAACAAAATATAAAGCTTTATTACAGTTTCCAGAGTAGCGCAACTGTTACCACTGGAAGCGTCACAAAATGAAAGTTATTGTGCCTTGTATTCCAGTATTTATCTTTATCTATACCTGCGCACTAACCTCGTATGTTACACATCAATGATCAATCAATGCACAAAGCTCCTCTGTTAGCTCTCGATAGAATGTCGAGGTAACACATATTGAAATGTTTGGAATGTCATTACGTATGTTTGCAGTGTACGTCACATGTTTATTGCCCAAGTGTATCATATCGGTTTGCCTCCGAGTAGAATGGAACATGCCAAGAATTTTCCCTTCTGGAATTCCTAGGATGTGGAATTCTTATACGTGCAGAATTCACTCACGCCTACAGGACTCCCCAAATGCAGAATGCGGTAGTTTTATTATACCCCTTAAGTTGTATTATATAGTAGCTGAAATACCCGGCGTTGCCCGTGGTTTGACCATTTATCCCTACAGCTTTTAGACACGATGGACGCTATAAAGTATAAAGAACCCAAATAAGCAAAATAAATAAACAAATAAATGAAAACACCGGGTAAATACTATGCAAAAGCAGTGCTGAATAACTTCAAACAACCACAAGTAGAAAATTAAGCAGAGGAACCTGTGTAAATGTAAGATGATGCATTTATATGCCAATTGTACTGGAAACTTATGAATTACTTGTAAAATAGGCAGCAGAGAAAGAAATGCTATTGTGTTTCATAAAAGAAACGTGAGTAAAGATAACCGTATGAATGTAATATGTGGCATTTCTATTTCAGCCATAGAAAATTGTATGAATTGTATGTTGAAGGGCGAGTGGGAAAGGGTATGTGAATATATTACGCGAAAGTAAACCGTGTGAATGTAATACGTTGCACAGTAAAGCGGATAGCACAGAAACCCCCATAAAAATATACATATACATGCCTAATTTCGTCGTGGTTGGTCAAACAATTTAAGAACACAGAGGACAAACATACAAAGATATATATGAGATGTAGATTAGAACTAAAGATTTTATACCCCTTACCATGTTTCGTGGTTCTAAATAGCAATACAACATAAATATAAATATTTACGATCAGCCTGTTTAATGATGTTAACGAAGTTTCAATAAGGAGCATATGAACTAATTAACATCAAGGTTATCAGTTTTGGTAACAAAGTGGATATCTGATACTAGTTTTTATAGAATGAAAATACAGCTTATAGTATTGTAGCTTGGAGAAACAAAATATCCAAATGGAATGCATTTTGCTGCTTAATGCTGCAGTAATTTGTTTTATCGTTAAATTTATGGCCTACGATAACATTAAGTTTCCACTGTGAATTGTTTGGAACATAACGGCGGGTCTAACACACTCCGGATGGTGGAGAGCCACCAGGACCATCTTGAACAGGTGTTTCCTTTTAACCACCGGAGAAGAGGGAGGAAGGAGCAATATTTACTCTCTATATCATGCTTAAATTTAAAAAAGGCGTTTTTTAGAAAAGGCCCCTGTGTGTGTTGTGTGTGTGTGTGTGCGCGCGCGCGTGCGTGCGTGTGTGTGTGGATGAGGATGTTTGTGTGTGTGTGTGTGTGTGTGTGTGAGAGAGAGAGAGAGAGAGAGAGAGAGAGAGAGAGAGAGAGAGAGAGAGAACAACAACTTAAAAACGAAAAGTCGGTTAGAAACCAAAGTTGGTAATTCATTTTAATATCTTTCAACCATGCGACAAGATTTTGACGAAAATTCCTTCACTATGAACTGCCCTTTACATGGAAAGTTTGTCGAAAGTTTTGATTTTCTTAGAAATGACTAACGATTTTGATAAAAGTGCCATATGTCTATGGCATTCTTATGACAAATGAAATATATATTTTGAATTTTTTGGCTGTAGCCTATGTAGCCCTGTTTACAATGGATGAGTTTTGCATACTAGTAAATCGTAGGAGATAGACCAACTCTTACTATACAAAATAAGTAGCTCTCGTTAAAACGAAGTTCTCTACAAATACCTACATTTTTGGTGTGGAGTGAACCATTTAGGCGATGTTCCTGTTATTTGTGTGAACTTTTCAATACTCAAACTTTTCTCAAATGGAAGGTTACTATTCATTTTTTATCTCTTAGCTGGGCAAAATAAACGGAATTTGAAGCCTTTAAAAGATTGGAGTATCGCTCAATGCTTACGGTATTTCCATATTCTACAAGAAAATGCGCAATAAGATAATTTCTGCAAATGTTTATTTCGACTATCATGAAAAAGATAGAGTTTGTAAGAATAGTTAGTACAAGAGTAGAGTAAGTCATGTGAGTGCAACGCAGACTTTTTTCGGTGAAGTGGTGTAGAATTCACAGTCCAAAATGGCAAATGTACCACTTTTAGAAATATGCCTTAAATAGAAGGTATTTGGACTAAAATTATGATAAATATTTCTTTTTAAGCAAGACACCCCGATTCAAAAGGGACCACAGAATAAATAAAGAAAATGAGATTAAAAATAAAATAAATAAAACTAAATAGTTATTTTGGCAATTTTCACCTTTTGTAAACCCTTAAAAAAATAAACGACATATTTAACAAACAGAGACCTTAAGATTCAATGATACTATAATAAATGTTCTTTGCTAATCTGGTTTAGCAAGTACACAAAGTTTGCTTTTAATTTTGTAGAGAAAACAGAGAGCTAGAAAGGTTATTACTAATTTGGTTTTATTCTGGAAACTTGTAGAGTTGGAATTATTTTATAAATATAAAGTTAGTTGACACAGTATAAGTAACATTGCCAAAGGAACAAGAAAACCAGAGCACATTGTTATAAGAAATAATGTAGTATGAATATTCAGAATTAACAGGGTAATCATCGTTTGCCTAATTGGATTTTTCCAACAGAAATTGATACGTGATTGATTAAATTATAATTTATAATCACACAGATCTTTGTAAAGCAAATTTATGATATAGCTTGTTGCTCGCTCCATCGCAAAGAATTGCTCCTTAAAAGTTGTCTATTATAATTTCTTGCTACAAACATTTCTGTTTTTTGAGTCCTTTCAGAAACAAACTTTGTTTTAGTGCTACAGTTTCAGAATAAGAGAAACCAATTAACCTTCATAATAAAACTAAGTTTTCTTTATTGTTTCCCTAGTTGTGACATGTTGCCATTCATAACACATTTATTTAAACGTTAGTTTCTTAAGAACTGCAGTTTCATTGAATTTTAGATTTGTGTCTAAAAATGCAATTAGTAACTGTAAATTGGGTTGGAAACATCATTTGCATGAACACTAATTTCTAGTATAGCTCCATCCGTATGGTTTTTAAAACACGTAATTGAATTTTGACATTTACTGCAATGGAAATATAATTATGAAACTCAATTGTGTACTTCCCAAAGCCACAACAGAGCTTGGAGGGAAAAACTACGCAAAAATGAAAATTCGTCACCGGCAGAGTCAAATTTAATGTCTATTTTACTAAAACAATGAAGTACCCGAAACAAATGAAACCCCAAGTTGGGAACATTGGGTTAGTCCGTTTATGCAATGTATGACAAAAACTTCACAAAATTAAATATGTGGGTAACAGTAGCTACCAGATAATTGAAAACTGGAACTTAAATTTCCCAAGAGCATGAGTTTTACTTTTAAATCCAGAGGTTCCACGTTCGATTACCGCCTGAAGGAAGGAATTGTTCTTTGTGCAGGATTGTTCTCCATCTACCCTAGAGTCTGGAAGTATGACTTAGAGTTTAAATGTGTAAATTTAATGTTAGTATATTTAATATATATTTAATACGTATGCCTGACACAAAATTTAATGACCGGTGGCTCAACACAACATCAATTTGTGCCTTGCGATGTTGTATAGTTAAAAATGCCATGAAATCACGATGTAAGGCCGGCGATTTAAATATGTATGTAACATTTGTGTCCTCCAAAATTATTTTCTCAACAGAAAAGGGAATAGTCATGAGCAGCTATCAGCCGCCATTAAATTCCATGTCTGGTATAATATATATATATTTAAGGTATAGTTAGAAGCTTCAACAGGTAAATAACAGCGTGTATATTAAGAGGTGGAAAGGCAGTAATAGGATAACCAAGCCCAGTGACAGTTTTGGAGCCACCAGTGTAGATCTGAACATAGCTAGGCCAGGTAGTACACAGAGCACAAATAGTAATAGACATCAAATTGTCTGTAGGGGCATTTATAGGGTCTGTCTCCTGATATTCGCTCACCCTTATTGCGGGGAAGAAGGAGGGGTTGTAGCTTGCCTGTTGTAATAACATATGAGGGCGGTTCGTAATTAGCCAATGAGTTGACAAAACCAGCTCTATTGGTTCGATACAGAACACAAGGCAAGATACACCTGTGCAAGGTGACACTATCAACCAAGAAAATGAAAGCATGACGTAATAACGTACCCTACAAACGGTGTGGTGTACGCGAGAAGGCAGTGCTGATTTCTTTCTGTGCTCTCTGTACTCAAGAAGAGGCAAATAGAAGCATTAGGGCAGCTATTATGAGGGAGATAGTCCGGGAAATAATGCACGGAGAGCTTCATAAGGTTTAATTCTTAGCATTAAACTTTATGAATAATAGAGCGGCTTTTCAGAACAAGTGAAATACAAGCACGTTCATATAATCCGAGCAGGAGTAAGTGGACTCTGCTTTTACTAGAGCTCTCAAAGGAAAACGTCTATCGTATAAAGTTTGCAATATCTTCAACACGGGGTGTGTGCCCATAGAGAAAATGTGTAGTGAATATTACATAGAGCAGGGAAATAATTGCAGATACCCTAGACTTCAGTAGTCAAGATGTAGAGACAAACAACAGCCTGGAACAGCGTGGATTTGGAACAGCCTGGTCTAGATTTTTGGCAGCAATTATGAGGGCAACTCATAAAGTAAGGTCCGAAACTTTATATCACATCACACATAATTGAAAAAAAAAAAAAAAAAAAAAAAAAAAAAAAAAACCACGTTATTTTATTTAATTGTTTGAATTCTTATGTATTTTTATACACAGTTGGCATATTTATTTCAACATTTGTCATGAGGTTCTACAAACTTTTGTATGCCGATTTCATAGACGTCTGACACCTATGAGGATAACCAGTCGTTGGAGAACTAGTGGAAATTGTGGATCACCTCCCTTTACGATCTTTTCATTCACGATGTTGATCAAATTTTCTGATCTGTGATGGCCGGCGATTCATTACCGACATTGTCTCGTCCGCCTTGAGTCTTTCTTTCCTAATGCCCAATAATTCGACAAAAATGCTCTTTTTAAGAACATCAATTAAAGATGCATTCATTTCTTAATGTGCTTATTCATGAATAGGAGCATGAATAGGTTTAGATATTAATTTAATCTCCTTCATTATCTTCCAAGAAAAAAATACATTCTCACTTTGCTGTCACTCATTGCAGTGCGGCCATATACTGCACCGATCTGTTGAGGAATGTCCGCTGTTGAAACGTTCCGCGCTGTCAAAAACCGAAGCAGACCGTAATTTACAGTCGACGGGTCGATCGATCGTTTTAACATTTTAACCGACACTGCCAACAGCATACTTCACCATTACCAGTACAAATGCCATCGCCTTACGTGCAAGTCACACCTTGAATCAGTTTGCATGTGCATTTGAATCTTCGCGTGAAATTGGATGAGCTAAGGCTATCGGATCTACTTTCCGAATTACCCTTTATAACAACCAGGAAAAGCTTGAAACATACCTGAAAAATGCCAAGGAAGTGGACTGAAAGGAAAATGATGAAAGTAAAATCGTGCTAGATGGGAAGCTATTCAGGGAAATCCACGAAATACCGGAAGCCAGCCGACGGAAATCGAACAAGGGAACTTTCAAATGGAAGATTCATACTCACTGCAGTCCAGTGGTCATAATAAGCCAGTCTGTAAAAAGTGGAGGTATGAATGACTAGTTACAGATAATGGCACTGCAGGTGAAGTCTATTGTATAGACGTATTTCCTACTAAAGTATGAGGCCCAGTGATCGCATGGGATGGAAAGAATCGTGCGCTGCCGTTAAAATTTAACGATAAGCGGAGATATGGATCAATATCCATCGGCAATAATGGTCGTGTTTCTTCCACCACGTTATCTCTGCCCAACTCACTACCTTCGTTAGCAGTGCTTGTGTGTTGATTGTGGCTTTCTTGTGAACCATTTTTTTCCCTACAAGCAGTCCTTTGGTATGTGTGGCACGTAGTGGGCACGAGAGCAGAACCGTGAAATGTCGTATTAGAAAATAGTGTGGTGAACTAGTAGCAAATTATCTAACACAGCGATATCCAACGTTTGCAAAAGAGGGGAGGTGGGGTTTACCTCCTTCCACTTCATGCAGACTGTGCCACTCAGACGACCATTGTGTTGCAGTGGCGGTTTGGTTATATGTCTGTTGCATTTAATTTACGAAGGCATATTCAAATCTTATGCGACAGACTTCTGCTCATTAGTGACTTCTTTGGGAGTGCTTAGGTGTAAGAAGTCTATCAATATTTGGCGATAAAGTCAAAGTACTTAGATGCACATCAAGTAATCGTCGCCTAACATATTGCGATGCAAATTCTTAATATACGTAATCTGGAGCAACTGTTTCAAAATATATATAGAGCTATACTCACCTACACACACTAGTCTTGCAAATGTTTATTTCTCTATCTACTTTATGTTAATAGCGATAAACATTTGTAGCAATTATCTTATAGCTAATTTTCTTGTAATGCAAGGAGAATATGGGGATGTAGTTGGTTTTAAGTGATAGTCAATTATGAAGAACTGGTTGTTATGTGATGTATTTGGATTTCCGTTCTCTTTGCAAATCCAAGAGATGAAAGAAAAGCGAATAACATATTTCTATTTAAGAAAAGTATAAGTATTGGTAAATTCAAACAAATAATGAAGAATATCGCGAAAATGCTTCACCCAAAAGAAATGAAAAGTATTACACATAAATTATGTTTTAATGAGATCCATATTTTATATTTAGTAGTAAGATTTTGTCTGTCACTTACAGTTTAGCAATTATGCAAAAATCATCCAGAATGAAGAGGTTTTCTGAGGACGTTCAAGTTATGGCTTAGAAACTACCATGGAATCGCCTGTTGTGTCGGTCACTGTATACTGACTGATTGCGATTCTAAACGCTACAGGTACTACCTGACTAACCCACCAACTGAAAAGGAGTTGGAGTTGTAGCTGTAGTCGTAAGCATCTCCAAAGGGATAGGGTTGGACATCGCTGATCTAACAATTTATGAAAACGCATTTCAGGTTCAGAGCTTGGAATTATAATTGAGAACCAGAAAATGAAGCTTCAGAAGAGGAAACAATTAGATAAACAATGACTTCAGCGTCTTTAGTGAATGTTAAGACGAAAATAAATGCGATGAGTCGGTTTAATGTGGCAAAAGCCCATCATATTAATTGAATTAGATAATTATCACAAGTAATATCATAAGGCGTCTGACCTAACCAATAAATTCTTGAGTGGAGTGAGAAAATAATTTTATCTTGGAGGGTCAGACTGTGAATGATACATATCTATACCATTTCATCGATAAAATACGAATTTAAATACTACATTGATTATATATATACGAGTACTTTTCTTTTGTTGTTAGAACAGAAAATCTTTTCATATTCTCAAATAAATCTCACCTTAGTTTTAACATTACCAAATAACCTTTATTATAGAAAACTGCATTGATTATTGAAACAATAATTGTTAAAAATACAATTGTCGAACTAAAATGGAGTGTCATTTTGATTGTTAGTTAATTGTAATGTGTAAAAAATGTTTTGCAGGGCTTTATGGGATACAATCTGCGACCCTGAGTAAACAAAAGAATGACTCGTGATACTTTATACAAAACAGAAGAATGACTACGTGATAATTCATATATGATAATTTAACGCCTTTATGTATGAAATAGTCTCTATAATTGGAGCGAGGCACAATAGGCGCTAAAAATCTAAAATATGACACATACAGGATATTGGGAGAATAGATACAGCCATTTTAATAAATGGCACATTAGTATGTGTCCACTTCGATGTGTTAGTTGTTTTACTCTAAACCTAATAGTGTTCCCACAAACCCATTATGTAGTTTACTGCCTTATGTTCTTTATATGGTGGTAACTGCGCCGGAAATGAACAACTTATGTCAGTACAGAATATCCATTTTGCTTCTATATGTTGACACCTCAATTCGCGACCTTGGCTCAGATAGTCTGGTGTCATTGATTTGCAGAAAACATTTGAACTCAATTACGAGTTCCGTGAAGTCTGCCCACTCTGCGCTATTCTTTCGCTCCAGCCTCTCGAGCGAAAGAAACAGGTATGACTTAAATACCAACTTTGGTTTCTAACCGACTTTTCGTTTTTGAGTTATGCTGCCCACAGACTGACAGACTGGCTTGTGTGTGCCGCACCTACTTGAGGTTACCAACCAACGTCAAAAAATACTACTTATAATATGTAATACTATAAGTTCGGAATTTAGCAAATATTAACGTAATATTTACTCAATTACCAATACACATTTCTGCACTTGTATTTGTCCTTAATTTCAGCAATATCAATTGCTGCCTGCAGAAGTCAGCTGTGTACCTGTGGCAATCCGAGCTGAGTTCACCTTGAACTGTACCTCATTAAAAATAAATTCATGAGTGCACAACATCAAAGGAGCCGACACAAATTTCCTTAGATGATATGCAAAAGTTGAAAAGAGGAAATGCTATTCTTACTTGGTTCATTTCACAGTTAAATAATAGGTTAATTTCTAAAAGAGTGCGTTGTTTTTCTTGCTCTTGATAACAATATTTGGACTAAGGACTGTTTAAAAATGAATTTCAACTATTACTCTGTGCTGCTACTATGCAGCCTTAAACATTTGGACTCCCCTTGTTCTATTTCAACACCACAGAGGCGAGCTAAATTTTTATTGTATTTATGAGTGAGATTACTTGTAAATCTTTGATATCCTCTCTAAATTTTAAGTAGCAGTTTTTGCTTCTGCATCAATAAGGTCATAAGGAATATTTAGTAAATATAAATGGAAACATTTCAGAATAAGAGGTTGAATCAGAAACTGAACAATTTAATGCCATAGTCGGGATTTGAACCACGGATCTTCCGCTTATCGAGCGGCTGCTTTAACCACTTAGCTACCATGGCCAACTTGCCAGTACGACATTAAATTCCCCGGCTGATTTGTACTTAAATTTAATGTCGTCCTGGCAAGTTGGTCATGGTAGCTTAGTGGATAAAGCAGCCGCTCGATAAGCGGAAGGTCCGTGGTTCAAATCCCGACTATGGCACTGAACCTCTTAAACATTGCCCACACACGGCTTGTGTGTTTGAAAACACCAGCATTAAGCTTGTTGGCATAAATAAATAATAATTTCAGAACAATATTATCTAAAGGATATATCACCTTCTCTGGCAGCTCCAGTAGTGAGACATGTCTTAGAGTCTAGAACTGTTAAAAACTCCACGCACCACTGTGGCACGTCTGCCTGAAGCAGTGTTTTCACTTCCACCCTCTCTACTTGGGGGTGTCAATCTTAATACCACTATGTAAGTCTAAGTGCGCGAGGTATCCTCCTTTGTGTACGAGGGTCATTAGATATGTATCGAGACAGAAACATATGAATAGTTATAGAAACGTCTTGTTTACTTCAGTTTCTCAAAATATTCTCCCTGGCGTTGTATGCAGCGTTCCATTCTTCGGAAGGTAGAAATCAATTGGCGCCAGATTGGAATCACAGGGTAGACGAGTTAATAGTTTTGCCTCAGTTAGTTGTAGAAACTCCGTTGTTATATTAGCGGTGTTTTGAGACCCTCTGAGCCCTCTAAAAAGCATTTTTAGAAAAATGATGCGTTTGTGTTGCTCTGTATGTGTATATCTGTCATGTATGTCTGTGAACAGCATAACTCGGAAACGAAAAGTTCGTTAAAATAAACTTGCATTTAAGTTCAGCATTTTCGAATCAAGTAACAGAATTATTTAAAAAAAAACGCACTAAACTGTACTTTAAATGGCAAATTGTTGGAACATTATGATTTTATCAAACAAAGCTCCAACTAATTTGATTAAAACATCATATCGCTAGATATTTTCATGACAAATGAACTGTATCTCCTATTTTCAGGGAATAGCCTCTGAAATTCTTTCTTCTGAGACTTTTGCATAACTGGTAAACCACAGAAAATAGACAAAATCTTACGATCTACATCACAGCACAATATTTATGTCAAATACATGTTTGTGGGGTTAACCGTTTCCGAGATATTCCTTGTTTTTGGTTGGCTTTACTTTATTTATACTTTTATAAGTGGAGAGTCGCTATTGGTTTCTTACTTGCCCTTTTTTACTATCTCTACTGGTAAGTAGAGGAAGTATTTCATCCCACCCAAAAATTTGATGTCGAGATTTCACCGGAATGCTTTTGAGACCCCTCGAATCCAAAAAAAAGTAAATTTAGAAAAATGTCCGTGTGTGTGTCTCTGTCTGACTCTCTCTCTGTGTGTGTGTGTGTGTGTGTGTGTGTGTGTGTGTGTGTGTGTGTGTGTGTGTGTGTGTGTGTACAGCATAACTCAAAAACGAAAAGTCGGTTAAAAACTAAAGTTGGTATTTAAGTTTAATGTCTTTCAAGAATGCGACATGAAGATTTTGGAGAAAATAGCCCCACCCTAAACTACTCTTTACATGGAAATTTTTCGAAAATTTTGCTTTTCTTGAAAATGGCTCTAACGATTTTGATTAAATGGTATATATTTGAGATATTTTTATGAAAAATGAAATGTATACATATTCTGAATTTTCTGGCTATAACCTATGTAGTCCTGTTTACTCTGGATGACTTTTGAATAACTCGTAAACCGTAAGAGATGGACAAAATCTTACTCTACAAAACGTGTAGATCTTGCTAAAACACCCAATTTATGTACAAATATTTTTTTTTCTAGAGTGAACCATTTCGGAGATATTCCTTGTTATTTGTATCAGTTTCAGAAAACTTGAAAGTTTCTTGAAATGGAACACCGCTGTTCATTTTTTTATATGTTAAGCGTGCAAAGAGAATGGAAGCTCAAAACTTTAGAAGATTTGACTATTGTTCAAGGCCTACTGTATTTTAATATTCCCCTCGGACCTATAAGAAAATAAGCAATAAGATAATTTTATACATGTTTATCTCCACTCACGAAGAGGATATAGAGTTTGTAAGAATGGCTAGTACAAGAGTAGAGAAAGTCATGCGAGTGCAACACATCAGATTTTTACCTCTTAATCGTGTAAATAGAGACTTCATGTAGTAACCAGGTCTCAACAGATTTGACTTTCACATAATGCGTTTGTGTTCCCTATTTATGTAATGTATATAAAAATCAATGTTTGTTTGTCCCCTATGCGCTCCTAAATCGCTTGACCGATCACCTCGAAATTCGGCACGGATATGATTTTTTTTCATGGAGAAGATTGGTATGCTATCCATTTTACCTTGTAACTTAACATTTACATTGTTTTCTCTACTCGCTTTTCTTTTGCTTAATAAATTCACATATCCTTTCCTATTTACTCTTCAATGTACAATACATACAGTTTTCTATGACAAATAGAAATGCCACATTACATTTTCGTGGTTTTCTCTACTTACTTTTCTTTTACATCACGTTCCATTCTCTATTCGCCCTTTAACATACAGTTCATAAAAGTTTCTGTGATTGAAATAAAAATGCAACATGCACATGATATTCTCTAAAGCATTTTCTTTAATGAAACACAATCACGCTTCTTTCTCGACTCCCTGTTCTACAAAAAATTCATACAATTTTCCATATGTTTGAAATTGAAATGCAACTCATGTTTATTTTACGAAACACCATCACATTTCCTTCTGCACTCCCTCTTCCACAAAGAATTCATATAAATTTCTCCAGAATTGATTCTGTATTGTCTTACGTTCACAAAACTTCTCTACTTACTTTTGTATTTGTGATATTTAGGGTTGTTCAACAATCTTTGCATAGTGTTTCCCGGTGTTTTTGTTTATTCTTTTATTTTAGGTTCTTTACAGTTTAAAAGTTGTAGAGATAAAATCTCAAACCACAGCCAACACTGGGTATCTCAGCTAGTTCTCAATAAAATAATTTGTGCTAATGTATATCTAGGTTAATATGAATTAGACAGAAAGGTAAGTGTCACTTTTTGAATAAGAGCGAGTCATTGTCTTAAGATGTTTTGAAATTTGTAAAACAGCTCCCGGGCTGAGTTCGGTCCCCGGGCAAACCCTTATGTATGCAATGGCAAAGGGCCCAAATGACCTAGCTGTCGACGGGCCCTTAAACCCCACTCACTCACTCACTCACTCACTCACTCACTCACTCACTCACTCACTCACTCACTCACTCACTCACTCACTCACTCACTCACTCACTCACTCACTCACTCACTCACTCACTCACTCACTCACTCACTCACTCACTCACTCACTCACTCACTCACGCAATGGCAAGGTAACCATTTTCCTGGTGCCGAATGCCTGGAGCTCCACAAAAGGAAGGGAAATATTTCTTCGCTTTGTTAAATGATCCCAGTTCTCAGACAGCGATTGGAAAATATCGGAGTGCACAAAACGACTGTCTACGTAACAGTGCTTTTGAACTGAATGAACTCTTCGATATCACGGATCAAGTTTTCTAGTGGCAATGAACTCAAGAGTAGTAGATTAAAGCATCAGCTTTCTCATGCCCAAGGCGCAGTGTAATATATTGAAGTTATTTATTTTACCGACACGGAGCAATTTTAGATACCTCTAGACAAATTTTGCAACCGATGTAAGCTGTCATAAGAAAATTCATTGTTTTATCGACATAAAAACAAAATTATAATTGGGATATAAAGCAGTCCGTGCTCCTTCTGATACTCAAAAGTGAGATACTCTCGAGGATTAAACTTAAGGTTAGGCGTTTGACTCAACGAGTCAAATGACAACTTGCTGAGGGGGACTCAGCGCCTCGGTCGAAGGGCGATCTTTTGTGCTTCTGGGTGACTCAGTTGGTTAGACGCTTGCCTACTGATCACAAGGTCGCAGGTACAAATCCGGCCCAGACCGATGGCTTTTAAGTGTGCTTAAAAACGACAGCTCCATTTCAGTAGATTTGCTGGCATATAAAATAACTCGTGCGGGACAAAGTTCCGGCACACCGGCGACACTGATATGATACTGGCAATTGACAGCGTCGTTAAACAACAAAACAAAATGTTTAAGCGTTGATCTCTACCAGGTGTCTTTAGTCGCCTCTTTTAAGAGCTTGTTCCTATGTGACGGCATTGACGTGGTTGTTTTTCCTTATTCTTTCTGCTGCCCTAGTAAGTAACGTGAACATAATCCCACCGTCTGCACATTTCTGTACATTTGCTATCCTATAGTACAGGTCCCTTGAGCTATACATGAAAATTGTTGAGTGTTACACCTACTGACTCAAGCTTCATAGACACTCATCATATGGGAGACGTCAGGGACAGGGCACGCTGACATATTCTCTTTGTGCCGAGCACTTGTAGATCTGCATTCCATGTTCCATTTCCCCAGTGTTTATCACTCACCCCCTAGGAAGGTAATGTAGGTGTTATTTGAACTGTGTAATGGTCGTCTCTCATGGGATATCACAGTTCTGACCACAGAATTGATGGCTTTCACGCTGGAGACAAAACGGCTAGTGCTACCGGTGTGCTCTCAAGCATCATGGACATTTATTAATCGACGCCATCTATTACAACAGCTCCAAAGAATACGGAAATCTCTCACAAAATACTAACATTCTTTTGAGTAACAAATTAAAATACGTGGTAATCTTTGAAGCGTTGTACTTTTGAACAGTTATCTAAGTGCAAATGGTATCTGAATGCCAACTATATTGTTTGCTTTCTTAAGGCTAAATGCTAATATTTTAACGATTGTCATCTTCATATTTGACGTATAATTGATTGATAACCATACTTATAAAACTCGCGTTTTACCGCACCTACCATTTGAAGCAATATGCAGGATTTAAACTGCGAACTTGCCTTTCATTAGTTCGTCCCTAATGACTTCGGCTACGGGTGTCAGTTAATTCGATATTTTCCTGCTGTTGAAATAAAAACACTAATAAAAAATAAACAAAATTAAATAAAAACAAAATCTATATAACTATTTTCCTGGCATCTAAATCTACAGCAGGATAGTGGCCACCAATTTCATTTTTATTCCCTATTTATTTGTTTATTTATTTATTTATTTATTTATTTATTTATTTATTTATTTATTTATTTATTTATTTATTTATTTATTTATTTATTTATTTATTTATTTATTTATTTATTTATTTATTTATTTATTTATTTATTTATTTATTTATTTATTTATTTATTTATTTATTTATTTATTTATTTATTTATTTATTTATTTATTTATTTATTTATTTATTTATTTATTTATTTATTTATTTATTTATTTATTTACTTATTTACTTATTTACTTATTTACTTATTTACTTATTTACTTATTTACTTATTTACTTATTTACTTATTTACTTATTTACTTATTTACTTATTTACTTATTTACTTATTTACTTATTTACTTATTTACTTATTTACTTATTTACTTATTTACTTATTTACTTATTTACTTATTTACTTATTTACTTATTTACTTATTTACTTATTTACTTATTTACTTATTTACTTATTTATTTATTTATTTATTTATTTATTTATTTATTTATTTATTTATTTATTTATTTATTTATTTATTTATTTATTTATTTATTTATTTATTTATTTATTTATTTATTTATTTATTTATTTATTTATTTATTTATTTATTTATTTATTTATTTATTTATTTATTTATTTATTTATTTATTTATTTATTTATTTATTTATTTATTTATTTATTTATTTATTTATTTATTTATTTATTTATTTATTTATTTATTTATTTATTTATTTATTTATTTATTTATTTATTTATTTATTTATTTATTTATTTATTTATTTATTTATTTATTTATTTATTTATTTATTTATTTATTTATTTATTTATTTATTTATTTATTTATTTATTTATTTATTTATTTATTTATTGACTCACTCACTCACTCACTCACTCACTTACTCACTTACTCACTTACTCACTTACTCACTTACTTATACAATTTAATTCAATACATTTTGCAGATCAAATAAACAGAACTATTAAATAACAAATGTAAAACAAGTATAACAATTTTATTATTATCTCGTGTTTCTTTTCTTCTTCCTCTAGCCACCTCCAGCCTTCCTATGATACCCAATATTGCCGTCTCCTGTTAATTCTGTGGCGTGTTGGTTAATCTTGTCCTTGCTCTATTTCAACGCCATCATAAATGTTCTCCTGCGCATCAAACTGTGGTTGTTCATCATCGCTTCGTTTTCTACAATTTTTTCTTGCTCCTTTTCTACCTTCGATATCCCCTCTTCCTCTGGTATTCCCCTTGATATCCTTCCAGCCTCTGATGTATCCTCTCTGGCCTGATTAGGTTTGCATGCACTGGTTGAGTGCATTGTTTCCTGACGCAGGGCACTATTCTCCTTTTCTGTCGATGAACCTCCATTGCTAATATGGAAATTACTTCAGTGATTCGAACAATCGTAAGTGTACGGAATATATTCTTTTTCTACTACGTATAGTAATTAGGGGAAGTACGGTATTCAACCGAAAAATTCAATGTCGAGAATTCTCCGGAAATATATATTTTAAGGCTCTCTGAATCAAAAAAAAAAAAAAAAAAAAAAAAAAAAAAAAAAAAAAAAAAAAAAAAGCAGTTTCAAAAAAAGGTCTGCGCGCGCGCGCGCGCGCGTGTGTGTCTGTGTGTGTCTGTCTTGAATTTTCTGGCTATAGCCTATGTAGTTCTGTTTACTCTTGATGACTTTTTCATAACTGCTACACCGTAAGAGGTAGACCAAATCCTACTATGGAAAAAACGTAGATCTCGTTAAAACACACAAGTTATGTCCAATTGCATTTTTTGTGGAATGAGATATTTCTTGTTTGTGGGCGTTTTGCAGTACTTATACTTTTCTCAAATGAAAGGTCTTCATTCACCTTTTTATCTCTTGGCCGTGCAAAAAGAACAGAATTTTAAAGCCTTCATAAAGCAACCAGCATTAGAAGATTTCAGTATTGCTGAAAGCGTACTGTATGCCGCTTGCATCTACAAGTAAATACGCAGTAAAGTAATTTCTGCAAATGTTTATATCGACTAACATGAAGATAGAGGAATAAGAATTTGTAAGAATAGTTAGTACAAGAGTAGAGAAATTCATGTGAATGCATCACATCAGATTTTTAATTTTACAATAACCCAAATCTCATATATCACATGTATGGCTTTCACGTTTTTTCACTTCTCTTTAAGTACGTGCTATGTGGACCATAGTGGGTTATGCAATTTATTGTACCTTCCTTTGCCTTAAAATACTTCATGAGGAAACACTTGAGTATATTTGAAAAAGCTTCATAAACTCGCCTTCCCTCATTAATTGTGTTCCATTCTTCTTGCTTCCTTTATCAAAATATTCTCATTAGTACCAACCTTGTTCTATGATATCTTCAATTTTATAATTTGTCATGTGAGATGGGCAATTTGACTTGTTCCTTTGCAGCCTAGTATTGATAATGACTAAACTACATGCTGAGGTGGAAAGCGTTAAGTGGCACTCAATTGCGGACAGTCAAAGGCACCGTCCAACTCTGGCAGACCTTGCAGGAATTCTAGGCGGGAAGAGGTAGTCCTAACCCGCTTGAGGATAGGCCACATAAGAGCAACTCATGGGCACTTTGTACGCCTATCTGTGCAACGTGTACTGTTCAACTAGTACATGTCCTTATCGGTTGTCCAGGTTACGCTCATGAGCGCCAGTCCCTTGGCCTGGGTCTTACACTGTGCACCGTTTTCTTTTTTTGGTTTTGAAATTTCTTTTGCCTTTCATTTTAAACAGTTTTATCAGCTTACGTTTTAGTAAGTTACACTTTACCAGGCTTTAACTTTTAGTTGTTTTAACCGACGAAAAGTCGGTTAAAAACCAAAGTTGGTATTTAAGTTTAATGTCTTTCAAGGATGCGACACGAAGATTTTTTACAAAATAGCCCCACCCTAAACTACGCTTTACATGGAAAATGTTTCAAAAATTTTGATTTTCTTGAAAATGGCTCTAACGATTTTGATTAAAATGTCAATGTTTAAAATATTTGTATGACAAATGAAATGTATATTTTGAATTTTCTGGCTATAGCCTATGTAGTCTTATTTACTTTGGATGACTTTTGAATAACTCGTAAACCGTAGGAGATTGACAGAATCTTAATAAACAAAAAATGTAGGTCTCGCTAAAACCCAGTTTATTTCTGAATAAATTTTTTTTGTAGAGTGAACCCTTTTGGAGATATTCCTTGTTATTTGTGTCAGTTTCGGAAAACTTTCGTGAAATGGAACATCGTTGTTCATTTTTTGTGTTAACCCTGCAAAGACAACAGAATCTCAAAGCATTAAAACATTTGACTATCGCACAAAGCCTACTGTATTCTGATATTCTCCTTGCACCTAAAAGGAAATAAGCAATAAGATAATTTGTACAAATGTTTATCTCAACTAACACAAAGGAGATATAGTAATAAGAGTTTGTAAGAATGATTAGGATAAGAGTAGAGAAAGTCATGTGAGTGCAACACATCAGACTTTGTTAGTTATTTTAACTTTCACTTTTTAACTTTTAGGGGTGAGGTTTTATTAGTTGTTTCCTTGTTTTATTTTTGGACTTCGGGCCTAATGACCTAGTTGTTGGCGGCCCCTTAACCACTACCACTCATTCATACATGCTGCGCGGGGCCCTAAAGACCTAGCTGTCGACGGGCCCTTAAACCCTACTCACTCACTCACCCCCCCATACTGCGTTGTGACAGAAGTGGCTACATTAGCTATATGAAATCACCGACAACCTTGAAATGCCACGAAAACGAAAGTATTTCTTGTGAATAAACATCATCCTACACATTTGTTAAAGGTATATTTTAGAGCGTTACTCAGACTGTTAGAAAGCATGTCACTGTGTGATGGATTTGAAATTCGATGGTCTTGGCATGGCCACGGCAAACAACGATTAGTGACTCTCCGCTTGAGAAAAGCAGAAACATTCTAAGATTAAACAGCGAAATCACAATATCTCGAAAATGGTTAACGCCACAGACTGCTTTATTTGGCATTTATTGTGTGCTTTAACATCTAAATTTTTTTTGTGCAGTAATATTTTCTCACTCTGTTGTGGTTTTCAAGTTGAACTAAAATTGTTCAGAATGAAGAGATTTTCACAGGCTGTTCCCCCAAAAGTCAAGATAGTCTGTCACGAAAGTATCTAAAAGTACGGTATTTTATTCAAACTTGTTGGGTAATTTTTTAGAAAATTCAAAATAATGAAAACTTTTCGTGTGAAGGTTAGTGTGGAGTGCAAGGAATTTCTGGAAAATTTGCTATTGCATCACCGGAAGAGGCTGAGCAAATTGGGTGTTCAATCGCATTTTCATTTTTCAATTAAGCTACATGCACGCACGCACGCACACACACATACACACACGTACGCACATGGTACACTTGGGGATCTTTTTCTAAAAATGTTTTTGGATTGGTGTGCTTCCGATGAAATCTCGATACAGCATTTTGGAGACACTGATTTGCGCCCAAAAACAAATTTGAGGAAAATATATGTATGCGTACGTGTGTGTGTGTGTGTGTGTGTGTGTGTGTGTGTGTGTGTGCGCGCGCGCGCATTCGGGCCTGTCTGTGAGTGAACTTGGCGTAGAAGTTCTCCATTTTCCAAGAATAGACATTTGTGTGCCTTACTAGTGTAAAAGCAATACTAATTTGCATTGTTGACTTTGCCGTAAATACTTCAAACTAGGTGAGAGGTAGTAATCTAAGACATTAACTCGTCTAGCGCTTAAACTAAGCACAGCAGCAAAAAACTTCCCTTAACAAAAAGTGTTTAAAATAATGTTATCTACCAGCTCACAAAATTTGTTGGTCTAATTTTGATTCACCTATATATGTTGAATTTTCTGGGAATAGCCTCTCAAGCATTCTTCACTCTGGATAACTATTGCATAATTGGTAAATCGTTAAAGAGAGACAAAAACTTGCTAGACCAAAGATCCACATCACGTTAAAGCACACAAATATATTTTTTGTGGAGATAGCCATTTTTGGAATAATTCTTATTGGTTTAAATTTTTTAATACCTATGTATAATTTTCTCAAATAGAACGTCATTATTCTTTATGTCCTGGTAATTTAAAAGTCATCACATTGCGACCCGCTCTTAAGACTTGATTTACGTTTAAACTTACTATATTTACATATTCTCTTTGTCATACAAGGAAGTGTGTAATAGAACTATTACTACAAATGTTTACCTAGGTTAACACGAGCTAGATACAAAATAAGCTTTTGTAACAATAGTTTTATGAAGACTTTGTAGAGGTCATACAGATGTGGTACATCCATGTGTTTGTTTTCCATTTCCTTTTGTCGCGTTACTTCTAAACCCTCGTATATCTTCGTTCAGCATTAAGCTAGACTCACAACGTTTTAATTTGCCTTCACTGTTTTATAAAGGCACGTTGCCTCTGTTGCAGAAATAATGAAGATATACGAGTATTTTGTACAATACTTTGATCTGAAGTTTTATTTTTTGTTTGCATCCCTAAGGAGGTGACTCATTTGTTACCTAGGAAATTAATGTCTCAAAAACAAATAAAATAATTTTGTAAAGGCAGGATCTGACAGAAATATTCAATACTGTAGCCAACGTCTGACCTACTTGTCTTTGATTTACCGTGCTACAGCTTCAAACAACGGAACTATCAGGTTAACAAACTAGCACAGGCCATTCCAACTCGAGCACCCAACGCTGGGGCGCGCCACCCTGCAGCTCCGGTGCCTTCCCCACGTAGCGGCTGTGTATGACGGACAGTAGGAGTAACATTGTCTCTCTCTCACTCTCTCTTCTCAACGCAGATGTAGTGTCAAATAGGATATACCAGATGGCGGAGCAGTTATTATAGCTTCTCGTTTGTTACAAAATGTCGTTATTCTTCATGAAATATTTATATTTTGTTGCCGGTACCGAAGGGAGGGTCCCGTGCTTAATTTTTCAAAGAAATTAATGATATGAGATCTAAACTGAAAAAGCACCATCAAATTTGCAAACAAAGCTGGGTAGTACACTGCACCGCAGGAACACGGTATGTGGTAAACGCCGGCGGAAGCGAGCAGGTCCCTGGGATGTTTGGCCGACCGAAGCAAGGTATTAATCTGTCTGGTAGGTTTGAAGATTGTTTTGATGTTGTGGCGCTTGTTGTTGTGCTTAGGATGTTGGTTGTAATTTTTGTTCAGATATTGGTTGGTGTGGGTTTGTTTGTGATATGTGATATGTGATATGTCCAAGAGTCCCGTCTGCTCTCTTGCTTACCAGAACATCTAACAAACCCAGTTGTCCATCTTTTTCTTCCTCAATAGCGAATTCTTTCTCAATTCTACTATAGCGAGGCAGACACTTTACTGCTTTGCTACGCACGGCCGAGAGAAATGCTACCACATACAGACCACCCAGGTTTTGCACTTACCCCGAGGTAGAGCAACTCATTGCGTGGAGACGACACTTGACAGGACTGGTAGTACACCCGTCAGCCTAAATATAAAGTGCTAGCAAAATGGCTACGCAATGTCATTTGGCAACAAATTAAAATCAACAAAATTGAACAGTGGGAAAACAAAATGTTGAGTACCACCCATTCGGACCACCCCTTGTGGAAATTATTAACGGCTTTCAAGGTCTCCACGAGCGTCAACTCCGCAACTGAGGCGGTGCACACTCACGGCGGCCTGCACTTATAAACTGCACCACAATTTCTCGGCCCTTCAAAATTACCTGTATTTGCTGCACAATTTCCTACAAAATCGGTGATCTACGTCCAAATGGGGAACTCCTCCTCCAGGAAGCGAGTAATGCAGGATGGGGTCCCACAAGGGGCAATCATGTCACCTTTTTTCTGTATATTATTTACCAATGATTTCCCAGTGGACACCAGATGCAAGGTTACCATTGTATGCTGACGATACCGCAATATACAACCACCGCAAAAATCCTCGTTTCGGCCTTGCAGAAACACTACAATGGCAATGGACCTAACAATCGGTGATCAAATATTGCACTTTCGTCAATATGTTAAATACCTAGGCGTCACAATGGACCACACGATGTGCTGGTCCACCCATATAAAAATAGCGCCAACAAAGGCAGACAGCGACAAAAGCTATGCGCCCCCATCTTCCGCAGCAAACAGCTGAAACTGAAATACAAGCTGATTCTATACAGGTAATTTATTCTTTCGGTGGTCTGTATGCATGTGTGGCCTGGACCAATGCCTTCAAAACCTCACTCAAACAAATTCACACCGTCCAAAACCTCTCCCTTAAAAAAAATCCTCTCTGTTCCATTCCGAACCACTAACCAAATCCTTCACCTCGAAACCCAGATCCCATCCATCCCAGAGGCAATAACAAAACGAGCCAAGGCAACATGGAAGCGCATTAGAAACCACGATAACTACGTGATCGCTAACATTGGCAAAGGCGAGCCGAAGCACCACAAGCCTGCAAGAATTAAAAGTTTCTAAACGCGGCACGTCTCGCCGACTAATGCGCGTCCATACAATCCGGCTCCAGACCACACACACACACACACACACACACACACACACACACACACACACACACACACACACACACACAAAGGCAGAGGTCCGCGCCTAGGGAACCACCGAGGAGCTGCAACCTGTCCGCGCAAGAAAATAGCGGAAAACTGCAAATAGTGTACAAAGTGAAGTGTAAATAGTTCAGTGCGCTGGGAGGCATATTTTTAGTGTGTCCAGTGAAAATGTGTGTATGTGTGCGCGGGCGTGACGGGACATACAGTTCTGGTATGTCCAGGAGTGACTGCGTGTATGTGTATGTAAATATATATAAAAAACGAAAGAAAAACTTAACGTCTAGACCTCTAAACTCCATCAGATCACGGCTTTTAGGCCCGGAAGAAGGGAAGTTTTTTTTTTAGCAAAGGTTCGTGGCTGCGTTTCTGTGAACAGCGTAACTTAAAAACGAAAATTTGGTTAAAAACCAAAGTTGCATTTTGCATCACTGGCAAATCTTAAGAGACAGAACAAATCTTACTATACAAAAATCTGATGTGTTCAACTGACATGACTTTCTCTACCCTTGTACTAACCGTACTTACAAACTATTATGCCTATGTCTTCGTGTTAGTTGAGATAAGTATTTATAGAAATTACCTTATTGTTTCTTTCCTTTTAGGTGCAAGGGGACAATGGCTTTGAGCGATTGTCAAATCTTTTAAAGCGTTCAAATTCCGTTCTCTTTGCATGATTAACATATAAAAAATAAATACTGGCGCTCCACTCGACAAAAGGTAGATCTCCAAAACTCATCAAAATAACAAGGCATATCTCCGAAATGGTACATTCTACAAAAAAAAAAAAAAAAAAAAAAAAAAAAAAAAAAAAAAAAAAAAAAAAAAAAGACATAATTTGTGTATTTCAGCAAGATCTGCATTTTTTCTATAGTAAAACTTGGTCTATCTCTTACGGTTTACCAATTATGAAAAAGTATCTGGATAAATAGGACTACATGGGCTATAGCCAGAAAATTCAAGATTACATTTCATTTGTCTCAAACATATGGCATTTAAATCAAAATCGTTGCAGCCATTTTCAAGAAAATACAAATTTTCGAAAAATTTTCCATGTCAAGTGTAGTTTAGGGTGAAACCATTTTCTTCAAAATCTTGATCTCACCTCCTCAAAAGATATTAAACTTAAATACCAACTTTGGGTTTTAACCAACTTTTCGTTTTTGCGTTATACTGTCCACAGACGGACAGACACACACACACGCGCGCGCGCGCATACACACGCACACACACACGCACACACATACAGAGAGAGAGAGAACACACACACACACGCGCGCGCAGTCTTTTTATAAAAATGAATCTTTTTATTAATGGTGCTCAAAAGTTATTTCCGGTGAAATCTGGACATCGAGTTTTTGGGTGGAATACAATAGTTTCTCTACTTTACTATATGTAGTAGAGAAAGTAAAAATGTGGATCTCGTTAGAACACAATGTATGTCCAAATTAATTTTTTGTTGAGCGAACCATTTGGGAGAAATTCCTTGCTATTTGTATGAGTTTTGCAGTAACTTTTCTCAAATGGAAGGTCGGTATTCACTTTTTTGTGTCTTGACCGTGCAAAGAGAACGGAATTTCGAAGCCTTCATATAGTGACCAGCTATCAAAGATTTGGCTATCACTTAAAGCGTATTACTCCATTCCCATATTGCCCTTGCACCAATAAAATTAGTAATAACATAATTTCTGTACATGTATATGTGGACTAACATGAAGAGGAGTAAGAGTTTGTAAGAATACTGATTACAAGAGTAGTGAAAGTCATGTGAGTGCAATATGATTGACAGCGGCTGTCATTTCCATGTCTGAGGATTACAGCTGTGGTGTTGTCCTGGCCAAACAACGATAATTTTGTTTTGTGTCTTGATTGTTTTCAGAAGCCATCTGAAATTAGATGATTTGTACTGTTGCAACTGCACCACTGTCTTCAGCATCCGAAGAACGTCATTAAAACAAGTTAGCAGATTCAGAACTAATGGACGGCCCAAGTACTGTTCCGTGTCACCCATATCCGATTTCATATTTCCCTGTAAAAACATTGCAAGCCTGGAGATAATTTAACACAATGCCGACCTAGAATTCTCTAAGTATATACTATGACATACTGATATAGGTGAGGAAATTCGGCGGCCGAAATCAAGCCCACAACCTTCCAAATGCGGGCCATAGACCCTCCGCCTGAGCCATACCATTCAGTGAATGCAGCTTAGGCAGGACTACATAGGTATTTCATAGACGTGGCAATTGATCGATAGTTGCGCAGTTGTTTATGGTCTAGTTCCCTTCTGTATTTATAAGACCATGCAGGCATCAGATTAGTACCTCTCTGATCTCCGTGTGATATACCGGAAACAATGCATGTTTCAGCACATTAACCACTCGCTGTATTAGCAGGGTTGTGTTTGTTTCAAGGAAGGAAACAGAGACGCTATCCCACCACCAATTTGCATGACGTCACTCTCGCAGATCCTAGCAAGGTCATTCGCTCAGTCTAATAGATAACTCTGTAAGTCTCCGAAATGGAAAGGGGTTACTATTTATTCATGCCAACAAACTTACTGTTGGTGTTTTTAAACACATAAGCCCTATGTGGGCAGTGTTTGAGTGATAGGTCTCTGATGTGAAACTGTCTTTGTGGTTTACCGGGAGATATACGCATCGGTTAGAAATTCATGGCATTCTGGCAGGTTGTCACAGTAGCTTAATGATTGGAATATCCGTCTAGTAAGCGGAGAGTCTATGGTTCAAATCCCGGCTATGGCCTCTCTGCAATAGGGATTTATTCTGCTATGAATGACGAAATGAAATTGAATACCAATTCAAAAGAATCATTGTGTGATTCACGAACATTTCTAAACACTTCGTCACGATAGGCAACCACAAGATGGAATTGATTGCTCCTTGTTTGACGTCAACTAAAAGTTTATGTAAACAGAGAATCTGAATGACCGCTTCATTGCGTACCCGGTATAATAAGCTTCACGTCGTAGAGTATTGTGCTTGAGAAAGTTTATTTAAGGGATTCTGTTTTCGCCTCAGTGATTTGGATCCGCGAGTTAACCCAATTAATATTCATAACGGAAACGTGTGGTAAAGTCAGAAATTTATATCGCTGCCCTTCCTTTGCCATTCACTCTATAGAATACCAAAATGCAACAGGGCATGAAATGTATGTATTAATGAAGTTTAAACCTTGTTTGCCGATGTGGTGGAGTATTAGTGTCAGAGTTTTGCCACAAAAGGTTCCTTCTTGATAAGTACCTTTCATTGCAATGCGGCGACTTGGATATCAGTTTCGTTACCTCCCACCCCCCCCCCCCCAAAAAAAAGGAAAAACATTACTACAAACTATTCTTAGAAAAGCTACCTTTTTATCTCCACCTTTAATTACGATGGTCACATCGGTAGTCTTTTACAAAGTGACATATTGTCATAACGGTAACGATGTTAACTCGCGTATTGCGGTAGGATTTTTGCTGTTCACGGTGCCTCGGCCTAAGGCCAGCGTTGCCATGTCTGCCGAAGTAAAATCAAAAGATTTGATTTGAAGAAAGCAGGGAAAAACAGTAAATTTTTTACCTGGCAATTTTGCTTAGTGTATACGTATGTATGAAATAATGATGATGATAATGATGATAATGATGATAATGATGATGACGATGACGACGATGATAATATTCGCTCCAAAATTCTTGCACTGTAGAGCTACTGCCACATGCAATGTCAGTATTGCGCAATAGCCTCATTCTAGATCTATTTGTTGGATTTCTTCTGCGTTCGCCATTTTAGGAAACCGAGAAGCATGTGGTGCAATTGATTGAACTGTGTGGATTTTAGCTGGTTCTAACACTTCCAACATTGTAAGAAGAGAGTCACTTAATGAAAAATGACTTTATGTGGCGAACTGACTCGACGTAAAAATCAACACAGCGTAATTTGAAAACTTGTAGATATTTGTCGGGCAGGGATGATTTTGTCAGAGATATTTGAACTTTGGCACCAAATACATGTTTTCCACAGGAAGAAATACTGTTGGATCCCTATATTCAACTTTATCTATTTTAGTAGAATTCAAATGTTCAGCTTTAACGTAGCAGTCAAGGATAGTTCGCAATGCAGAAACAACAGATGTGGTATACTGTTAAGGTATACAGGTGACTATATTAATATGTTGTTTTTATACACGAGAGAAATGCTTTGTCTGAATATCTTTTTTCGGAAGAGCAAATTATATGATGTTAAGAAAAATAGTGTTTAAAGATGGAAATGCATAAAAAGCAGGAGATTTTGAAGTGCGTTCAGTTCTTAGCAGTAGATTTGCAAAAAAGTATATCACCTGCAAAATCAGTAGATCTGGCAACCCTGCCTATGACTCTTTAATCTTGTGGGTGATTAGAGTGGTTAGGTTCTGAATCTATTTTGGAAGGTCTTGACACTGAGTGAACACGTGTTCATATTAGGATGAACCAAACATTTTAATGATTCTCTACTCTGCTTTGCTCGCATTTCTGGCGATTTAGCGCTAATAGCTGTTTTTTCCTGGTATTTAATGCTAAACGGTCTACAAGCCTTTCCATACCTTCTGAATAAATAATTTTCATGACTATGTGCCAGGTTCTCCCCGTTGATGCCTCGATAGCTCAGCCGGTGCAGTAGCCGCCTCTGTGCTGGATGTCGCTGCCTGGGATCGCCAGATTACAGGATCTGCTTTGAAAGCTGCATTGATTTACATGGGATTAGATACTGGGACTTAGGTAGGCATGAGTCGGATACTTAAGTCTGCTCAGGCGCGAGGTTAGATAACAAAACACACTGCACTGACGTTTCCTGGTTTATTTCCCATCACATAAATGCATCGAAGAACAGACCTGGGTGAGTTTCTGTTATTGTGTTTTAACCTTATCGTATCGCTCCAGTTATTTACGGCAGCCCTATGCTAATCTACAACACTAATACGACTGCGACGTTTTGGCGCGAAATTAGACCTACGTGGGTCACAGTTTCACCCTTGGTAGCACCAACACGACATGGCACAGGCAACAGAATATCCAGTATTTATAGGCTTTTCACCCCCGCCAAACTTCTGCCTGTCCCGTTACTCGAGAGGGTATATTTCCCCCAACAGTGTCCTAATCTTTCAATACCAAGTCGTCCCTTAGCTAAAAATCACAAAATATGTTTGCCGTCTATCAATTTCCCCTACACAGAGACACACCCAGGTTCACATAATATGTTCAAGAGGCAACTGAACTTTACAAGTTTTATCATACAAAAAATATACTTAAACCTATGTGTCTGAGAGTTATAGTTATAGATACATGGAAGTTCTTGTCTCAACTATTACTGAAATAATTATGATAAATGTTTCTTAAAAAAATAAATGGTTATTCCTATTATTATTATTACTATTATTATTATTATTGTTATTATTGTTGTTATGAGACTGATACATCCTGTCACAGTACACATCTCTTATATTAGGCCACGCCACATTTACACTCGTTCATACTCTGGGGAGGGTAGAGAATAATAATTTTGAGTAGAGAAAAATTCTCACCCCCCGGCGGGAATGAAACCCAGGATCCCTCGCAGCTGCTCCACCGACTAAGCTACGGGACCAGTCCCTTAACCTATTTATTAATCTAGATTGACTCCCAATTCACGTTTAGGCATTCTCCTAAAAAGAGACTGTGATTATGATTGTTATTGAGGGAGTGGAGGAGGACACTTCCACCACCGCAACTCGACAGGGATTTATTGCGGGCTATCCCACCAGGGATAAGGGAGTCCGCAGGTCTGACAGGGCAGAACTAGCGACGCACAGAGACACAAAGAAATTCCAGTTTCAGATTTTCACCTGATGCACTTACAAAACACTGTTTTCCACCCGGCGAAGAACGACGAGTCGACCCTTGCGGCTCGGGCCGTAACTTCTAGGTAGGATACAGAAGGTGTTTTTATAGAACAAAGCACCTGTACCATATGCCGCATCCTTATGACAAGGGCAAACCAGGGAAAATCCTAAGTCAGAGTGGTCGGTCGACGGAGATCGAGCGTGCGACTTCCCGCACGCTGTCGCGGTGCCACCTCGTTGGGTTAGGTAAAGCGATAGTCATGTTCAACGAGCGAGATGGCTTTGAAATTCCATAGTCTTTGTACGGCAACTTTACCTAGTAGGGAAAAGTATAAGTAATTGAAAAGTCAAACTAATAACAAAGAATTCATAAAATGGCTAACTACAACGGCTTATTTCATGTAAATTGTGTGCTTTAACCAAATCTACATTTACCGTTATTAAATAAAGATCATTCGGAATGAAGAAGGCTTCAGAGACTATTTCCACGGGCTATTTCTGGACATCTAGTATTGTAATCAAAATCCTTAGCCACTTTTACACCTAAGACGTACTTTTGAACAACCACCTAGAGCGTGGATTTTCTTGAAAACATTCGCATCATAGAAGATACTAAACTTAAATTCCAACCGACCATTCAAATTGAATTAACGTCCTCCCATACACACATAAACGAAGCTTTTTCGAAGAAATGTTTTAGATTTTACTCAGGGAGTCTCAAGACGCGCACATCCGTTGAAATCTCGATAAGGAACGTTTGGGTTGAATGCACAGTACCTCCCCTACTTACCTTAAGTATGTACTAGAGCAAGTAAAAGCTACAATGGAGTTTACAGGGAATTGGATACATGAATTTTATCTTCAGCATTAGGATTATATGGCAAATTATTTCTATTCGTATTTTCTCTTTTAATAACCGGTTTCTCATTTATTTCTCGCATTGCCTTCTAAGGGTTTTTCCTTCCACTTTTTCTGGGTTTGAAAGCTTCAGGCAAAGCATTCACATACCAAGTACAAATAGTGTAGATATATATCTACGTACAAAGAGAGATGAAAAAATGTAATTATATTTTAGTGCGTGATATCCTATATCAACTCACGTCTTGAAATCGTAATTATTTTGTTTAGCTAATATTAGTTCTGAACGTTCAGGAAGACGAAGTTTATAAAGGTATTACATCAGCAACAATTACTTTTGGGCAATTTTCATTGCAATAGTTCAAATACATAAATGAGTGAGTGAGTGAGTGAGTGAGTGAGTGAGTGAGTGAGTGAGTGAGTGGGGTTTAAGGGCCCGTCGACAGCTAGGTCATTTGGGCCCTTAAATGATTAAGCCCAGCCTTAACAAGAATGTATAACAGAATAGCGAGCAAAAAGAGAAAGAGAGAGAGAGAGAGAGAGAGAGAGAGAGAGAGAGAGAGAGAGAGAGAGAGAAAGGTAGCTTCTTCTGCTTCACAAGCTCCGTTTTACTACAGCTTAGCATTGTATTTTCGGCAAATCGTAATTTACTCTGAAGTTGTAAAACCGCTAAATAACAGACCACATACTCGCCTCATGGAATGTAGAGATGGCGCAACTAAAGCTTGCCCACTTTGGTACTACTCATAAAGTCAAGTTACCTCGCTTGATTGAAGCCCACATGCCATTTCCGCTCCCCGCATTGTACTTGCGGGTCCTACTAAGTAGTCTCTGTCCATTCATTCCCCGCGATATGCACTCCTCGAGACAAAATCCCATAATAGGGATTTTGTCACCCTGCAACAGGCGTAACGGTACGGTTCTATACATTTACGAAAATAGTCTTCTGCGCATCCTGCAGACTGAGTTTTAGTTGCCCAGCTCTAGCTGCATTGCTGGCTCGCTTACTATTGGGTATTGGCAACTCAGACAGAAACAGAATGACTGCAATTCCAAGTCGACGGTTGGGAAGTTCAATTGTAAGTCGCGTTTATTGAATGCTTACTTATTTCATTTCTTCAACCACTACACAAAACTATTTTGCTTTTAGGAGAGAAATTACTTCAATAAGCCTTCTTAGTTTAATGTGTAAAAGTCATTCTTAAAATTAAATGCATATTAACTAAACGTATAAACTTATTTTGCTTTAATGCATTCAAAGTAAAACGAAAAGAAATAAGAAAGTGCTTCAGTTGCGTTCATTGCCTATTTGGATGCCAATACAAGAAAGAGCATTGGAAAACGAGCGTGCATTATATTCCGCGGTGGGCCTGATCTTACCGGCAAGGTGTGATTCTCACCCGTCTGCAAGGGAAAGCGCACTACTTGCCAAACGCTTCAACATATCAGAGCATTATCTGCAAATCTGTAATGTAGTTAAAAAAGTGCGTGTAAATTATTATTCACGATGTGAATTCCATTTGTCGAAATATAATTACACTATCCCTGAATAGTATCTGGACACACACGATTTAGTTATATACCGGATGGAAGGGAAGTCATTACATTAATTTAAACCAGTGGTAGATCTCGGCATTTAGAACACATTTTGTATCTTACGTTTTTGTCTCTGACCATTTCCTGCGGAGTGGAAATTATGTGGGTGGCCACGTTCCCCAGCTCAGTACATAAACAAACAGCGTAACGGTGCGTCTTGAAAACAAACTCATACCCTGCCTTGTCCTTCTGTGTTTACTGTGCAATGTAGCCCAATCACAAGCGTTAGCTCCCAACGAAAGCGAAAGTGCCCGAGCTGTTTACATTCACAAACTAAGTCAATTCCCTGACCAACTTCAACACAACGTTGTCGACTTAACTAACATCTGAGAGAGTAGCTCTGAGTATTCCTTCACGTCTTTTAAGTGATTAATTATTTCGTAACCCGGTGTGATGTTCCATAATTACTGCCAAAGCTGTCGGAAACTATTATTTTCATACATTCTTGTGGAATTACGCATCCAGTTGGGATCAAAAACTATTTATTTTTTCGAAATCGGCTGATCAAAGAACAAAATGCCATTAGACTTTTTTGTTTTTAATCCTACATGAAAATAATTTAAACATGCAACACCTTTCCGTTATAACATACAAGATTGTAAAAGAATCTCGTCTATCTGAAAAATATAACTGACATTTATACTTTGGTTACTCGTATTTTCTACACTTTCGGCGCCGTAGCTTAGCGGTTTTACCATTCGCCTATCACAAAGGTGGCCCGAGTTCGATCCCAGAGATCCAGTTATGGTACGAAGGGGGTTTCTGCGGGTTCTCTGGTTTTCCCCGCCACTCATTCCAGCAAATGATCCATCATTTAGTTTTCCATTTATCCATTCCGCCTACTTTTCATGTCATCCTCTTCCTCATTCTCATATCTGATGCTGGCCTGACCACTCACTTTCAGGTCTCCACTGTCTAGTCCATAGGTTCATCTGCACCCGGACAGGGATCTGACCTCATGTGCAGACTTGTAGGTCCTATGGGGTGTCAGTCCTCCATATTGGCAGGGTAAATATATAAGATATATATTTTTTAAATCGAATGAACAATGACTCTTAAAGCTGAAAGCTTTATCAATATTGTATCGACGATATTAGTTTTATCCGGAAACTTTTCGGGGGTAGTATTTCTGGATTAAAACATCACATCTATAAAATTTCACTTATCATACACATGATGTTAATATATAGCAGTGAAATATTTCTCTGCTAAGCTCTCTGGAGTTTTGCTTTTGCTTTCAAGGGAAGGAACTTTGGGCAGGGAACAGAACTGAAAATTAACCATATATTTTAAAACCGTTTCCTATACAATATATGCATATTTTACAATGCTTTTGTGATGATGGATTATACATTCTGTGAATGAGACATTACTCACTGTGACCTTTGGGGAAATGTTACATAATGCATATGGCCTCTGGCATAAGTATTAAGTTCCAGTTTTGTCTAGGGCCACAGTTGGAGCAGTCGTCAGTCATATTCATACAAAAGCGAAATAGGATTAAATATGCATTACAGTCGCTTCATGGCTTTGGTAATCGAGATAATGTGTAATGAACAATGTGTTTACGGTTTACTGCTAAAATAATCTGGAACAATTTCATGTTAAATAGTTGAATACACGACAATTGTGTTGGTGTATCGTGTTTATGAAGCTTCTAACTTTATTATCCACTACTCTCAGTGTTAAGTAAATAATTCACAGATCGTTTCGCACAGACAATAAACGCAGAAATGTAGAAACATTCCAATATCCATTCTTTCGTCTTTTGGCAATAACGAGAAATTATGAGCTGATCCTATTCATTTTGGTACTCACCCGCCAGAGAAGATCATAGTGAAAATTATACAATGCTTGAAGATTAAGCTATTACCGCTGATTTATATAGATAGTAGCACAGCTAATTGAGATACCCCAAAAAACAACCTTAGCATTTTTCGCCCATTATGGTGCAGTCTAGTTATATCTGGTGATACTCCATGCGTTAGGTTGCATTAGTATCACCAACTGTTCGTAACGTATAACCATGGTAAAGCTACGGCCATAGCTGGTGTTATTGCGTCTGTTATGTTGCCACATAAGCCCTTGTTTATGAACGCGTTGCAGGGAGGCCAACTGATAGATTTTAAAACAAGATTTTGTTTGGACACCGTATTAATTAATCTGTGTACGTACTGCTCATGTTTGCGTGATTTTGTCTTGAATTCTTTTAGAGCAGTATATGCAGTTATAGTTACTGTTGTTATTTTTGCGTTCCCAACACAGTAATGCATTAAATATATATTATATTTAGCGCTCGGAAGTTCTTTGTTGTGTGCTAACGATTTTTAAGCATTATCATTTGAAAGCATGATATTTTAACCCTGTGGTATATGAGGTTAGAAATGCGTTTACTAAGTACATTGGCAGGACTGCTTCTTGGGATCCTTCGTCTGCTCTTTAGTGTAATTTTGGCCATGTTGAACTCTTGGGAACAGCCGATAAACTGTGTCCCCTATAGTTCTCTCCGCTCCAAGATTTACTTATTTTTACAATAGAATATGATTGTGGTAGATGTATCGTTTCACCTAGAAAGGGTGAATGCAGCATACGGAGGTCAACAACGGATTGAAGTATTACATGTACATGGTCAGCAGGTGGCATCCTGCTTAATGAGGTCTAGTGGTCATATGTACTAGTGTATAGGATATGCAAGAGGAACATCTCGGGCACTGCGAGATATGGGAATATTACATCTGCAGTTTGCCCAGCTTGTCCTGACTACGTATGTGCAAGAGAGGAGAAATTAGGTATGACTGAAGTGGTGGGGAACAAGCGAATGATGTCAGAATTCAGGTAGTTACATGCACAAGCCCTGTATGTTTACTATTGTAAACAATTACTGTGTAGTTATCACAGTCATAGCAAGTGATAAACTAAACCTCACCTCTCTTATTATGTAAGTGGACACGTCTCTGTTATTGCGCATCCATGCGTCAGTTACAGGGGAGTGTCAAAACGTGGTCAAGAAGAACTAGACGGGCTGTTCTAATAGGAGGGTACAGGCCTGAGCAGATACTGGAGGTCTGCACGGGCTCGGGCCAAGCCCTCGGGCCTAGGCCCGGCCCGGCCCGGCCCGGCCCGCGGGCCGGGTTCGGGCCTAATTTCAAAAATGCTTGTCGGGTTCGGGCCGGGCTCGGGCTGGACTAGGGTCGGGCTGCGGGCGGGCCCGGGCTTGGAAATTAAGGGAATAAACAACTGAAAATGGATTTTTAAAATTTTTCAGCTAAGTTAGCTGAACATTTATTTTCAATGCTGTCTTATACCGGCATTAGAGGGTTTTGAATTTTAGTGTGATATATCCTTCAGTTTCCGAGTTACGAAATGTTGAATCCGGATTTTATTATGTTATGCCAAATGCTCTACACGACGAAATTAAAAAATGCCTATTTTTAAGGTTCTATTATATTTATCTGATTATAATATACAAATCTGCCATACAGATTTGTTTTATTAGCCTCAGCTCAAAAGACAGTTTTTAAATTTTGTCGCCTGAAATTTCTAATATAAAGTTTTATAAGCTGCAAGTTTCTTTAGTAACTCAAAAGCGTTCAAAAGAAAAAAAAGTATATGGCAGGTTTACTTGTTTGTGTTTTGGAATGATACGAAGAATTGCATGAAAGCTGCATCATGTGACATTTTCAAAAAGTGAATGTGGTGAAAACATAATTTTAAAAAACCTTAAATTTTAAAATGAAAAAACATTGTTATTCTGCATTTTTAGGGTACATTATGCAACTACAAGTACTTGTAGTATAAAAACCCAAAAAAAACATTTAGTATTTTTAAAGCCATGGAATACAAATGTAATGTTTTGCCAGATTTGTACTAAATTTCAGTGGTACATTCACGTAGGAGGCAAAAAATAATGTATGATATTTCTTGGTCACCAATGTTGAAATGCCGAGAATAGCACAATTACCGCAGCATTTCTTTACTAGGAATTCTAAATGATTATTCTGCTGACACGTTTCAAATGCTGCTACCGATGCTAGTCAAAGCACAGAAAGAGAGGGTTTGCAACTATATTATTTCTCACTACTCGGCTGCAATTCAATCCTTTCACTCATTCCACGTATACAATCTTACACTCTTATCTCCAAACCCAAGGCGTATTTGATTCTTTTATACTGCTAGTAACGCATGTTTCCTCCTGCTTTGTAAAGTGTAAACACAGCATCAATGTTTATACTGATACAATTAGTTTGTTTTGGCTGACGCTGTATTAATAGTAATAATAGTAATAGTAATAATAATAATAATAATAATAATAATAATAATAATAATAATAATAATAATAATAATAATAATAATAATAATAATAATAATAATATTGTCAATAACTGCAGGATAATTTTGTTTAAAATAAAATTGCACAATCGGGCTCGGGTCGGGTCCGGGCCATGGCCTATACACTATTCTCGGGCTCGGGCCGGGTCCGGGCCATGGCCTATAGACTATTCGCGGGCTCGGACCGGACCCGGGCTTGGTTGGTGCCGGGCCGGGCCTAAGAAAGTCGGCCCGTGCAGACCTCTAATCTGCAGTTTGTCCAGGTTGTCCTGACACTACGTATGTGCAAGAGTGGAGAAATTAGGTATGATTGGAGCGGTGGGGAACAAGCGAATGATGTCAGAATTCAGGTAGTTACATGCACAAGCCGTCTGTTTACGTATTGTAAACAATTACTGTGTAGTTATCACAGTCAGAGCAAGTGATGAACTAAACCTCACCTCTCCTATTATTTAAGTGGATACGTTTCTGCTATTGCGTATCTATGCTTCAATTACAGGGAGTGTCAAGACGAACTAGACGGGCCGTTTTATGTACAAGGAGGCTACAGGCCTGGGCAGATATGCGGAAGTACGTATAACAATTCCTAGCTCGAAGGCTCGTCCCACGGATGGGAGCTGCCCTGGGAGGGCTTAAATGAGGGCGACGAGTTTAAAGCAGTCCTCTAGTGTCTTCGGGAAATACACATTTCTAAACATGGATAAAACTGGTCATCATTATATGATATAATACTTTTATTTGAAAGTCTTAGTCCAACTAGTATTAAAGCCGAGCTAGTTTCTACTTTAGAGGAGTTTGCTCCTTCGTTTATAACAGTAACATATTGGGTGGTGGAGTTTAAGGGACATGTGAGCTCCCCTCCGAAGGAGTGTCGCCTTGTCGTGGCGGAGGGGCTCAGTACCCGAACCAGACGGCCTACTTAGTGTCTTTTGACCACTGGTAGGCAAGAGGTGAGGGGAAGCTAAGAACATTCCAAACGGGTAGATGAGGCTCGGTAGTCTTGGTCGACAACTCCTCTAGGAGAAGAGAACTCCGAAATCAAACTCCCCCAGGGGCTCCTACTATGGTAGGTACGGGTTTGGCGTACCCGGGGCCCCGAGCCATACTCTCGATTGGGTTCCTCCAAGAGGTGAGAGGGCATATGCCAAACGCCCAATCCACTTTTGTGTTTGACCTCCCACCTGATACCTCCCTGTACACAGTCTGATGGATAACCTACGCGCGGGTCGTCGGAGGATGGGGTGACGCAAGGGGTGACCGGGTAATCGCGTAAGTCCCAGCCCCTGGTTATCATGTAGGATCTGTGTGCGTATCCGCTGATAAAGGTCAGTCCCGGGGAGGGGCCATTGCATGAGCTGATGCACTCCTGAAGGCGATTGGGTCCCTCTGTCTATGCATTGGGAGGTGAGACCCTAGGGTGAGCAAGGTCCAGGCCAGGACTCTCACCTAAGCCGGGGTGGCGCCCAGGATGTGAGCATGCCATCGGAGACATTTGCAATGGTGGAGGATATCATCGCCATGAGTTCTTTTAAAACTCAAAAAACAAAACATGCCAAAGTCAGTGAAAAGGAAGTAGCAGAGTTGAGTGGTCCTCGCTACTTAGTGATATCAAGAACAGAGGAAGGTAAAACATTCAGATCGGTGAATCCTTTCGTGATACAGAAGGTCTCGATAAGATAGCTGGCCCAGTGAAGAACTGCACAAGATCGCGAAACGGCACGCTGCTTGTTGAATCTATTTCAGCAGCACAGGCAGCTACTATTGTAAAAGCCAACATGTTAGCCAGCTATCCGGTGCGTGTAGAGATGCACAAAACTTTGAACTCCTCTCGCGGCGTTGTGAACACACGCGCATTGGACGATATGTCCAATGATGAAATTAAGGAGAACCTCGCAGATCAAGGTGTAATATCTGTTTATCGGGTTCAGAGAAAAGATGGAGGCGAATATCTGCCTACCCGTACCCTTTTCCTTACCTTTAATCGGGTGGATCTCCCGCAAAGGATAAAGGCTGGGTACGAGGCCATTGAAGTAAGACCTTACATTCCGAGCCCGCTTAGATGTTACAAATGCCAGCGCTTTGGTCATACAAGTGACACGTGCAGTGGTAGAGCTACCTGCGTAAACTGTGGAGGCATCGCCCATGACGATGACTGTACCTCACCTCCCAGTTGTATTAACTGCAGGGGAGAACATCCAGCAAACTCCCGAGAATGTCCGCGCTATATGGAGGAAAGAGCTATCCATGGAGATCCGGGTTAGAGAGAAGGTGTCCTTCTCAGAAGCCCGAAAGCTCTTACGTTTGCGCCAGCCCACTATCCCGAACTCCAGTACCTATAGCTCGGTTGCAGCTAAAGCAGTACCATGTCGGGAAATCGCAACTCAAACTAGCGATATAAATGGGGCAACAATCTCAGACAAAATTCTTGTAGCTAGGTCACATCCAAAGGCTCAGACATCACCTAAGTCCGCCAGAGCATCTACAAGCACCGCAGTTCAATCCAGCAAACCAGGAAGGTCACCAACAAAGAAGCCGACCTCGACAAGTAGACCGATTGTATACGATGCTTCACCGATCAAGTTTAAGACCGAGTATAAAAGATCCGATTTCCTCAAGGCAAACAAGGTTTCTCCCAAGCCATCAAAGGGAAAGAAAAAGCCATCTCCTAGGAGATCCTCTTCAGAGGGATCCTCTGGTATGGCTACAGACCGGCGAATGTCATCTTCGCCGGTCTCCGTGTCAAATCGGTTCGAAGCTCTCGAACCGAAATTCTCTATGGGAACACGGACGTCCTCGACAGAGGACATGGAACTAAAATCTGTCCACACTGGGAGACTCCCAGTGGAAAAGAGGCGCGAAAAAGCGTCCGATAAAAATGTAAGCCCTAGAGAGAAGAAAAGGGCGAAATTAATTCGACAACCGCCTATTCCAAAGTAATGAAGAGTTACCTTGGAACTATCTGTTCCATACACAATGCAATATGGCTATCCTACAATGGAACATCCGTGGAATTCGAACTCAACGGCCAGAACTTGAGCTTTTGCTCAAAGAATACGAACCTCTGGTTGCATGTTTGCAAGAGACTAAGCTGCGTCCTCATGACGCTTTCCATCTAAGGCGATACACCCCAATACGGTGTGATGTTACACCAGAAGAGGGTGTACCGGCACATGGCGGCGCTATGATGCTTGTTAGAGATGACGTGTATATGCAAACTCTACCATTGCACTCTGATATACAATCAGTTGCTGTATGGATTAAACTGCCAAACATACATTTCACCATCTGTAATATTTATTTGCCTCCGTCCCATGACTTCTCGCACATTGATTTAGAAGATCTAGTTTCCCAGTTGCCAACACCGTTTCTGTTGGTGGGAGACTTCAATGCGCACCACCCACATTGGGGTTCAAGTCGCGCTTGTGCGAGAGGTACCCTCATTGCCGATTTCCTCGACAGTAACAACCTAGCTCTCCTCAACACTGGAGAGCCAACATTCATTTCTGATTCTCACAGCACCTTCTCACACCTCGATCTTGCAGTTTGTTCACCTCAGTTGGCAGTCTCCTTACAATGGAATGTCATCTCTGATTTACACTCTAGAGACCACTTCCCATGTCTTATTAGTCTCTTGACGCAACATGCATATTCCACACGTATGCCCAGATGGCGTTTGGACCATGCCAACTGGAACCTTTACACCCAGTTAGCTGTCTTTACCTACAACGAGCACGACTCAGTGAATAATTTGGCGCAGCATCTCACGGAGACGATTCTCTCTGCTGCTGAACAATCGATTCCGAGGTCGACTACACACCCCCGTCGATTTCCCGTCCCCTGGTGGACGGAAGAATGTCGGAATGCCATTCGTGCTCGAAGGCGTGCACTTAGGGTTTTCCAACGTCACCCTACTTTGGAAAACCTGATCGAATACAAGAAAATGCGCGCCAGGTCCAGACAAGTCATTAAGGATAGCAAAAAGTCATCATGGAGCAAATTTGTAGCTTCATTTAACCGACACACACCTTCCTCGGTTGTGTGGGATAGATTAAGGCGTGTTGCAGCTAAAACGATCGAAATACCACTAGCGGGACTAAAAACAGCCACAGGAGCTGTTGTTGATTCATTTGAAGTGGCCAATACCTTTGGCAGTGCTTTCGCACAAGTGTCTAGCTCGGAAAACTACTCCCCTGAGTTCCTTCCATTTAAAACTCAGGTGGAATCTCAAGGCTTCACGTTTCCTTCTAGAAACGTAGAAGATTACAATCGCCTTTTCACCATGGCGGAGCTGGAGCATTCCCTGAAATCTTCGCGATGTTCAGCACCAGGACCGGACGGTATTCATGTACAAATGTTACAACAGCTCTCTCCTGAAGGTAAGGAATTCCTGCTCGAGGTCTATAATCGTGTTTGGGTTGACAGTATACTCCCAGAAAATTGGCGGGAGGCCACCGTTATTCCCATCTTGAAGGCTGGGAAGGACCGTCATCTTCCCTCCAGCTATCGTCCTATTTCCCTCACCAGTTGCGTTTGCAAGGTGATGGAACGCATGATCAATGGACGATTGGTATGGTGGTTAGAAAGTCGTAACCTACTGACTAACATCCAGTGTGGTTTTCGACGACGCCGTTCAACTGTTGACCATCTTGTGTCAATATCGACACAGATAATGGACGGCTTTATGAAGAACTGTCAAACCGTTGGCATATTTTTCGATCTTGAGAAGGCTTATGATACGTGCTGGCGAGCAGGGATTCTACGTTCCCTGTATGCCTGGAACATACGTGGACGCCTACCACTTTTCATTCAGGAGTTTATGAAGGACCGCTTTTTCCGAGTAAGGGTCGGCTCGGTTTTTTCTAATTCTTTTGTTCAGGAGGAGGGAGTACCTCAGGGTTCGGTGCTAAGTGTCTCGCTCTTTGCTATAGCAATTAACTCCATCTGGAAATGTGTTCCACCTGGAGTTTCGTCATGCCTATTCGTAGACGACTTCGCTGTCTATTGCACTTCTCAGCGCACGGCGTTCTTACAACGGCGCCTGCAGCAATGTTTGGACAACCTTAGAGAATGGAGCGTAAAAAACGGCTTCCGTTTATCAACTGAGAAGTCAATCTGCGTTAATTTCTGGCGCCGTAGGAGACCATTACCACCTTCGCTCCGATTTGGTCCAGATGAACTTCCCTTCGCAGAAGAGACGCGCTTCCTGGGTTTGATCTTGGACAGGAAGCTTAGTTGGTCGTCGCATATTGCACAGCTAAGAGCGAGATGTGACCGTTCCCTAAATATTATGGCAAATGGGAATGGCAAATCGTGGGGAGCGGATCGGACAATTTTGTTGCGAATATATCGCGCATTGGTCCGATCCAAGCTAGACTATGGGTGTATTGTTTATTCGTCAGCACGACCATCTGTGCTGAGAAGATTAGACGTGGTCCATAATAGGGGCATCCGCATTGCAACAGGAGCTTTTCCAACAAGCCCAGTGGTGAGCCTTTACGCCGAGTCCGCAGAACCTCCTCTGCAATATCGGCGTGAGATTCTCTTGGCAAATTATGGTTGTGCGCTTAGATGTATGCCTAAGCACCCAACGTTCGCTTCTTTTTTCACCACCACGCTAAGAGAACGATATAGAAATAGCACCCTTAATCCAAAGCCTGCGGGGTTCCGTTTCCAAGAGCTCCTAGTGAAGCTTGGAGTGGAACTGCCTGTGATGTTCGCCAAGGGTGAGAGACTTTACCCCCCTTGGCTATCTGGTACGCCCCATGTAGATCTTGGGATGACCATACACCAGAAGTCCACGATGCCTATTTCAAGTATCCGCACGTGTTTCTTAGAACTTTTGTCAGGCTACACTGACCGTCGATATATTTACACCGATGGGTCAAAGGGCTGCAACGGTGTTGGATGTGCTTATGTTTATGGAACCGAACCATATACATTCGGTTTTCCAAATAGCACCTCCATTTTTACTGCAGAGCTTTATGCAATTTATCGAGCCGTTTTGTATGTTCGCCGTCGTAAATTAGGTGACTGCCTGATTTTGAGCGATTCCCTTAGTGCACTGCAGAGCCTTTGTCATTTGTACAACCCCCACCCTATTGTACAACGTATCCAGGATGCCCTCCATGTTTTACACGCTTCTGGCGTTGACGTGGTGTGTGCATGGATTCCCGGTCACGTAGGTTTGCCTGGGAATGAAATGGCAGATTTAGCAGCAAAGACGGCAACTACAGAACCCAGTATTACCATCTCACGTGTTACTTCGGAAGACTTTAGGCTTGAAGTGCGGAGAGCGGTGCTGTCGTCGTGGCACGACGAGTGGTCAACTCTCCGCGGTAATAAGCTTAGCGAAGTGAAAGAACTTCCGATAAACTGGGTAACTTCCTGTCGCACATCTCGTCGCGAGGAGGTTAGTTTGGCTCGATTAAGAATAGGCCACTGCAATTTTTCGCATGGTTACCTATTTAAAAGGGACCCTGCGCCTCTATGTCCGCTGTGTGACAACCTTTTGTCAGTTCGCCACGTGTTGCTAGAGTGTTGCTCTCTAGCGCACCTTCGGGATTCTCTGCAGCTGCCTGCCAGACTTGCAGAGGTCCTAGCGGACGACAAAACAGCGGTTGATAGAGTTTTTAATTTTTTAGCGGAGTGCAATATCAATTTGAGGATTTAAATTTTTTAATTATCTGTTTCTGCTTTTGGACGCATTTATCACCTTGTTTCATATCTGGCTATTGCCACTGCCTTTTGCCTTTGTAAACTTTTCTTGTTGATAGTATTTTTATTTTTTGAATGAAATTTATGTCTGGCTATTGCCAGGAATCTTTTAAGGGCGCTGATGACCTAGAAGTTGAGCGCCCTTAAACCAAACCAAACCAAACCAAAGACATGTGAGCTGCTAAGACAAACATTGCAGTGATTGACCAAGAGGCGGCCACGCCAGAAATTGTAAAGAGAATCCACAAAATGAAAGTGGATGAGCCTCGACTGAAAGTGCGTGGACACGTAGGCATTTCAAAAAAGTGATGAACATCGCATCTGTGCGCAAGATGGATGTCGTATTTGCTCACAATGCACCAAAAACAGCGTCCTGAGGATGTTTTATTCGTCAGTTTAACGATGTTTTACCACGATAAAGCTGAACTTTTGCGTCGATTCATCCTGAGACGAAGGAACAATCGAAACATTCGATTGAAAGGGGAGAATCGTTCCAGAGAAAGCGAAGACAGTTCCATCTGCAGGAAAGACAATGGTGTCAGTTTTTTGGAGGTGGATGTACGCGGGACGGTTTTCATTCTCTCCAAAAAGGAAAAACAATCAATGGCGGGTATTAAGAACTTCTTGTGGCCTTGGAGTGGTGAAATTAAGAAAAAAGGCCGCATCAGTACAATACACCATTTACTTATCCATGGCCAAAATCAATGAGTTTGTTTGAATTGCTTGCTCATGCACCCTGTTTACAAATTTAGCCTCCTCTGATTATTACGGTTTCCAAACATGAAGAAACGGCTTGGTCGTAAAAGATTTGCCAACTAAGAACAGGTGGGGCCTGCAGTTGGTGACTACTCTGCAGTGCTCGACAGTTCTCACTATAAACAGGGAATGAAAGCTATTGGGCTTGTTAGGACAGGTGTATCGAGCTGAAAGGAAACTATGGAGACTATGCAGAAAATAAGGATGTCTTTATTTCCATATTCTTGTGCTTCCTTTGTTAGGTCGCGTACTTCAGGGATAGCTCTCGTACTGCTTCATTTAAGAAGCACCATCGGTACGTCACAGAACGAATAAGTTACACCTGAAAGATGAGAGTGAAATGGAAGCAAATAAAGTCGTGGTAGATAACAAACCGCTCCAACCTACCTTCTAGGAAAGTCATGAACCCAACGGACGTTACCAGTTTCACACGTTAGGTTCCTTAGATTTGCGTGTTACCGCGGAGCCATCTCGCTCCATACTACCTCCTAACTTCATTACTTTGAATGCCACTTGATAAATGTGTAGTAAAATTATGTTTATGCTTTAAGAAATCCGCTTTAACTAATAAATTGGTTGCTATGGCGGAGCCCAGCGGTATTATCTCAGAATTAAAATTGGTATGTTACTTTTATCCACGTTAAATTCAATGAACATTGCATAATCGTATTATTACTGTCATAAGTGTATGGTGCGAAATGTGCCAATAAAGTAATGGGACTAGTAGCATAGTGCTCAAACGGGCAACACTGGTGACACAGGACTTGGATGGGTGAACAAGTGATGTACTATCACTACGAGTTGGAACTCGTAAACCTCACATTGGATATCAATAGCGATTGTTATGGTGAAACAGGTTTTACGTGCCATTTTGACAATGAATGGCAAGAATTTCGAGCAGCGGTTGCAATCAGGTTTTGCTTCAGTCTGTGTCCAGTGCAACGAGACAAACGTTGACAGGTCTATGGAAATGCTTAAGACATTAGATTAATTCTAATTTAGGTTGTAAAAAGAACTAAACCAAATAAACAAGAACCAGCAGTTTCGGTGGTTTAAGGAGTTTCCAAAATGAAGGAGTCGATTGAAGATGGAGCCCTTCGGCTCAAGAATTGATGCAAATGTCAAGACAACATTTCTATCCTTGGTTGACAATCAGAATGATTGGGACGGAGTTGGATTTGAGTCGCACCACCGTTCATCAAATGTTGATCAATGAATTAGGCATGCGAAAATCCCACAGTACTAAAGGGACATGCGGAGGGACAGGTGCATTGACTGTTCCGAATCGATTGAAAATGATCACCTCTATCAGGAACGCGTCAATACCGGTGACGAGACTCCAAGCCCTCAAAAGCTAGAATGAGTAAGTCAAAGATCAAAAGCATACTAATGTCCTTTTTTTTATAACAAGGGAGTTGTTCACAAAGAGTTAATGTCTTCAGCCAAGGAGTTAGTTAACGCTTTAATCGAGAGGTTCTTGAGAGACTTCGCTAAAGGATGATGATACGTGCAAGGCTAACCTCAAATGGAAGTGGCTGTTGCACCATGACAATTCATCTTCTGGCATAGTAATTTCAGTAAACATTTATTGGCTAGCAAGAACATTCCTGCGGCTTCTCAATGTTTGCTTACTTCAGTCCTTGTGACCTTTTTCTCTTCCTGCAATAAAGACCCCCCAAGGGACATCGGTTTTGGGTTTGCACAATATTCAAACGGCGATAACCAAACATCTGAAGGCTATTCCACTACGCGGCTTCTAGCGTTGCTCGTAGGAGTGGAAGAACCGCCTCTGGTACCGTCTGGCTTCCCAAAGCAAGCTTTAAAGGGGCAATATTAAAGGAATACACGTTGAAATTTAATAGAAATTACGCAAAAATTACCACTGGTATTCCATGATTCTAAAAATACCTTGGGGCCATAAATTCAAAATGTTTTCTCTCTTTTTATATTACAAGCACCTATATTTATATACTGTACGTTTTTATTTTGAAATTTAACGCTTTTGGAAATTATTTTTTCCCTATGCACTTTTTGAAAACGTCCCAGAACGATCCAATTTTCGTCCAATTCTTCTGAAATTTGGTATAAAGATTTCCGAACCACAAAAAAGTCATTCATATGTTTTTTTTTTCTTTTGGGCAGTTTTTGAGTTATTAAATTTTTAAAGCTGTATAAAACTTAAACAACACTAGAAATTTCAAATGACAGAATTATATGACAAATTTGTTTGCTATAATCAGATAAATATAATAGCATTTAAAAAAACGCTAATTTTTTAAAATTTGATTGGTGTGCAGCATTTGACATAGGATAATAAAATCCAGATTTTACATTTCGTAACTTTGAAACTAAAAAATATATTGCACTGAAATTTAAAACCCTCTAATGTTGATATAGGACAACATTGAAAATAAATTTTCAGTTAAATTGGCTGAAAGCTTTAGAAAATAGCTTTTCAGTTGTGTATTCCTTTAAATTGTAATATTGAAACAAAATAGGTTAAAAAAAAATTGATGTGTGTATTCACATGTCTTTCGCTATTCACTCTTGTACAAACTATTCTTAAAAACGCTTATTCTTCTATCTATTATAGGGTCTTTAAAAACAAATGGTAATCCCTTCCAGGGGCTCTCTCCACGGCGTGAGAGAACCGAGAGTTACCGGAAACTGTGCCGTCAGAGGCACACTAAAATGCTTACCTTGCAATAGATGCTGGAAATGCTGAGTTTCTGTTCTCAAACAAGCAACATATGTCGTAAAAATATTCTCGCATTTAACAAGTACAAGCTAAAATAAATCTTCTGTTAATTTGATTGTATTATCAGCTACTGTTACGAAAAGGAGTAAAGCTCAGATTGCCAATCCTTTACGAATAATGAAAATGCTGAGTTTTGCGTATTTTTCGGGAGAAGAAGATGAGGGATGAGGCCAATTTATATTTTTTATTATATGTACATTAACTTAAACTCCATATTACACATATTCATTCAGAATCATGCTATTTTATTTAAAAAAAACTCGCTCTGAGTTAAAGCTCTATATACACAGAATATACCGAGCTAACAAAAACATTTCTAAAACGTGTTTTCGTTAGGTAGACAAACGTACGTAGACAAACGATTATGGAACTCAAGTAAGTTAATGTTATAATAATTAATCCATGACCATGCATGTGGCACGAAGATTTTCAAGAAATCCTCCAGCACAGACTACCTAACATGCAACGATTTCGAAAATCTTGATTTTCTCAAAAATGACGATTTTTATTAAATACCATATCCTTTAAAACATTTTAATGACAAATGAAATGCATGTCTTGAATTTTCTGACAATATCTTCCGAAGTCCCCTTCATTATGGATCAGTGTTGCCATTATTGTTGGAGCAAAAGAAGTAGACTTGAACCGGATAAAAAAGAGAAAAAATTAGAATTTTGAATGGCACTGCAACAGGAACCAAGCGTGGCCCTCCTTTGTCCTTATGTATAAGAACGTGAAATTTGTGGGTAATGTTATTTATTTAGGGCCTATATATTACATCTAAGTGTTGAACAAAGACATTTTTTTTTCGTCTGTCAGTGTCCCCCACTACCCCGCACAGATTCCCATCGCTCGTCTCCCCTCCCCTCATCCACCCCCCGGATCAGTCACTGTATTGGAACGAGCATTATGATGCTTAAATTTCAACACTAGAGCGTAAATATAGGCCTAAAAACATAAAACAATTTGTTCTTAAACACTCACCAGTGGAAGTCTATGGCATCTAGCACACCTAAGTAGCTGTGGTCAGTAGCGATGGCGACTTCCTTGTGAATCACACAGTGTTGCCAACAGTACATTGGGGTTATTCACTAATTAGCTGATTCAGAACCATCCATATATGAGCTAGAACCTTAGATCAGTATTATGAAATATGTCTCCGCGAACTCGCCGCATGTTCATGCACATTAGGATCATAATTGCCTGCCTTCAGCTTACGAATCTGATCACCCAACACAAAGTTGATATCACATGTGTATTGTTTGTAATATGAGCTCTGCTGCCTCAGCTATCTGGGATAGGTTTATCTCTCAAACCAGCCATGAGGAATAACAAACCAATTATAGCCCGGCCAGTTCGTCGTGCCACTTCCCCCACTCCCGAACCATAGATGCGCAGTAGCAGAGACCTGCCCACTTGCTTAATAGGAAAGGTGGGGATTAATATACCACTTGCTCTGACATTGTTACCTACAAATAATTGTTTATAATAAGTAAACATACATTGCTTGTGTATGTCACTGCCTGAGTTCTGACATCACTCGCTGGTTCCCCACCATTCCAGCCACTTCTCTTAATTGCTGCTCTCTTGCGCACATTGAGAGTCAGGACGATCTGGACAAACTGTAGTCAAAGACGTTTATAGTCACCGATTTCTAACTCATTCCATTCCATAAGTAAGCAAAATAATACGGCAAAGAAGCAGAAAGACCGTCTGTTGCAAATCAAACTGTTTAGGCGTTAGAAATTTAAGAGCTACTAGAATTATTTGCTGCATATTGAATGATTCAAGTAATTTTGAATAACTTTTCCCAAATAGTTTTAGGATCCATCATAATTCCCCCGAGTCGCTTGATGCAAAATTCGCCCACTAGATAGGTGCTCAAAAACACCAGATTTAGAATGAAAACAACTAACTAGCAACACCGGAATCACAGAACTGATAAAGTGATGGGAAACCCCTCTTGTTTCTCAACGGATAGAGGCATATCTTGTGTTTCTGAGAGAAAGGGACTTCACCGTAGTAATGGAAATTGCTGCAATCTTTATCAATAAGGAAATTATTAATTACCTTTAAAAACGATAAAATTAAGTAGATTTTCCTGTGTTTTTAAAAATGGAGATTTTGCATTTTTCTAACAAACCGAAAGTAGAGAAGTAGATGTGCAAAAAATAAGACCTCTTTCCAAAAAAAGTAGATCTGGCAACACTGTTCTAATAGTTTATGCAAAACTGCTAAACCGTAAGAGATAGACCTCTTGTCCTCTCCGGTCGCTGAAACCGAATGATAGAGCTGTGATGTCAAACCAATTAGAAACGGGACTGCCAAGGGGTATGACAGTCGTTCCACTGGGGTTATACCCACTTTGTCACGACCTTTGTTCATAGGTCACTGCTTGTGTATCGGACGTGAAGACAATACGAGATTGGCACACCCAGCACTGGCGTGGAGCACAAATGGTGGAAACGGTCCGACAATATTAAAGAAATATACCAAATGACACTAACATCATTGGGATATTTCCGAGCACGTAGTTGAAGAAGTAAAAATCAGACTAATGACTTTGTTTACACAAGTTGAAGACGTAAAGGAGTTACATTTAATGTGTTTCAACTACTATATCAGGCATGGGGAAGAGGGGTGATAGGAATACAATCGAGTATTTACCCTCTGAACTTACTGACACACTTTGAAGGACTGACCGGTTCTCTAAGGTAGACACAACAGCGGGGGACGTGACCTGGTAGCTAACCGGTGTGAGGCAGAGTGGACGGCGTTAAAACTACGATATAAGGGAAGTGACAGATTGAATCACTTCTCCCCATCTATGTACTATGTACTCAAATGAGTGCTCTTATTGAAATGCTTCTCACATATGAATGAAAGTCAATCCATTTCATAGTACACATAAATTCAGCGGGATGGCTTAGGTGGTAGCGGTAGCTCGTGTTTTGGAGGTCTTCTGCTCGATTCCGTTGGGCCGGTCTTCTAGTATAATCTTACGTGAGTTATGGACTACATGATGTAATGGGGTTGCAAGATTGTCACGATGGACAGACGTCAATCGAAGGATGTGTCTTAAGGGAAGAACTGTCGCTTACCTGGTATGGAACATTCTGCTCAAATTTCTCAGCGCGAATGGCGGGGCAATCGAAAGGGCGTCCGGAGATGCTCAACCTGAAAATGTTATAGGCTCCATTGCGTTGTGTTTTCGCCAGAAGATCTAGTCACCTTTCTCCATAAGGTTTAATAGGCCAAATAAACCTAGCCTTATCCTCTGTGAAGAAATCCTCCTTAGTTTCTCAAACCTCTGATCCTTTTATGCACCAAAAAATCTCTGAATAAACCGGTGACGTATATGTTAAGAAAATGGGATTGGCATGCACATAAAGAGTATTGTATTGTATAGAATATGTTTATGTATCGTGATACATAATTTCAAAAACTGATTGCTGGAAAGAGTAGTTTTTACGTTTGCAAGTCAAATTATTGGGCATATATGAACCTTAATGAGTTTCTCTGAAAACTTAAAGCAAGAATACTTGTTGACTTGCCATAATCATTCTTAATGTAATTATTATATTAACAAGCGTTCTTATACAGCATTTAGGTTTTTTTTTTTTCTTTTTCTTCCCATTCCACAGGGAAATACAGTGTTTAATACTCAAAGTTCGGCATCGATTTAGCTCAAATTTTGACACGATATACACCTGCTTTAAGGTTTATTTTTATCTATTTCTTGCGTCAGTAACGTACCTGTGGCCGCAAGAAAACAGCTTTTTCAACGGTCATTACCGCTACTTAGCAATAGATGGCGCTAGCAATAATTTTTTTTTTTTTTTTTTTTTTTTTTTTTTTTTTTTTTTGCGTGTCCAGTTTCAAAATGATAAATCAGCCGAGGTATTCTCACGATAGTTACTAGACATTGGAAGACAAGACGAATATCATTTCCTAATAATTTTTGTAATTTAGCAACATCCAAAGAAGAACTTGTCGAAAAAGTATTTCCTAATATTCAAATTAATTATAGGAATCACGACTGGATCAGTGAACGAGCTGTCCTTGCCGCGAAGAATAAAGATGTCGATCAACTTAATAATTTTATACATTCTTGATCTGCCAGGAATGCCACCACACACATTAAAATTGAAAATAGGTGAGCCAATTATCATGCTGCGTAATCAGCCAAAACTATGTAACGGCACGAGGCTCACAGTTAAGAAATTGAACAACGTAGTGGAAGCAACGATATTAACTGGGCCTTTCAAAGGCGAAGATGTCCTCATTCCTCGAATTCCCATGATCCCGACCGATACACCATTTAAATTTAAAAGATTACAATTCCCAATTCGATTGGCGTTTGCAATCACAATCAACAAAGCTCAAGTTCATAATCATAATTACATGGTTTAGATTTAGGTACGGATTGCTTCTCACATGGACAATTGTATGTTGCGTGGTCTCGTGTCGGCAAACCAGTTAGCCTTTGTATGTACGCAAACAATGGAAAAACAAAAAATATTGCATACCCACAACTATTGCAAAGTTAAGCTTTTTGGAAACGCATAATTTCGTTTTGCTTCTAATTTCTCATCCATGCAACCATAAGTAGCTGTACCCTAACACAGCAAAGTGTGGTGGCGTACAGCTAATTATATATATATATATATATATATATATATATATATATATATATATATATATATATATATATATATCAATTGTCACACATTAGTGTGGCAGAAATTAGAAAATAGCTCGACCGATTGGAAAAATTTCTTTGCCTCAATACTGGGTCGGTTTAGAAAAAATCTGATGCCTTGCACTCACATGAGTTTCTCTACTCTTGTATTCACCATTCTCACAAACTCATATTACTATATCTTCTTTGTGTTAGTTGAGATAAATATTTGCAGAAATTATTGTTTAGTTCCTTGTGGATACAAGGGAAATATGGGAATACAGTAGGCTTTGAGTGATAGTCAAATCTTTTAAAGCTTTCAAATTTCGTTTTCTTTGCACGGCTAAAAAAATGAATGGCGATGTTCCACTTGACCGAAATGTAAGTTCCCCAAAACTTACACAAATAACATGGTTCACTCTACACAAAAAAAGAAGATATATAGTGATATAGTGAGACTCGGTCTCTCTCTTGCGGTTTACCAGTTATTCAAAAGTCCTCCAGAGTAAATAGGACTCCACGGCCTATAGCCAGAAAATTCAACATATATATTTAACTTATCATAAAAATATCTCAAACATATAGCATTTTAATCAAAATCGTTATATTGATTTTCAAAAAAATCAAAATTTTTGAAAACAGTTCCATGTAAAGGGTAGTTTAGGGTGAAGCCATTTTCTTCAAAATCTTCCTGTCGCATCCTTGAAAGACATTAATCTTAAATACCAACTTTGGTTTTTAACCGACTTTTCGTTTTTTAGTTATGCTGTCCATAGGCTAGCAGACATAGACATACACACGCGAGAACCTTTTTCTAAAAATGCTTTTTTGGATTCAGTAGAGAAAGTAAAAGGAACATTTAGAAAAACGCAAAGGAACAGACGAAACATCGAAAAAATCAAAATTGTTAACTTTATATTGGAATTGTCACATCGGATTACTTTCAATATATAACGTTTTTGGCGAGCCTATCGTTTGACAACTGCTTCTATTGCACTAAAATCGTTTTTGCGTTAAAAAGATAATGGATTTTAAGAATAAATTTGGTTAAATTGATTTTAATTGTATTTTGCGAACATTCTATTTCCTCAGCAGCAATTCTATCAAGGTAATTGACTACAGGTTTGCAAATAAACAAGAAAAGTAATTCAGTTGTGTTTTAGCGAGACTTCAGGAATTAGAGCAGGCTTAGACATCACCAGAAAATGTTTTAGCCAAACTCGAGTAATTAGTTCGAGGATTTCAATATTCTAAAGTTCTCAAGGTAAGTTCAACAAATTTGAGTGACTGGGAAGATAATTTCGAATCGTTTTTCAGTGTTCATTACAATGCCAAGGAGAGGACGGGAGGATATATGTGGTTGAAGTCAGTCAAATGCGCGGCGAGCTACTTCACGTGCAAGCTGCACTGATGTTTCGTGTAAATAAGACATTAAATTCATTTGAATTACAAAGAAGTTTCATTTAATAACCAAAAAACACTCAAACCCTACCTATATAGTCTAATATTGTCGATCTCAATCAATTGGAGTTGGAAGGTTGAGTGAGTGAGGTATAAGTTCTTGTCGATGAGGTTATTTGAGCTGGAAGGTCTTTTAAGATTGATAATAATGTAATCACTTATAAAGAGTTACAATTAAATCAATTTTAGATGGTACCGCATCATCTAGTTCTTCAATAAACTGTTCTTAGAAAAGCTTCTTCTATCTACCTCACCTTAATCTGAATAAACATTTGTAGAAATATTTTTACTGCATATTTTCTTGTGGGCACAATGGAGACAGGATAATACAGTAGGCTTATGCGATAGTCGTTTAAAACATGGTCATCATGTGATGGCTATGAAGTGTTTCTGTCAGTTTTGTACATTAGTATTTAAATAATATGCCGGTACTTTTATTTTTCAAAATTAACGATTTCTGATCATATCAAACACCTGATTAATTAGCATAATTAAAGTAAAGATACTTTGTCAAAAAACGAATTAAATTTATTGGTATAAAATTTAAAATACGCTTATAAAATAATTTAAGTAGAGCAGATGAGACAAAATTTTAAAAACGTTTTGACAAAAACTGTAGAATTTAAAAAATGCACTTATGCATACCTTAACTTTAATCTACTGTCAATCTGCAGAATAAAGGGGACCGACTTGTGGATTTTCCATAATCGAAGGTATTCCACTGAATGTTTTAAGTTTCTTATTAAACCCTAAGTTTATATGAAGATTTGCATTGCAAACTTTGGTGCTTAAGTTGTTTTTGGATTGTGCGTTTTAAAACAGATCTATGTTCTTTGACAAAAATGCTACTTAATAATGTAAATTTCATATTTTTAAATCAAATTTCATGTTCTTTGATAAGATATAAAACATGTTTCCTATAAGTAAATTTTTAACAAGACTGGTTTTAAGAAATATACCTTTTGTTTAATCTGAGTTTCGGCTTTTGCGAAAAAATTATGTACGTATCAAGCGTGGGTAAACTTGGTGATGAAACTTACTGACATTTATAAATTTTTGGTTAGCGCATACTGGGGAAACTGTTGAAGTTTCACCCTGACAAATTAAACATTGTAACGTTAGGATCATTTTAAATGACAGAAAAATGTCTAAAATATTGTAACCGAGAAAAAACGAACCTAAAATCTACTCAAAATTTAACCTTAAACTCTATTTATATATTGCTTGTTCAATAATGTAGATTTTTACATAAAATGCAGATAGTTTAGACACGTGCAAAAACAATAGAAATGCTTCGAACATGTTAAAATGTATTTGAGAAAGCCTCAAATGAGCAACTATGCTCTTCGCTCAGGATTACTTAGACTCTCACGTTATTCTACCATTTTCACTCCTGCAACATAGATATTTACATCAAAAGGTTCCTAAAGAACTGGACATAATAATAAGTTAAAACGCCTAAATTGTAAGTTTTCAACCATATTTCGACCAGTTTTCACCTATTGGTTCACACATTAGTCAGTATCCTGCCTAATCTATAATTCCAATTACAATAGCAGTTAGTTAAGGTGTGTGTGTGTGTGTGTGTGTGTGTGTGTGTGTGTGTGTGTGTGTAGCGTGTAGCGTGTAGCGTGTAGCGTGTAGCGTGTAGCGTGTAGCGTGTAGCGTGTTAGAACTTGAGTATCGTCAAACATTTTTAGACATTTAAGCATTGCGTCGGAGCTTACGCCTGTTTGAGTGAGTGTGAATGTATCGACAGAAGCAGTTTGTGAGACAGGGAAAGTAGAACTGAAGGTCAGTGAAGTTGTGCAAAGGTTACGAGAGGACAGATCAGCTGAGAGTTGCAAGGTCATGACGAATTGTAAATTGTGTTAACGATAGACAGAGGACTGTGCTTTTTTGCTTCAGTATTAGAAGAGAAATAAAGTGACAGGTAAAAAGCTACTGGACTTTGTCATTTTGTTGCACTGGTGTCAGGAGTGGGATCTGTTATATTGTAATTTGTCACAATATTGTTTAAGTATATGTTTAATAAAATGCTATTATGTACCTAGTCATATTGTATTGTTTGAATTATTTAAATTACTCTCCAAGTATTTATTTATTTATTAAAAGATCAGTGTCTAAAATATATCCTTCCTAAATCGATTACGTTATGTCTAATGTCATTCCAATAAAAACTATATAAAAGTTCTACGGCTTACTGATTATAGGTAGATTTTATCAAGGTTTTACGTTTTCTCTTTGGAAGAGAACAGATGCAATGAATAGTGGTAGTTCCAGCTTTAAATTATCCCTGCAGTTTCCAACACGGCGTTTCGCTGTACGGTGCGGTGTGTAGGGTGATTAGTTGCCGAATTCACGTATCACTTCTGATGAAGCTCGCTGCGGAATGGGTTAATATTGTACCACAATAACGAGTAATCACATTACATCCGCCGCCAAAACTACAGATGACCTCTCTCTGGCAATGCACTATCTTCAGCACTTAACTGCCCAAGTTAAACTTCCACATCACCATTAGCTATAGCTTGAGGCTCCTCAAAGTTGCTGGTTCCAACGTAATCTAGTACGATCAACATTTCTTCTTGAAGAGTAGTCCAAAGCTCTTTTTGGGGGAGGGGGGGGGGATGCGAGATTCCCCCATTCTTCCTAAATGTTTCACCCACTTCACTTGACGATCTTGAACATTTTCTGCTATATTTTGTGTATGAAGTTTATGTCTATATCTTCGTTTCTTATAGTCGATCTGGCCTATTGATCCGAAGATCACGGGTTTAAATCCGGCCCAGACAGATGGCTTTTAAGTGTGACGAGAGCTCCATATCAATAAATTTACTGACATATAAAACAACTCCTGCGGCACTAAATTCCGGCACACCGACGATGCTGAGGTGATCCTAACAATTGACCGCATCGTTAAACAACAAAATAGTTGTTTTTTCGTTTCTAATATATTCCGCCAGTACTTAGTGCATATCATAGAAATGTTATTTCTGAAGCTTCCAGGTCGGGCTCTAGGGACCTCGTCGACGGGCCCTTAAACCCCACTCATTCACGCTTCCATGCGTTTTTTATCTTTCTGTGTTAATGTCCATGTGAGAAGTAAGTACAAGGTAATGGTTACACATATGCATACTTTTTACCCTAATGATCCAGTTGTCGACGGGCCGTTAAACACCACAAACCAGCACCTATACTATTTATGATAATCATTTTTATTCACCCTTCTTTAATTCTGTCTCAGTGAAAAGTTGAACTTCCTGTCAGTCGATGCTGATAACCTAACCTTACTGCACGTATGTGCACGAAATATATTAACCTCTTAATACAAAAGCCGGAGCATATTTTGTGTTTTAATTTTGGTCAAATAACCAAATTCGGAGTATAGTTGAGTGATAGCATTTCCAAGTGGTGTATATTTTAAAAGACCAAATTAACCCTTCCTTTCTTATGCTCTTTTTTGTACTTAGTTTGTTGATTTCACTGTAATCTCATTTTTCAACATGCATATTTTCTGCCAACAGGTACACATCTGTGAATTAGCAGTTGAGTTTAATTTTCATTCCGGTGTTTTATTGACAGCACGGGGTTTTCCACTTTTTCGCGTGCTACCCCTTAGTGCTTTAACAAAATGTACAATCACAAAGAGATCAGTACTGAATTTAGTATTTCACAGTCCTTAGGCGCACAGCTGCTGAGGACATTGGTGCCTAGAGTATGCAGTGTTGCACTTAATTTCTTGCGAATTTCCTAGTATTCAGTGACCAGTATTTGATGTTTATACTCTAAGTTGAGAAATAAAGTTCAATCACATTACGAGTAACTCGAGAGTTTTAAGGTAGATCATATTTAGTTAGTACATTTTCCAATACTAAAATGCGTAGCATTGACGCTGATACCGTTATAGTAAACTGAATATTTCATTTTGACAATAAAATAATGAGGTGAATAAAGAAATATCACTTTGTAAATAACCTCGTATTTATTATTCAAGACGTGGCATATAATCATGTGTGATTATTGGCTAACAAGGTTAGTATTGGTGACCCTTCTATCGGTACCTACAGTCTACAGTTTCTCCAGATCGTCCTGACACTCTATGTGCGCAAGAGATGAGAAATTAGAAGTGACTAAGTGGTGGGGAACAAGTGAGTGATGTCAGAACTGAGGCAGTCACATACACAAGTGGTGTATACGTATTATAAACAATTATTGTGTACTTATCACAGTCAGGGCAAGTGGTATACTAATCCCCAACTCTCTTATTATGAAAGTGGACACGTCTCAGCTATTGGGAAATATTTCTTGAGTAAGATGGATTGGAAGAAACATCAAGGAATCGTTTAGGAAGTTACTTAATCTTTTACTGAACTACAAGACGAAAATCATACAATTTTAATACCTTGCGTGGTATTTCAGATAAATGACTAGTAATCTTAGTAGCTGAAACTTGGAATTCCTTTATATTATTGAAGTAACACTTAATTATATATTTTTGAAGTTTCTATATTTTTTCACTTGTAATGACGTCAGCACTTTGAGGAATCTCGAGCGCGTCTCACAATTTCATTCTTCCTCGTTTTTCAATGCTGCACTTATCACACTTAAGTATAGCAATATACTATTTCAATAACGTTGTAATATATGTCTTTAAGCATATATATATTATTCCAAGCCTGACAAACTCTACTCACCAAGTGTGAAGATATTCCCTACTTCCCCTTCCTTCCCCTTTCTTTGTGACGATCAAAGCGGAAAACTGGTTTCACCTAACCCACGCTACTGCAATTGAGGAGGTGGGGGACTGTTCTCTTTACGCATTCGGGGTACTGTTCGACAGACCTGGATTATACAATGAAGGGAGACACCTAGCGCAGTACCAGCTACGTATGTCTATTGTAGCTAATCCTCTAGTAGGGAAAACTGAAGAGAAGGAACCACAGGATGCTACAGGCCCCAGAGACGCGCGGAAGTACAAACTAATTCCAGGCTTGAGACCCATTGCCAGAGCTGCCTAAACAGAACGATCAACTTCCCAATGACCAAGCAGCCCTCTGGTGTCCATTAGGAGTACTCTTTCCTTTGATCAAGCATCCACGTCATCTGCCTGGCTGCCATACGCCACGAAACTTAGAATCACACCTAAAAATGAGAAGGACACATAGCGAATGTGGAAATTGTAATAAGGAAGTCGTAGTATATAAGAAACCATTCCCGCACTTACCTACGAAGCACGAAGGGTCACGAAAAAACAGTCAGACGAGGCGGTCGACGGTATTCGAATCCGTGACTTCCCAAATGCGAGCCTCACACGTTACCGTGGAGCCACCTCGCTACGTAATATAACTTAGTAGATTTTGTGCTTGAGGATATGTTTCTACAATACCAACTATAGTTCTGATTCGCTATAAATTATGTCTTACATACGTACAATCATTATTCACTATCAAAGCGAAGTGCAAAGACAATTCTTGGAACAATTCCGCGCAACCTCTCTGACTCACTTATGCCTGAATAATACCCAAGATTAAACAGCAAAAACTCAAACAAGAATTAACCTGGGAATGGTTAACTCCACAAACTGCGTTCACATTTAGAGAAAGAGTTAAAATAATGGCAGATAAAAATTTTATAAAAACTTGTATTCAACATCCAATTGAAAATTAAGATTACTTAACCTTTCATTTCATAACGTCCTTTTAGTCCATGTATTGAAATGTAACTTTAGTAACCTAAACTTAATTTAGACTTCAAAAAGGCAGTTTAAAATTATTTGTATTTGCTTTTTAACTATCCTTAATTATTATAACATGAAATTTAAAATGGTACTCCTATATTATGATTGCTAAATCTGTAAACATATGTAAGCGGCTATGCATTTAATTAATTTTCTCTCATATTTCTTGCTGTCACCTTTCTCAGATTTGATTGGGCCAAAATGGCCTAGCTGTCATTCACTCAATCTAAAATTTGATTATCTCTTTTTAGCAAATGCTTATAAAATACGCAGTAGAAATAACAATGAAACAAAACATTTAAGGGGTAGAAAGATATACCATGTAATACTCACCATATATTAATACAGGATTCTTCATTTGAAACCTAACGGGGCACGGCATTTCGCTTGTGCGCGATTGCGTGTGCCACAGTCGGCTTTGCTCTCGCATAAACTCCGCGCATAAAGCATGTATAACACTCTTAGCTTATAGAAGATGTTGGAAATGTCGTCCACCCTCGGATAAACAAGCATTTAATCGGAAGAACACTTTCTGATTCACACGATTAAGCTGGACCACTGTAATGTTTCTGATCTCATTCCTAATATTTTGCTTTAGTTCTTCCAATATATGAGGATTTGTCTTGTAAACTTTGTCTTTCAGATTGTCCTACAAGTAAAAATCACACACTGTTAGACTGGGGGAGTGAGAGGGCCATACACAGCGCTAATCACTCTACCTTCAAACACTTCCCTAATTTTATTCATGGACTCCTCTGCTTTATGGACAGTAGCAGAATGTTGATGAAACCACCCATATGATTTCTCTTCTTCTATCAGTTCATGACAAAATGGGGTCAAAATGTCCCTCTCTGTACCTCTCTGCATTTACAGTATGCTCGTAGAAATTGGACCGATTATACATCTAGCGCTAACAGTACACCAAAGTCCAACTCTACGATCACAGTGAGCGCGATGTGAATTTTTAGAGGCCCAGTGCTGACTGTTGTGAGTGTTAACACGATCATTTATATGGAACAATGCCTTGTAGGAAAAGAACAGAAGCTGTAGATGAATTAAATCGTCATTCACTGATGAAAGAAATCATTCACAAAAATTAATTCGTGATACTGGGTCACCTTGTTTTAAAGCATGGCACCTGTACCCTTATACGGTTTTAGTTTTAAGAATTTAGTTGCTCTATGTGCCGCAGACTCTGAAATTCCCACCTGTTGTGCTGCTTTTGGGATGGATTTGGTTGGCGAACGTTCAAAACATGCATGTATTTCGTTTAACATTTCCTCCGTTAAAACTGTACGTTTACGCTTTCGTTTTTCCTTTGCCACAGAACCAGTGGTTTCGAATTTCTTCACAATCTCGTGAATTGCAAATCCGAAAGGAGGCGCTTCACCAGGGAACGTTTGAATATACTCTGTGTGAACACGGCTTGATGATTCCCATTTATAATAACCTCTATACACACTAAATATATAAGGTAGTTACACGTGCTTTGCGCGCAGAGTTTTTGTAGGAGCAAAGCCGGCTGTGGCACATCCAATCGCGCACTGGCAAAATGCCTTGGGGCCCGTTATGTTTTAAATGAGGAACCCTGTACCTATTTACTTCGGAAACGAAGATAAAAGTTGAAAAGAGGAAAAAACTTGAGATGGCTGAGTTTTCATGCATAAGACTATACGGAGCATAACAGTGTTACGTACTTCATCTATTACATGGACCATTTTGTAACAATCGTATTATATAAAATTACTTAAACGTTTTAAGTGAAAGAGAACAAAGCAGTTTCTTAATCTCCTCCGTCTGAGAATGTTAAGAAAGTGCAAAATAGAATGAGGGTTTTAGAAAGGAAACGCTTGAAATGTTTAAAAGCGGTGCAAAATAGACTGTCAGAGGTAACAGTGCGACACGGTGTGAGAGCTAATTTATTTTAATTAAAATTGTGCATACAAAAGTTACACAGAACAGATTGTGTTTTCAACCGCCGCCACACGATATATTGATTTGTACAATTTCAATTAAGCTCTGATGTCTGGGTAACGAAAGAAAACAAGAATTATTCATGTAAATTATGAAAGATGCATTATAAAATGTAAAAGATCACATTTATCCATTATAGTAAAAGTGGTAAACATCCGAGGAAAAATCAGTGAAATCCCCATGTGTTTTCTTGTTGTAATTATTATTATTATTATTATTATTATTATTATTATTATTATTATTATTATTATTATTATTATTATTATTATTATTATTATTATTATTATTATTATTATTATTATTATTATTATTATTATTATTATTATTATTATTATTGTTATTGTTATTGTTATTGTTATTGTTATTGTTATTGTTATTGTTATTGTTATTGTTGTTATCATCATTATTATTATTATCATCATCATTATTATTATCATTATTATTATCATTATTATCATCATTATCATTATCATCATCATTATCATCATTATCATTATTGCTATTGTACTATTATTACTATCATTATTATCATTAGTATTATCATAATTAACGTTATTGTCATTAATATTAGTAATATCATTATTATCATAAGTATCATTATTATCATTATTATGCTCATAACTTGAAATTTCATGTTTTCATACTGAGATTTCAGTATAAATTAACAATATGAGACTCCCTGAATAATCAAAAAGACATGTTTAGAAAAGAGCCCTATATGTGTGTGTGTGTGTGTGTGTGTGTGTGTGTGTGTGTGTGTGTGTGTGTGTGTGTGTCTATGTGAGAGAGATAGAGGGAGAGGGAGAGAGAGAAGGAGAGAGAGAACAGCGTAATTCCAATACCAGTAGTCGGTCAAATACTAAACTTAGTGTTTATTTTTCAAGGATACAACACCAAGACTTTTAAGAAAATCCCCTACCCCAAACTACACAGTACATGGAACATTTTTCGAAAACTTTTACTAGTACTACTTCCTGATCTCTGCACTTCTTCCTCGGCCGTCCCACGTTCTGTTTGCCTCTTGATTTGTACTTGAGAATCACTTTAGGTGTACATGAGTCCCCCATTCTCTCTACAATTTATTCCGTATTTTTCATCTTAATTTGTTTTTCTATCCCTCAAAGTGTATCCCGCTATAGATCTGAGTAATCTCATCTCAGCCTCCGTCACTCTTTGAGACTGAGCTTTCGTGAGCGTTCAACTATCACTCCCGTACATCAATGCTGGGACAACAATAACTTAATAAAATTAAAGCTTAGTCTGTTTACTAACGTTCCTAAAACATCTTTTAACTGTTTGAACTAACTAGCGAAACTTCTGTAGCTTCTAATCAACATCTTTATCTTTTATATACGAGACACTAACAGCCAAGGTATTGAAACCTTGCAACTTATTCTAGTATTTTATTATTTATGATTATATTTGCCCGTAAGTGTTCTTTGCCTTGGAATGCCATAACCTTAGATTTCTCAGGTGCTATCTAGAAATTAAAGCCTGCTGCATATCATTTAGATATGGAACTTTTGAATGGTATGTTGAGTACATAAGTTAAAAAGTGTTAGTGATAGGAACAAATACAAACACGAATGGTGATTCAAGACACAGCCTATTTTTGTGTCTGACAGACGATAACATATAGAACAGAGACTAGCTGCATTTTGGAAATATCGACTTGTGTAAACCACGGTGCAACACAATCTGAGACTTCGCTTTCCAAATGCGCTCGATCATTCTTCCATGGCTGACAACCCATTCTTACAAATTATTACTCTTCTACATACTTCATGTTACTTGAGATGAGCGTTTGCAAAATGTGTGCTATTGCATATTTCCTTGTAGGTACAGGAGTTAGGGGAATACAGTAGACTTCAGCGATAGCCAGTCTTTAAGAGCTACTTGCTATATGATACTTGGGAAATGCCATTCTCTTTGTATGGTCAAAAGATTAAAAGGACTAATGACTTCATATTTTTGAAAAATATGGATATTGGAAAACTCAAAAACTCAAACAAGAATTAACCTGGGAATGGTCAACTCCACAAACAGTAAAATAAAAAGACAAATTGTGTGCTTTAATGAGGTGTATATTTTTTAGCGTTAAGTTTCTGTCCAAATCTTATGGTATACCAGTTATAGACAATTCAGAATCGAGAGGATTACAGAGGCTATTCTCAGAAAATCCAAGGTTAACATTTCATTTGCTATGAAAATGTCTTAAAACGTATGTTTAATTAAAATCCTTAGAGCCTTTTGAAGTGAGAGAAAAAAGAAAAGGTTTTCGCATGCTTGGAAAATGTTGAATATGAACAGCAAGTTTGGTATTTTACCAGCTTTTCGTTTTCGAATTACGAGCGCGCGTTTTCTAAATGATTATTTGAGATCAAAGTACCTCAAGATGGTTATTTACGCAACTAGTGTATAATCTGACTGTGACAATAGAATGTTTGCATGTGAACGAAAACGAACGCCGTAATTTTTACGAGCGTCACAATGAAACGTTTATACACGTTTTATGCAATTTTAGCATTAAAATATGTAAAACTAACTAATAAATTTGCTAAATGAAAAATTGTAATGTATTAGATATCATAGATGTATTAATAATAGGGTTACTGAACAGATGTTTCATTTGTTTAATTATTTATGGAAAAAAATGGAAGGTAATGATAAAACCATTAAAAATATCGATTGCATACCGCTTGACTTTTGAACGAAGCCAAGAGTACTGAGAGTTTATTAGTTCTAGAAAACCAAAAGATATTCACGAAAAGGAATATAAAAAGTTTTGTGAACGAACAGGCGAAGTATGAGTTTGACTGATGAAACCGTAGTTTTCAGAGCTGGTAATTATGGGAACGTTTATTGGGGGTTTGCTTACAGGCATATTGGAGAAACTTATGCTTTGTTGGTGATGACATCATTGCCATGGTAATTACGTCCTTCATTTTGTGTCACTGGTGCCAGTAATAGGGTATTTGCGCATGATTTATGCCTTATAATAAGCCGTTTTAATGCTAGGATTGCATAACATGTACTTACAGTGAAATGTTGGCATTACATTTTTGGGTGGATTGAAAACTGAAACCTAGTGAATTGAGACAATCATTTATTAATTTGTCCTGGAATTAAGCGTTTAGGTATTGGTATTTCCAAGACACTCCTTTATATTGCATAAAACGCATGGAATATTTTTGTGTGTTTTTGTTTACCTATGTGCCTCCATAGTGATATTCAACTTGAGTGTTCGTATTTTATGCGGGGGTGGGGGGGGGGGATGTTCTCAAGTAGTAGGTATATACTAACAGTACTTCTGCACGGACTGCCAGCAAGGAGGAGCGGATCTTTTTTGCCTTAAAAACTGTAGATCTTTTCTTAAAGCTGAACGTTCTATAGGATGGAAAGTTACAGAATACGCTCTTTTTAAAAACATACATAATTAGTTACAAACAAAAATTGCATCAATAATTGAGAGGTAGAATCGCAACCGAAAGATTCAATGAAACAACTGGCATTTGAACCACAGACTCTCCACTTATCAGGTGGGTGCTTTAACCATTAAACTGCTGTGACAACCGGCTTATTTGTTTAAAAAACACCAACAGTAAGTTTGTTGGTATACATAAATACCATTTAAAGGTTATTTAATCCCGGGACATAAAGTACCATTGGGGTAATTGTCTCTGATGTGACACTGCCTTTCTCGTTTACTGGGAGAAATACGAATCGGTTTGAGAATTCAATGTCATTCTAGCAATTTGTCACAGTAACTTAATGGTTGGAGCACCCGCCTGGTAAGCGGAGGGCCTGTGGTTCAAATCCCAGCTATTGGCATTGAGTTTTTCAGTTCCGATTCTACCTCTCAAACATTGCCCACACACGGCTTGTGTGTTTAAAAACACCAACATTAATTTTGTTGGCTAAATAAGTAATGATTGCATCAGTTTAATGAAAAACAAATTCAAATAGTTCAATTTCAAAAAAAAAAAAAAAAAAAAAAAATGTATCCTGATTTCTGCCATCTAATTTTCAGGTTAACTACTTTCTCTTTTCTAGGAAATTGCTCTTCTGCCTTCATATGGAAAGTGATTTTTGAAAAGGGAGAATCAGACTGAAAAATGCAATGGCGTAACTGGGATTTGAAAGGCGGATGTTCAGTTTTCGTTCCGGTTATGCAACCATGTCAACATGCCAGCACATTAAATTTCTCAACTGACTCGAACTTTTTCCGGTAAACTACAAAAAGATTTCCAATTAATTCTTAGATGACATAGCCCAATGAATTAGAAGACGTTAGTACTTGACCTTGATTGACTAGAGCAATCCGAATAACGTGGTTCAAATCCAGGCAGTGGCATGCAACACATATAAGTCAGCCTTCGGCTACTAGAAGTCTCCAAGAACAACATATATATGTACGTATTATCTCGCCCGGGTTCAAGCACTGGGGCCAGATGACCTTCCACCCTGACTGCGGTTTGTCTTTGATGCTCCGCCGCGCAGAGGGTGGTGGGTTCAAGTCCCGCCTCGGGTATGGGAGTTTGTGATTGCATGTGTGAGTGTGTGTATGTGCCTGGAAGTACTATTGAGGAAGTAAATGAGGCGTGAACTTAGCAAAAATGGAATCAATCATCTGGATGGCTAAATGGTCCTTGGTGATTGAAGGCCACTATGATTAACCAAGATTTCCTACAACCATACTGTGGACGTACGAGGTTTTTGCACGAAAGGGCTGGGCATGGGGACCCTAGACCTATTAGAGTTATAAATTATCAATATCAGTTTGCAGTGAACATCTGGACTGGTATTGTGAATGACAAAATAGGGCCCTGTTTACTACCTGCGTGTTTGACGGGCCACATTTCCCTGCAGTTTTACAGCATACTTTGCCAGTACTTCCGGAAGATATTCCTTTAGGAATACGCCAGTTAATATGGTTCCAAGGTGATGCACTTGCGCATTGTGCCGGTGATGTAAAGGAATTCTTAAGTGCAAAGTATCCTGATCGCCAAATTAGTAGATGAGCACCAATATTATGGTCAGTGTCTTCACCAGATCTAACCCTTTTTATTTAGTTTTTTCCTTTAGGGACATGTTTAGACTTCTGTGTGGGGGCGCTAGTTAATGGTGAAGAGGGGCTAATGACCAGGAACTTTGTAGCTATTCGTGATATACCAGGCATTTTTGAAAGAACTCAGAAATTATTATTATGACGCCATCAACTTTGCTCCAAAGTCCAATGCGGACATTTTTAACATCTTTTATGAACACTTATGCAGTTGTTTAATTCTTATTTCGTTCTTATTTTAACTATGTTTGAAGCCTTTTAATTGTAGAGAAGATTTGAACAGGGTAGCATTTGCATAGTTATTAACAATAACGTGCATAATATATCGGTTATAAGGTTTGTTCTAATTTAGAGCACATAGATTTAGTGCCAATTATTATTAAATCAAGATTTAAAACAAAGTTTGATATTGTATTTTTCAAAACCAAAGTTAGACGGCTACTCTTATTTCAAAATTCTCCTAATGTCTTGTAAAAACAGTAGCGGAATTTTGCCTAACCCAACGCGGTGTTTCAAAAATTTAATGCCCTCTAGCTCGACAACAACACGTTTGCGGACACATTTTCACTAAAAGAAAATACTCAAATATAAGCCCTGAATTACGCCTTAGAATTATTCGGTGTTATTCTGACTCATCCTATATGTTTATCTACCAGCTGTAAATTATTAATCACTTCATTGCGCTCCCTACAACATCATTTTTTCAGTAGAGAGTCTCTCTTGACGGAAATTTAATCATGTACTGATAATATTCTCTTTCAGGTACATATACATTATGGCATGTTACCTAGGCTTCTGTTAGACATTCCAAACGTGACTTCTAAATCGATGTCTTCAGTTAGTTTATAATGTGCTTTAATGTTCACTGGAAAGGCCATTTATGTATGTCTCCCAAGTTTATGGTCTCTAAGAACTTCAAAATAAAATCGTGAGAAAGCTACTAATGCCCCGTGGTTTATAGGCAACCACCACTGCATCGTGATCTTTTGAGTTATTCCCATCAATCAGTACTTTCCTAAATTCGCCAGTCAGGTCTCCTCAGGTCTATAAGAACTTCCAGACTCAGTGCGAACTTGCGATAGAATCCTCGAGTAGTTTCGTCTATCACGCGAATACTTCTCTCTTAAGTATCATGAAGTTTTAAAATTAATTTCCCTTCGAGGAGCCCCAATGGCTGACCTCAGCAAATTACTGTGTTATCGAATATTTATGAACAGAGATCTGTAGAGCATAATAATGCTAATCGATCATAAATATAAGAAGTTAATGCGTTACATTCACATGACTTTCTCCACTTACCATGGTTATATATTGCACTACAAGATATTCCATGAACTCTTACTTTCTTCTATTTCATATTAATCTAAATAAATATTCAAAGAAATACATTAATAAACGCTTTAGTATAAGTATAAGCTGCATACAGAAAACGAAGTCGTTAGTGAGGTAGCACTAAATTAGGCTGAGCTTGAAATTCCACCTTAAGACGTTGCGATGAACAATTGAATTTACCTACCATGAGTTTTTGAGGAAATTGCGAAGTAGCGAAAAATGCGAACTAGTAATAACAAATATCTCCTAGATGGCTTATGACACAGAAAAGTTATTTGAAATAAGGGTCATCTCCTTAGCACAGTGGTAGCGCTCCTGTTTACCAAGCGGGAGACCCGGCTTCAATTCCTAGTACCGGCATTGGGATTTTCTCTCGCTGGGATATCTGGTTCGGGGTGCACTCAGCCTCGTTAGGTCCCTGAGGGGCCAATTGAGGAGCTACTTGATTGAAAAGTAGTGGCTCTTGTTGCATAAACCGCAAAACCGGCCGAGATGGACCGGGATGCTGATCACATACCACCCTCCATTACTGCACCCCACTCATGACGGCTGTAGTAAGCGGTGGTGGGGAACGCAGCGACTGAGCGGTAGGCCTTGGACCGGAAAGGGTTGTTCTGTTTTGGGTTATTATTAATGTATTTTAAAGATATATTTTCGTGTATACGTTTTATCTGTTACTTATGGTTAGAAAAATTCTACAAGGCTTCTTCCGAATAAAGAGAACTTCATATGCTACTCCCAGAAAATTCAAGACATACATTTTGGTTTTGAGGTACTTGTCTAATAATTTAAGGAAGTTTTATAGCGGTCATTATTGAGAAAAAAATTGAAAAAGTTTGCAGGTAAAGGGTAGTTCAAGTTGGAGGATTAATGTCGAATCTTAAATGTCAAGTTTGATGGCTACCCGGCATTTCATTTTTGAGCCGTACTGATCACTGACACGTAGACACACATGGGCGTTTTTCAAAAACATTCCTTTCTTGCATTCAGAGGGTCTCAAAATTTGAATTTTCGGTGAAATCTCGGGAAGGAATAGAATATTTGCCCTACTTACAGTAAGTACGCAGTAAAGAAAGCATTTAAAATAAAAAAGCACATGTGCATTCGTAATCCCACACAAGTCATATATTCTCCCTTGCATAAATGGCTTTTGTAATATAACTTTCTTACCTCGGGAAACAACTTGCAATAGCATATTATTACTGAACACATACCTACTATTTACCTATGCAAAACTTACTTCGAAGATTTCTCACTCTTAAACTACTGCTGCATTCTAACACAGAAATATTGAAGAGTGTTATAACCTTCGCAAAACTTAAAGGCATATGGAGGCTGGGCGTACTGCAGACTCCAGCTAATCCTACGCTTGCCCCTCCTGCCAGCGCTGCCGAATGTGGTGCATGCATCTCACATACTGTTATGTACAGAACCTCTGCCGGTACACGCCCTACGCTTGGCAACAGAGCTCTGCTTGAGCATTGGCCAGCGTTCACATGCCTTTAACTTTTGTGTGTGGCAAGAAGCCGACATTGTCATGTTACTCAATCACTATATGTGCAGTGGCAAAATTGCTTACATTAACCCATCGCGAGTATTGCTAAACAGAGGGGAAAGCGTTTTACGTATGCACATCTACCACCTAAATCGCTGTGCAAACTTAGACTAGCGCAAACTTTACACAACAGATCCGTCGAGTTGAATAACAGGTGAACTGCTGAGTCACAATTCATAGTTGAATTGCCCTCCACTGTCTGCTGAGGCACTCGTCTCTTGTTTGTATAGAGCCGAATACAAAAGGAACAGTTTGGAAAGGAGCTTACTCGAAAAGGACGAAATGATTCCTCTGGTGCGGGGAGATTGCACACGATATCTGTTCTGAGAGAGGTCGGCTATTAGCTGCACCTCTTCCCAGGTAGCCGGGTGAGTATTAAAAACCGCGGCGACCGATAGGTAGCCTCGTGCTACGGTGCCAATACCTAGATTTGCTCAGTAACCATTAATAATAGCACATTGCAAGTGAGACAAAAGATGCTGTGATTGGTGATGTTCCATTTTACGTCGAATGTCCTACGTAATTCTACACGAAGATGATATTGGGTTTGAAGGCGTTTAATACATTAGATACACTGCGAACAGGGTTTTATATGGCGAGACACTTCTTTGAAAACTGTAGCAGTGGAGGAATGTCAAAGTAAGACATTGTGATACATATTGGGGGGTGGGCTCCATGTATTCCAGGTACATATGTCGTGATGAAGTTATCATGCCTGAAGCTATCTTTCTGACTTAAAGTACATTTTAAAGCTGAAATGCGTAATCTGCATTTCAGAAGTAAAATGAAATGCTTTCCATATCAACACCCGAAATGCAGAACATGACAAAGTATTATACCATGTCAGTCCAAATGTCAACAAATATTTCAAATCACACACTTGTGCCGCCAAGAATGTGGTTACGGCAAAAATCATGTTGCCTTTTTCATTGATTTAACTTCAACTGTCTGCACAATTTTTATGGATACTCAATCAATACCCATAAAACATTATCTGGTGCTATTATGTCAACTGACAAGTCCAGTTGTTTTTTCTACTCTTTAGTATTTTCTAATTTAACCATAAAACACAGTTTTCTATTTTATCGCCGTTAACACAGTCTACAATTGCCGTGGCCTTCATTCTCACAGCTGTTCTGTCCGAACGTCACCTTGGCACGCCTTCTCTGTCTCACAAACTGCTTCCGACGATCACAATCAGTAAAACTGCTTGACACAACAAACAACTCTGACGCGACGGCTCAATGTCTACAACTGTCTCTAACGGTCCACTTTGTCAACACTCACTGTACAGAATGCAATTTTGCGCCAGTACAGTTCAGTGTATACAAGCACTGTTTACAATAAGATTTGCATACTCCATTTATTTCCCTCTGTGCTTCTGAAAAAGGTTCTTGCCTGAAACAGGTGCTGTGATGGAGTCATTGTGCTTTAATGAGCCTGTTTTCGTAATTCAGCATAATTGCTTTATATTTTATCCACAACTGTGGTAATGTCATTCATTTCAGTACTTACGTGCGATAAAGTGCCATTCATTATGGCACACACGTGGCATATGTACATGTATTCTTTATTATGCTAATATAGTTCATAATCTATGAGAAGAATGAAAATGACCTTTCTGTATTATAATTGCAGTAACAGAGATTATTTTATCTTTGTGCTGTCGTGAAAATGAGTTTTAATTAATGTTCATCAAATATCCGTCCTATATTGTTTTTTAAAGTCTAATCTCAGATGTGCGCTGTTACGAACACTGATATTAATAATTATCGTGCAAAGTCTTTCAAACGAGGAAATGTCACTGGGCAGACAGTTGTAAAAATCAACCAAATTAACTTCTTTGTATTGATCCCTTAGTATGTCATTGCACTGTACATGGATTAAAAATAAGAGGCTTACTTTTATATAATCCTTTCAAACTCGTAAATAAATTAATCTAATACATGGCGCACGGTTTTCTTTTACCTCTGTTTATAATTTTCACTTCTCTACCGCATACGTAGTAGGGCGAAAAGGATTGCATCCCACCCAAAAATTCCAATACCGCTATTTCACTGTAAATATACATGTTGACGTACTCCGAATCCAGAAAAAAGCACTTTAGAATAGAATATTTATATTTAGTCACAATCTTGTACATTTTGGGCTATTGTAGAACTAGGGACCCCGCGCTTTCATGTTGTACAGCTCCCTGCAATACATCCTATAGGTACATTTATCGGGCCCAAATGACCTCGCTATCGACGGGCCCATAAATCCCACACACTCACTGACTCACTCACTCCTATACATTTACATTATGTCGTTAGACGTATTTGCATCGTGCTCATCTTTGTTATTGCTCTTTATTTACAGTATTTCTCTTTTGTTTCTATTTGTCGTATATCCTTTCATTCTTTACCTATCCATGTCCATTTTTACCTTCTCTACTACGTATAGTAAATTAGAGGAAATATTGTATTCCATCCAAAAATTCGATATCGAGATTTCTCCGGGAATATGCGTTTTAAGGCCCCCTTAATCCAAAAAGAGCATTTTTAGAAAAAGTTCCCTGTGTGTGTGCATGTCTCTGTGTCAGGCTATGGCCCATGTAGTCATATCTACTCTGGATGACTTTTGCATAACTAGTAAACCGTAAGAAATAGACCAAATCTTACTATACAAAAAGTGTAGATCTTGCTAAAACGCGCAACTTATGTCTAAATCATTTTTTTTTTTTTTTTTTTTTTTGTTATTGTAAAATGAACCATTTCGGAGATATGCCTTCTTATTTGTGTGAATGTTGGAAAACTTATACTTCTGTCAAGTGGGACATCGTTATTCATTTGTTTATATGCTAACCGCACAAAGAGGGCGGAATTTGAAGGCATTAAAACATTTGACTATCGCTCCGAGCCTACTGTATTTCCATATTCTCATTGCACCTATAAGGAAATAAACAATAAGGTAATTTCTACAAATGTTTATCTCAACAGGAAGTCATAGGGGTAAGAGTTTGTAAGAATGGTTAGCACAAGAGTAGAGAAAGTCATGTGAGTGCAACACATCAGATTTTTTGTGATGTCTCTTTCCGTCTTTCTATCCTTTCCTTGTTTCCTCACATTTTCTATTATAATTGCTATTTAGTTAACATTTTTGACTTTTCTTTCTCAACAATTACCCTACATCACGAACGCTTCTTTGATTTCTCTTCAATAAATCCCATACTTAATTTAATTTTAAATCTTATCTATCCTACCCCTTTACTGTTAACTACAGATTTCAAAACCATTTGCTTAACGCGCCACACGGCGAGCTGTATCTGTTGCTGGTATGCCCTTTTGCTTTTAGCCATTTCACGCACAAGCCACTTGCCAGTAGTCTTGGCTTTCCACACACGATAAATAACATTTTACATTGCACCCGCTTTTTCGTCCTCCCATACACACGTTCCAGTACTGTTTTCTCCTCTTCATTTGTTTTCCTTACCCTTCCTTTCCTTTGGAATTGCCCACTTAGACTCACTACTCACTGCTCCCCTAACCTCATTTATTATTTCGCGCCTTTTTTCCCTTTCGTTTTCCTTCTGTTTCCATCACTGACTCCGATCTCTACCGGAGCTTCACTCAAGGTCGTTGCTCCCTCCCGCGTTGCATTGTAAACCATCCAAGACAAGTGTTGCTTGCACGTTTTAAGCTAATCATTTTTTAATCACTCACCTCATAAGTTAGTGTAGTGTTCTGATGATCGTGTCAATTTTGCCTCCCTGGATCACTGTCTTCTTGCTGTCTACCACATTCTTCTTCTCGCTCTGAGATAGCTTCTACCGTTTTTCCATCTACCCATAGGTGAATATTTCTTATGTATGCCACTTTTGCTTCCTTATGTGACAACCTTCTTTGTTCTATTAAGCTCCTCAGTAGTTCTCTTTGCTTACAAGTTAAAACACTGTTGGTATAAATGCCCGTTCCTCTGTCTTTTCTCCACTCCTCTTTTAATATTAACAAACTCCTTCTTAATTTCCTCCACACTTCTATTAATCTCTTCTCGTTCTCAATTTTTTCTGTACCCGTGCTGTATTTTAATAATTCTCGTAATGCTAACAATTCTCTCATCCTGTTACCCATTTTTCCCCGGCTACCATGTTCGTTATTGCCTTTTTCCTTTCACGGGCGCTGCCTCGACAGACGTCCGTCTCTTTCCGCTGCTGAATTAGAATTCTCGTATTTTTAGAAAGATTGCATGCACGCCTCTCTCTCTCTCTTTCTCTCTCTCTTTCTCTCTCTCTTTCTCTCTCTCTTTCTCTCTCTCTTTCTCTCTCTCTTTCTCTCTCTCTCTTTTCTCTCTCTCTTTTCTCTCTCTTTTCTCTCTCTTTTCTCTCTCTCTCTCTATCTGCGTATGTGTATGTGTGTGTGAACAGCATAACTAAGGGAACGCAAATTTGGTTGAATTCCAAATTTGGTACTTAATTTCAAAATTTCCAAGGATGTGACATGAATACTATCAAGAAAAGCTCCCACCCCTCCCCCCGTACCAAGCTACTCCTTACGTGAAAAAATTTTTGAAAATTTTTATTTTCTTCAAAGTGACTAACGATGTTGCTTAAAAAAACTATTGAAATGTATATCTTGAATTTATGGGAATATTCTCTGCTCGATGACTTTTGCATAATCGGTAAACTGTAAGACATAGGCAAAGTCTTACTGCACAAAAACTTTACATCTTGTTAAATCACGGAGTTTATATCAAATATATTTATTTGTGGAACAAGCTATTTTAGAGATGTTCCTTGTTATTGGTTTGAATCTTAAAATACCTATACTTTTTTTTCAAAAGGAAGTGATCGGTCGTTTTAGAATGTCCTGGCAATGCAAAGAAAATAGAACTTCCCATACAGCGACCAGCTCTTAGAAGATTTGACCATTGTTAAACCTTGCTGTATTTCATTATTGCCATTCGTTCCTGCGGAATGAATTTCCGGCACACCGACGGCGATATGATCCTAGTAATTGGCATTATAGGATCATAAACATCAAAATGTTTAGGTATTTATTTTTGCTTAAGCCTACCGGTTTCGTTTATTCCCGCTTTATCTACAACAAAATGCGCAAAAAGATATTACCGTATATCTGAAGATATATACAGTATTATCATGAACTCATAACATTCTCATGCAAGTTGTGAGTTGTCTACCCTAGCGATAATCGATCACTATCGAGCTTTTGCTCGCGGGATGTTGACTGCCGCTGCTCTTTTGTCAGCTGAAGTACAACTTGGCAACAAATGGTGCGCTGCTTTAAGATCTTCGGTTTTAAACATATTACCTACGGGAAACAAAATGCTCTTGGAAAAGTCGAAGATAACGTGGCTTATTAAACGCTCACGTTATCTGACCTTCATTGCTTATCTTCCTATGGAAGTTTACTGAGCTCTTGAAGTTATTCCGGTTTCTAGTGCGCTTGCTACCGCGGGATATCCATTAGCACCACTCTGTTCGCCTGTTTGGTGTATATACGTGCTTGAAACCACTTCCAAACCGCTTCATATATGTGTACAAATTCATATTTAAAACACATCTTAAAGTTGCCTAAAATCAATGCTCAAATGGGTCCGAGTCCCTGAAGCTTAGTTACCCGACATTCGTTTTCTCAGGATAAGGACAAAAAATGTTATCCAAGTTACCCTAACCGAAATTCGTAATGACGATTTCTTGAATCTGAAGCACACCATGAGGCTGGGCCACAGTACTTTCTTTTCAGTGTCATATTGGAAAACTGGCCTTACATACCTAGTTTATATAATGTCTGAATATACTAAAGTTGCAATTTCTTTAAGCACGTTATGGATAAATGTTGACATTTCAGAACTGCAATAAGAAAATAATATGCATTATGGTTTCCGTTTGACTTTTTAGATATATTTTGATTACAAGCATTAATTTTACTAATGGTACAAGCCTGATGCCGTGAAGAATTTACGTGAGAATCGTCTAAATGTTTGTGGCTTGTGTAGTTTCATAAACAGACATTTATTTTCAATTGTAGGCATAATAACTGTATTTTCATTGCGTATTTGAAGGTGGTATTACATCTACCATGTTGCACTCTGAATTTCGCGTCACAGTTTCACGGAAAAAGAAAATGAATTAATCTTCTTTGGAGAAAGAGAGAAGTTTTAGCAAATCGGTGCCACTGCTAAATGTGGCATTTCCATGTATCCAAGTACCGGTGTAATTGTTTAGGCCTTTTACCCTGCCGTTTTACTTTGAATATATTTTCTGTGAATTACATTTTCTGATTCGTTACCTGACGTGTAAGTGACCGGCTTTCTCTAACTATATTGAACAAAATTGTTGGATGTTAAAAAACTCTGGATCTATTTTGTACTAATACCATAAATGACAATCTTTGAACATCAATTCTTAGTAAATGTGCATAAATATGCTAAAAATAGGACAAATTTCTGCTTTTAGCAGTGAGTTGAAAGTACTCTGTAAAACATTCAATCTCATGTCTTAAGTAGTTTCTCAGATTATGAAATTAAACTTAATTAAACGTCGAATTTTTAGGTGGAGTACAATACTTCCTCTACTTACCAGTAGAGAAAGTAAAAATGAACAACGATGCTCCATTTCACGAAAGTTTTAAGTTTTCCGAAACTGACACAAATAACAAGAAATATCTCCGAAATGGTTCACTCTAGAAACAAATTTATTCGTACATAAATTGTTTGATTTAGTGAGGCCTCCATTTTTTGTACAGTAAGATTTTGTCTATCTCTTATGGTTTACGAGTTATTAAAAATCATTCAGAGTAAATAGGACTACATAGGCTATAGCCAGAAAATTCAAAATATACATTTCATTTCTCATACAAATATTTTAAATATATGTCATTTTAATCAAAATCGTTAGAGCCATTTTCAAGAAAATTAAAATTTTCTAAAAATTTTCCATGTAAAGCTTAGTTTAGGGTGGGGCTGTTTTCTTGAAAATCTTCGTCTCGCATCCTTGAAAGAAATTAAACTGAAATACCAACTTTGGTTTTTAACCGACTTTTCGTTTTTGAATCATGCTGTACAAACACACACACACACAGAGAGAGAGAGAGAGAGAGAGAGAGAGAGAGAGAGAGAGAGAGACGCGCGGGCCTTTTTCTAAAACTTTTTTTTGGGGGGGGGGATTCATAAGGGCTCAAAACATATTTGCGGTGGAATCTCGACATCGAATTTTTGGGTGGAATATAATACTTCCCACAAGTAGACAAAGCAAAAATGATTGATTTTTTCATACAAAAAGATGTTTCTGGAATTCATATTAATGATAACATCAATATTGAATTATAGTATTGTTTAGCTATTATATATGAATTTGTTTGGAAATTTTAATTGAATTTGAAGCAAACCTGATGTACGAGCTACATTTGGAATATGCAGAAATGTAGTTTTGAGAAAAACGAGCTTTTGTATAGGAATATGCTGTGCACCTTAAGGGAAGAGCACTATTTCTCCCACTATGTGGGAGATATGAAAAATATTTGCTTATGCAGATGCACAGGAGTTTCAGGAACATTTTAAGGTAAAAAACAACAATTTTCAATTTTGACCAAAGCTTCACTACCAGTGTGCCACACTTAAATGAGTTCAGTTCTGTACCACTGTATACCAAATCCTGTTACTACCCTTAACCTTTTTAACACACCAAACTAGATTCCTTGACATCTGTTAGTCCAGTCCCCCTAGTGGGGCATTTATGCATGGTTTTAACTAACAATTTTAGGTATCTACTTCATTTACTATAGCTCGGTGAAGATGCTGTTATTCAGATTGAAAATCTGGTGATTTATTACCTACTGGTAATATAAAAGCCGGTAAAACATATTTCAAGTTACATTACAAAACATAAAAAATAAACCATAATAGATATTTGGAGTACTGCTTACAGAAATAGAGGTTTAGTAACGAGAGGCTCTAGTCAGAAGACGACAGAAGGGAGTGTTCTAAAGACCTTGAGCAACTATTCCTAATTTTCTAACGTGTTGTTTACAATACTTTATCGAGGTTAACACTATTTTAAATATGTTGTATATTTAGAACACGTAATGGAATTTATTGATTGCGGAAACGACATGTTTATAGAAAGAGTAATGTGGCTTTGGGGAAAAAGACATGATACATTAACAGACATTATTTTTATATTTTGAAAGTTTGGATTCTAGTTTCAAATGTGAATTTAAAGTAAAAGTGAATGAAGAATGTGATTATCACGGTTCATCAGGATAAATTTTAAAAGCAGTCTGAGATGCAACTATTAATATACTTCCAGAAAAGTAAAGGTATGTTTGCTCATGCAGTTATAATGGTTACAATATTACAATAACTTGCAATTATGGGACAATGTTTCTGTTTTAATACATATTATTATACCAGGTGAGTCAATCGCCCCTTATTTTTTTGGAAGATAGGCCACCCACCAAACGCCATGTGCCCTTTCGTCCAGTTTTGTGCGTGCTAAAACGTATTTCCTCACGTTCTTAGAGAGAGGAATGCGCAAAACTCAGAGAAACAGCAGTTTAAGGGACAGAACGTAATCCTCGCTAAAGTACACCTCAAAAACATACAACTCGTTTACTGAGAGCGAATTCCGGTTTCTAGCCGGTTTTACAAACCTTTTTTAGAGTATACATAGCAGAGTAATTCCGTAAACGCCTCTGATAAAAAGGATCTATCATATGAGTACACTAACAACACCAAATAAAAAGAAAATGGCGGGCATTGGTACTTAGAGCAGGGATTGGCTGCGAAAAATTAGGCAAAAATTAAGGACACGCCTCATCCACCATAGACACGTACAGTCAAAACGCACATAATATTAAATAATGGTTTATTTAAATGTTTGCATAAACTACGTCTCATACATCTCAAACAACAGTCATAATAGCTTTTGGCATCTAAGTACTAACATTAAAACGCCCAGCAAAGGGTTAAAACTGTCCCAAAAGGCTAAATCAAGCATGAAAACTCGCGAAGCGGTAATGACATATTGATCTCTAAACGTGCTTTCAGTCAAGTCTCGAAATAGCTGAAGAGAATGACTGTAGCTTGTGCGCTAACCTTCAGGAACACGGGTTCGTGTCTCGGCATTGTGCAACTGTTTTATGTTCATCAAAACTTGCAAACCGAATTCACAATACTCTAGTTACAAATATCCAGAGGGTTTAGGACATTATAACTGAAGTCGTTTTTGGTTGTCTGCATTTCGTAGTAGAACAGGTATAATGACTTCTGCCCCATTGGACTGGCATAGTGTAGTGTGTTATTATGAATGCCGACTCCCTTCATTCTCCACGCCAAAGCTGTTGCATGATATTTTGTGCCATTCCTTCACCACGTATTCGTCAGACAAGTACATTGATATGCTTTAGCTCTATGGCAGGCATGTCAAACATCGCTCCGAGGGTGTGAAGAGAGGGGTCTACCCCTCCTTAACTGCAGTACCACGCACTAGTAGAACCGGTTTTCGCTTTGTTTTTCCCGTTTTCCGATTTGATCATCACGGAGGGAGGGAAAATAGGGGAAAATGTTTCACGCCTGGTGAGTGCTGTTTGACACCCCTGCTCTATGGAGAAACAAGGGCCCATGCACAAGCAGCTCAGAATCTATACCAGGAGAGATATGCTAATAGAGAACAATACCACAAAATGGAAATAAAACAATAACAGCTTTTAACATAATAATTGTTCAACCAATGTTATTTGTGAATATTACACGCTAAAAAAATCAGCAAATGGTGGGGAGCCGAACTACAACTACACCAGGCGGATTGTTTACGAATCGGGCGCTCGTTCCAACGAGCTACCTAGTAACGTGAGAGGCAAGCATTCCGTTTAACACGTAGCATTCGCTCATCCCAATCAACATTTGCAGAGGTGCAAACATCAACTGTCCAATTACAAGTATATTAAAAGGCGATGCTCTAACATCTATAGTAGATGTAGATGCTCTAGTATCTATACTATAGTGAATAATTTAATCGATTGTGTAACTAAAGACATCCATGTTAAATACTTGGGTAGAACCTAGCATTGGGACCAATGTTTTCATATTAGAGTATAAAATGCGGATTGCCTAGAACTGGAGAATAAGGGGCAGCTGACTCACCTGGTATATAGAAAATTAAGTTATAGATGATCATCGGTAAAGGGCATTTCACGTTTTGTTGAATCTATATTTTGTTTTGATGGCGTGTTTTGTGTTTTTTTAAAATATAAAGTATAGCTTTTGTTGCCTAGTAACTACAAACTAAATCATCAGTGATTAATATTAACTACAATAGTAGATGAAACGTATACCAAAACTGTTGAAAATAGCGATACATTTGACTGAATGTTATTGAGGAGGAGCAGGAGGTAGTAGCTGCAGCCCTTGGGTCACTGGTGAATGGGAGAGGTGAGGTGAAAGGGGACAGGACGTAGCAACCTAGGAGCTACGCTAGAGCAGAGGAAAGGGTCCTTACCATTTCCAATTGAAACTCCCCGACGCCGGCTAGTACAAACGCCTGCTCCCCAGCAAGGGTCTACCACAGGGGGTATAGGGACCCACCGACCACCTCGTTTCGGAAACGGAATCACTAAGAGCATCCTTTCTCCCTGCCATGCGGTATTGAGACGCCCTCTACACGTTGTATCCCTGCAAGAACCAAGGACGAAGCGTGAAGTAAAATAAGGTAAGGTGAAGGAAGACAAAAGTCGGGGGATTAAAGAAATGTTATCATTATTCATTTTGCGACTCAAGAAAAGCACCTAACATTTCTAAGGCTTAGAAAGACCGGCCGTGGGGATCTAACCCAAGACCTTCCGAATGATAAAATATAATTTCAAAAAAGGCTAGCTTCATCAAAATGGAACGATTTTCAATTGCAATGTTGATGTTAATGTGAGACGAGTTGCTATTTAGTTGTTATTAATCTTCGTTGAAACAAAGTCTTTATACTACTCGCGGCCTAGCATCAGTCAGAGAGCTATAAGATACCATTACTGTTGTCACGGGGAGTAGTACGGATCTATTTTATCGATGGAACAATCAATATTGCTTTAATGAATGTTTTGAACAAGTGATTCTTAGAAATCATCCTTCTCATGAAACACTTTCACAACTTCCTCACTAAATATGGCGAACTTCTTCGCTAACAAAGAAAGTGGTTAGGCACAGCCAATGATTGTGAAAATTCAATGTTCTTTTCTAATCTCGCCGCACTCGGTTGATTTCAATAAATTATTGACGATATAGTTCTTTTTTATGAATATCACAAAATTTCACAATTAATTATTCACTTTTTGATGTATGATGATTATTTCTCGTCCTTATTTCGATCAAAATCACTTCTTCCTCGTTCGTTGTAATACACATGAACAGAAGTCAGCCTACGCTGCCTATATTTTAACATGGTTATTTCAGAGGGCTTTCTGTTGTCCCTATAGTTGCAATTTGAATCATTTCAGAGGCCTTACACAAAACTACTGCCTCAAAAAGTAGTGAGAACTAAACTTCAAATAAGCAGTGGTGCCACAAAACGAACGTGCCGAAAACACCGCAGTGCTCACATATCTTATTCAACATTTAGCTTCTTTAGGATATTTTTCTCTTAAAATTTACACCAACGTTCTTGCGCAATTACAAAAGCACACTGCTGTACGCAGTTACATAATGCTCAGAACACGTGTTTCAATGGACTGCAATAATGCAAATGATTCCAGCGTAGATGTAATGCAAATAATGATAATGGAGTTCTGTGTTGGTGCGTAGGCGTTTCAAATGGATGCTACGTACCACACAAGTGAGCGGAACAATATATGCATTCTTAATATCGAGCTGGCATCACACAATATTTGAGCCTTCGGTCTTGTTTTAGTTGCGAATCCTTTAAAACGCAAGGATTTTCTTTACAAACTATTGAGTGAATGTGATTACACGATACTACATCCCAGTGAAAAATATCTGTGAATATCAAGTAACGTTATATCCAAGGACATCAATGCTCGTAAATGATATTCACGAGTGCTCGCTGAAAGCTTGCTGAATATAAAAGCTTTGTATTTTGGACAGCAGACCACATGCGTAGGTCATGAGTCTAGGTACAACGAAGGATATAGAATCTCTTATTTTGTTATAAAAATTATAACAAAATAAGAGCACCATCACGCTATACAAATATCTGCAACTATTCCTAACCACATATATATTGTCACCGCGCCCGCCGCATCTAATTGTCGACAACAGCAGTGTCACCCATCGCATTATTGTCGGCACTACCGCAAAGGAGCCGAAGGAAAGAGACAGAGAATGGCCGCATTGTTGGGGCGCTTGCCGAAAGAGAGAGAAGGATAGAAGCTACTGGAATGTTCCGCTTTGTATTCCACCGTAATAACTGCACTTTCCAGAATAGTGCCTGGGAGATATAAATAGCGGTAAAGTGCGACAGACGAAAAGTCAGACGTACGTATGTGAAGCGTTGAGTAGTCGTGCCGACGGAGAGTCAGACGTATGTGGAACGTTGAGTACTCGTGCCGATGGAAATAAGAGACGTATGCGAAGCATCGAGGAGTCGTGCCGACGGAGAAGAGTTCTTTGTGTTACGAGTTCGGAGCCGTACTGTTGGAGAATCGGAAAAGACTTTCTTGTTGTTGCAACGAGTGTACAAAGTTACTGTTTACGGAAATAAAAATGTTTCTTTATCTCGACTACATCTGTCTTCTTTACTTCACACCCACCAAAAAAGTCACACTGGTGTCAGAAGTGGGATTCGTCGAATTGCTTCTAGTTTCGTTACATCGTCGTTAGAAGTTGCAACGTTAGAACCAAGATGGAGGGAGATTCGGAAACCAGGATGATGGCAATGATGAAAGAATTATTCGCCGGAATGAAGACGGCAAACGACAACCTCGCTGCCAAAATGGAAACGAGAAACGGCAACCTCGCTGCCGAGCTGAAAGAGATGAAGACGGAGATATCGGCGAAAATTGACGGCGAACTGATTGGCGTGACGGAAGACGTGGAAGAACTCGGCGAAAAAGTGGTAGACTTCTGCCAGCATGTGGACGTCGTGGAGGACGACGGAGAACGTCTTGGCGCCCTGGTAGTAAGAGTTGACGAGAGCGTCAAAGTACTGGATGCCAGGGGCAGACGGAATAGCGCGGATCCGGGGAGGGAGCACCTAGTGGCCGAGGCGACAGTTGCGCCCGTTTCAGATAACGAAAGTGTACGTCTAGGGGAAGACAAAGGGGTAGTTCAGGGACGTCGTCGAGGATCCCCTGGACGAGTGTGTCGGGTACGTAACCAACCAGGATATGAAGTGGAGGACGATCAGCGGGGAAGCGCACAAGCAAACGAGCAACACGCGAGAACCGACTTGGCGTGTGACATGGGGGGACCGTCGGAGCCATCCAATCACCTGACGCATAGTGCCATGAACGGAAGAATGGTGGACATCATCTTGGACGGCAGGATACAGGATGGGCCGTGCCCAGCACGAGTGAACACGAGTGCAGCGGTGGACGTGACTCGCGCGGATGTGGCGGGGTTTGTTGCCGGACCCATCGGAAGCAAGGTGGCTGCGAAGGTGCGCCAGAGAGGTCGGCGGACATGGTACCCAGTGAGCCGTTTCCAAGTGCGCAGGATGGCCCGTCAACACACCAGGAAGAAGGGCAACTGGACAAGGGACCGTCAAGACCGGCGGTACTGTTGCAGAATTTCGAAGCAGGATGGAATACATCGTCCTACCCGGACCAAGGGACACTATCCAACAGCGATACCTAGGATTGTGCCTCCTGGAGAAGAGGTTCGATGGGTTAGTCCACCGGGGCGCAAGGGAGATGGCGCAGTGATAGTGCTGGCCGGGACGACCAGCTCTGAGGAGGGAGCAGTGTCACCGCGCCCGCCGCATCTAATTGCCGACAACAGCAGTGTCACCCATCGCATTATTGTCGGCACTACCGCAAAGGAGCCGAAGGAAAGAGACAGAGAATGGCCGCATTGTTGGGGCGCTTGCCGAAAGAGAGAGAAGGATAGAAGCTGTCGTAGTATAAATAACGTACACAAACAGCTTGGTCTCCATACTTAAACTCTCTTTATTTTTTACAAAAAACAAAGCAAGAACAAAACGCATCTGGTGGCGTTAACAACAACTATTTGGTTATAATCACTGACGGCAGATGTCCTCAGCTACTCTGTGTCCTCAACATCCTCCCCACCCTGGTCGATTTCCAGTGGAATCACCAGTTGTACCGGTCGACTGATCCTCGTACCATCGGGTAGACGCAGGATGGCTGTCCTCACTCGGCCATCTCTCCCTTGTAGTACTTCGTCGACTCGGGCTCTCTTCCACATGTGTCTGGGCAGGACGTCTTCTTGCAGGAGGGCGACGTCTCCAACTCGCAGTTTCGGATGTTTGCCGGCTGGACACTTAACCTCGTGGTAACTCCGCAGTTGCAGGAGGTATTCCTTTTTCCACCTTCGCCAGAAGTCTTTGGAGATTTTCATCTTCTTTCGGAATTCCTTCGTAAGATCTTTTCTTCCGTCAGGCTCAGGTCCGTTCGGAATGGTCGTGAGTTTCTCTCCGTTGAGGAAATGGGAAGGTGTAAGAGCTTCAAGGTTGCTCCCGTCTTGTACAATGGGACGTGAATTTATTGTGGCTTCGATGCTGATCAGAACAGTGTTGAGTCCCTCTTCATCGACCTGTGATCGACCAAGTACCTTTCTGAGACAGCGTTTGGTGGAACCGATCATCCTTTCCCACCATCCTCCCCACCAAGCCGCCCGTGGAGCTATGAACTTCCAGGTCACGTTGTGATGCGCTAGATATTCATGCGTCTTCGGATCGGTGAGAACTTTTGACAGTTGAAGCTCTCTATTTGCTGCTTGAAAAGTTTGAGCGTTGTCAGAGTATATGATTCGTGGTACTCCTCGGCGTTCCACAAATCGCTGGAATGCCATTAAAAATTTGTCAGTAGATAGGTCCGTAGCCAGTTCTAAGTGTATAGCTCGTACCGTTGCACATGTAAACAGAACGATGTAAGCTTTCTTCATCTCGTTCCCCGATTTGATATAGAGTGGGCCGGCAAAGTCGATGCCAGTCACGGCAAATGGTCGAGTAGAACGAACACGATCCAATGGCAATGGGGCTTCGATCTCTTCACACCTCTTCTTGTGGGATATTTTGCATGGTAGACATTCATGCAAGACCTTTTTGATCACCTGTCGAGCTCGCAAAATCCAAAATTCCGAGCGAAGCTCTTCTAGTATTACACGGACACCCATGTGATGAAGCCTGATGTGAGTCTGTCTGATAAGAGGGTATGTGAATGCATGTGATCCGTCTAAAAGCACTGGATGTCTTTCATCATTTGTCAGATCTGCGAATTGTAGACGTCCCCCAAGGCGAATAATATCATCACGCAGGAAGGGATTAAATCGAAAAATCTTGGAAGATTTCGGCAGTGGTTTACTTTTCTTCAAGGATGCTAGTTCAGTACCGAAGCATTCCCGTTGCACCTGACGTATCCAATACATCCTTGCTGTCTCTATTTCTTCTGCAGATAAATAGTTGACACATCCCTTTCTTTTCTCTTATATGCATCTTACAAAGCGAAGAATCCACGCGGTGACATGTAATATTTTCCAGTATGAACTGTAGCGTGACGCTCTGAACAGTGTTTCTGGGGCTGTAACAACAAGGACTTGAGAGATCTTCTTTTCTTCTGGTAGAGCCGTGTCCGGCACAGTGATATCACGAGGCCACGAGTTAGGATGTTGGACAAGCCAAGAAGGCCCCTTCCACCATGAATCCTTCAAAGACAGCTCTTTTGCTTGTAGTCCTCTTGAGAGGTAGTCTGCAGGATTCTCGATGCCGGGACAGTGTCTCCGTTGCCTACACAAAGTATACGTATGAATTTCGGTCACACGGTTGCAAACGAAGGTTTTCCATCGATTTGGATTGTTGCGAATCCAGCCCAAAGTGACGGCCGAGTAGCTCCATAAGGTGGCACAAGAGGAATCAATTCCAGTTTCCTTGCAGAAGTAGCGAAGAAGACGTGATCCAACCAAGGCTGCAAGTAATTCCAGTCTGGGAAGTGTTACTCTCTTCACAGGTGATAACCTATTTTTGCTGAAGACAAGTTTGACATTGCGAGTGTTGTCAGTGGTTGACCGAACGTATAGTACAGCGCCATATGCTCTTTCTGAAGCATCACAAAACACATGGACAGACAGATTATCGCTTAATGTGGATACACCAATCCATCTTGGAACCTGAATAGAAGACAAGTACGACAGATTTGAATTCCAGGCTTGCCATCTCTGGCCAAGATCAACTGGTAAGATACTATCCCATTTTAATCCCTTACACCAGGTGTCCTGAAAGAGAATCTTGCCGATGATCAGTACTGGTGAAAACAAACCAAGTGGGTCATAAAATCTGGCTGTAACACGTAGAAGCAGGCGTTTAGTTGCTGGTTTGTCTACTAGTTGGTGAGTAATGTCCTCTGGAGTGGCAACGAGTAAGTCCGACTGTGCATTCCAGTTAACACCGGGAACCCGTGTTTCTGATTTCACCTCTTGACCTTCTGCTCTCCTCATTTCTCTGAGTGGTAGGGAATTCGTAAACCATTTCGACAATGGGAGTTTGATGTGTCGAAGTAGAGCTATAAGTTCATAATAAACGGTAACTGCTAAGTTATCATTATCTACGCTGGCTTCAAAATCGTCCATAAAGGTACAGGTGTCTAGAAGTTGTGCTGCAGTTGGGTACTTCTCATGATACATGGCTGCAAGTTCTCGCAAGGTTGCCGAAAGGAGGAACGGGCTACTGGTAAGTCCAAACGGCAATCGTCTGAAGCGATACGGTACAATGTCCGTGCTCGCCTGCGTAATTCCATCAACATGAGGTTCCACTCGGTACCATAGAAATCTTGTTAGATCCCTATCGTTCTCATGTAGAGTTAGCTGTAAGAATGCTTGACTGCCATCGCAGACAAGGGCAGTTGGATACACTCTGAATCTGAGTAATGTCGCTACGATTTCGGGTAGGAGATTAGGTCCCATTTCTAGTGCGTCGTTCAACGCCGGTTGGCCTTGCTCATGAGAAGAGGCATCGAACACGATCCTCCATTTAGTGCCATCTTTCTTTTGCTTCTTGACTGCGTGATGTGGTAGATAGAAGACGTTTCCGGGAGTCTCGTTCGTTGGAGCTATTTCGACTTGTTCCTTTACGATGTAGTCCAACATGTGTGCGTGGTACATTGCCTTGAAAACCGAATCGTGTTGCATTCGGTGCTCAAGAGTCTGGAATCTTCTCTGAGCTATTGGCAGGTTATTTGACAAAATTACGCCCTTTTTACGGGGAAGTGATACAACTCTTCTACCGTCTTGGATACAGTATGTTTTGTGGAATTCATGTAGGATAGTTGCATCTTTCCCGGACATTTGTCTGCCATGTGTCTCTCGAATACCAATCGTTTCTAGATCCCAGAACTGTCTCATGGATTCATCGGATATTTCGCATTCAGTGGTTGAGATGTGGTAGGTCGTAACGTGATTAACTGAAGCTCCGGACCGGTTACCTGTCAGAACCCAGCCGAAGACTGTAGGAAGCAGTACAAGTGAAGGCGTTATTGGCATTGGCTGTTCCATTTTTACTATCTTCCAGTAATGGTCAGCACCTATTAATATCTCAATAGGAAGTTCTTTGTTGTTAGTTCCCGGATCAGCAAGCGTTAGATTACTGAAGTCCTGGGTGACACTTGGATGCGATGAATAAGTGTTGTCACTTTCAAAGGCCGTGAGAGTGACGGTTTTCCTTGTTGAAAATCCAATAATGTCAAACTGAACAAGCCGTCGTAGTTGGGAACCAGTGGACGTTGCTTCAAATGATTTCACCGATAGGTCTCGCTTGTCAGTTACGTTTAGTTTGAGAGTGTCTACTAGAACCTGTGCAATGAAGCTGGATTGACTTCCAGCATCCAGGATACATCGTGTGAGTTTAGAAATTCCCGTGGGCCCTTTGATCCACACACGAGCAGTTTGGAGAAATGATAAATGTGATGTTGCCACTTGAATTTTGCTGACAGTAGTGGGTGGCGTGTTATTGGCGTTACAGACGGATATGTGATGAAGTTGCTTGCAATTTGAGCAAGAAACTTTTCCTTTCTTGTTGCACTGGTAGACAGTGTGTCCTCTGTTAAGGCAAAGAAAACATCGCATGGAAAGTCTGAGCTTTTGTATTCTGTCTTCCAGGTTGGTTATTTCTTTACATTCTTGGGCCCAGTGGCCTTTATTTTCACAAAAGACGCAGAATGGATTTATGGTTTTCTTCCATCTCGGTTTTGATTTTTCCCTTTTTGCAGAAATTTGAAGAGTGGCCGCTGTCGGAGTATAGAAGGATGGAGCGGACGTGGTGGTTTCTCCTCTGATCTTCTCAGTTGTTAGCGATCCCTCTACCTCTTCATTGAGAAACGCCATTAATGACATCATGTGACCTTCTGTAATGTTTTCTCGCTTTGCGTGTATTAGCCAGCGTCTGCAAATTTCAGCTGGAAAAGCTCGTAGGATTTTTGGAGCCAATATACGTCCGTATAGGTTTACATCTTCGCCTAGGGCTATGAGGGCTTGTACTCTGCGATGACACTCCACGTACGTCGAGTTCAACTCTTGAGGACTTTCCGACAAAGCAGGTCTTAAATTTTCCAGGAAGTCAAGGTGGGCCTGGATTATTCTATCCTTGTCTCCGTATCGTGCTACAAGTATCTTTTTCGTCTGTTCATAGGTATCTGCGCTCACTGCTACGCCATCTATGAGTCGCTTTGGCTCTCCTTCGAGGTATCCTCTTAGAAACACGTGCTTATTTATGTCAGATATTGTGGGGTTCTTGTCAACTGAGGACTGGAACTGTTCCCAGAACCTGCACCAAGTTTCTATATCACCGGAAAAGGGTTCGAGCCGTATTGTGGGTAGTTTAACCCCTTGTATGACCGTGGGTATACCGTCAGAATAGTTATTATTAGTAGAAAGCACACCAGGATTGTCTTTCTTCTTTGTAAGGAGGGTTTTGGCGTGCTGAAGTGCGCGCTTCGATCTGTCTAAATATTCTTCGCAAGTTTGTGCGTCTGCTTCGTATTCTTCATCTGTTAACATGTCATGAATTTAGTCATCTAAGATGAGTAACATGTTTAAAGTATCCTGAAGACGATCGCTGATGTGTTCGATCTCAGCTGGATCTGTAGACTCATTACTACCATTTAAAGATGTTGCAAACCGTGTACAATTATTGCGCTGAGTGGTACGTTTTCGTTTAAGTTTCTTAAGTTCTTGTTCTTTGTCCGTCATTATGTGAATAAGAATAGGTCTGTTAGCTAAGTGGATTTGCAGCACCAGTCACTACCTTATTCGTGAAGTCTCCTTGTAGGAACCAGATGGCGTTGGCAATGGCAAAAAAAAAAAAAAAAAAAAAAAAAAAATGGCTACTCGAAACTGATGAGGTTATCAAGCATACATAATACACAATTCTACCAAATCAATGAAAGTAATGTAGCAAGTGTTATTGCAAAAATGCTGCTGCGTTATGCAAATCAACCCGTATACAATGGAATGTTGTACTTATCCGTTGTGTTGAAATGGTGTCGTCGTGTGGCGTTGTGAGGTTCCGTGTCTTATTTCAAGTAATCTGCACTTCACTGCCACTTTAACTTAGTATTTTCTGCTTGAAATCTTCAAGATGTTTCGTTTCGTGATGTAGTGATCCGTGATTCGAACAGTAATTAAGTTTCGGCACCAGTATGTCGTAGTATAAATAACGTACACAAACAGCTAGGTCTCCATACTTAAACTCTCTTTATTTTTTACAAAAAACAAAGCAAGAACAAAACGCATCTGGTGGCGTTAACAACAACTATTTGGTTATAATCACTGACGGTAGATGTCCTCAGCTACTCTGTGTCCTCAACAGAAGCTACTGGAATCTTCCGCTTTGTATTCCACCGCAATAACTGAACTTTCCAGAATAGTGCCTGGGAGATATAAGTAGCGGTAAAGTGCGACAGACGAAAAGTCAGACGTACGTATGTGAAGCGTTGAGTAGTCGTGCCGACGGAGAGTCAGACGTATGTGAAGCGTTGAGTACTCGTGCCGACGGAAACAAGAGACGTATGCGAAGCATCGAGGAGTCGTGCCGACGGAGAAGAGTTCTTTGTGTTACGAGTTCGGAGCCGTGCTTTTGGAGAATCGGAAAAGACTTTCTTGTTGTTGCAACGAGTGTACAAAGTTACTGTTTACGGAAATACAAGTGTTTCTTTATCTCGACTACATCTGTCTTCTTTACATCACACCCACCAAAAAAGTCACAATATTTTAACGCAGCAATTATTCATCTGCTATTTCACGCTAAATGCTATAAATCGCTACAGATTTCATTGACGTTGTGAGTACAGGTTGGAAGGCTGCATTGTTGAACATAAGCCAAGGCATGAAAGAAACATAGGAAATTCTAGATTATACAGATTTAAATCGAAATAGAATGCAATGTCCATACTGTTGTGGATATTTCCAAGGAGAAAGAGGTGTAAAAATTCACCTTAGTCGCTCGCATCCTCAAATACACCGTACACAACTTCTAACCAAACATTCTGGTTCTCAACCAGTAGCGTCTGAAACGGACACTGTTACTAATGAACATCATGGTGGCTTTGAAGAGGTTAATTTTAAATCAGAATTACGTGAATGGAGAAACAAATTTTGTAAACCGGCCATTGAAAACAATTCTGAATTAAACACACTTATACGTGAGTTTTCAAAATTTCTGAGTAGTTCCATTCACCTCCTTTACCCTGCTACGAAGAACTATATAGCTAGAAGGAAACAACACCTTGCAGATCATGGTGAAATGTACAAAAAGACATCAAATCCCCAACGTGCATCAGAGAGAGCTCATAACCAGAGAAGATACAAGTACGACTATCAACTTGCACAATTTCAGTTTTATAATCAGAGAAGAAAGGCGGTACGTAAAGTATTGGAATTGGACATCAAAAATTGTAAGATTGAACCTAAAAAAATATTTGAAAACTACTCAACAATATTTTCCACTGAAAATACCAGCATACGGCATGTATACCCTTCTAAACTTACTGAAATTTGTCGTACAGAGTTTGATGAAACTTACAACTCCATCATTACAAAAGAAGAAGTTGTATTTGCGGCAGGGCGTATTGTGGTAAACACTGCTCCAGGACCCGACCACGTGTTGGTAAGAGTTGTGAGGGACGACATGGTGTGTGAAATTTTATCCGTAATTGCAACCCAAATACTTGCTACAGGTAGCGTACCTGAATGTCTGAAATTAGCTCGCACTGTGATAATCCATGAAAAGGACGATACTGAGTGTTTATCAAATTGGAGGCCGATAACTATCTTTCGAGTGCTAAGGCGTATTATTGAAAGGGTACTAAATCAACATTTGCGTCCATTTATATATTTTAACGAACACCAAAGAGGATTTAACAACCAGTCCGGCTGTCTTATTAACACATGAGTTCTTCAAGGGCTCTTAAAGACAACTAAAGCAGAAAACCGACGTTTCAAAAGCTTTTGACAATATTGGTCATCGCCATTTGGATCTAACTTTGTCTGCCGAATCTATTCCCTCTAAACTAAAAAACCTTATATTAAATTTACAAAGAGGCAATACTACACAAGTCGAGACGTCTTTAGGTAAAACAAAACCTATTCACTTACGAAGAGGAGTTTTGCAGGGATAGCCATTATCACCGACGCTTTACAACTTAGATATCGATTTTATTTTTGATGAGCTAACTGAAGAAAGTCTGCTACAGCAATACGGTAAATCAATATGCGCATAAACGTCGCCCCTCAGCATCATGGGATTCGCAGATGACACGGTCATAATCGGAAAAAATAAAGAAGCTGCAACTGATTAACACAAATTGCCCTCCGGCTTTTCCAGGAAGTTGATCTGGAAATAAATCCGAACAAATGCACAGGAATATGTGAGAAGGGACAACTGATAAATGAGACTCTAAATATTGATGCAAATATAAAAATAAACACTATAAATGGTACAGAAGAAATTACCTCGGCGTCTCTTTCAATGGTGCATTTAAATTTGATGCTAATCCTGCTTTGAAAGCATTCCACAGTAAATTTGAATTATTAGGATCTTCTCGTTTACTCAGAGCCGACCAGAAATGTATTGTGTTAAATAAAGCTATCTGTCCGAGGCTTGTGTATACATTCCAAACCGCCGAGATCAAGCAAGTACCAGTCAACTTTGTGAACACCGCAGATAAAATTATAAAGAGCTGTCTCAAAGAAATTTTGCAGTTACCCACGAATGCACCAGACAGCATGCTATATACTGATTTGAAATTCAAAGACTTGGTTTATTTAAAGCGGCACGGGAAGTTTATCTTCAACAAATTAACGCATGCAACGCTCTTCATCGTGCTGAAAATGTATACGTTTCAAAACTGCGGGATATCTCCTCTGAATCCACACGTGGTTTACAGACTCTCAACATCAGAGAGGTTGCAGGCATCTCCAGTGTAAGCAGCGGGCTGCCACATACAAGACAAATCCGTCAAGAACTACGGAAACGAGAGTTCGTAAACTAGTGCTCTTTACCACAAAAAGGGATAGGTGTAGAGCTCTTTAAGGTATACACCCCAGCAAACAACTGGATTCGACATCACCGTGGACTCTTTTCAGGCGAGTGGCGAGAAGCATTAAAATTTGTCTGCTGTACGTACTGTTCCGGGCAGATCTCAGGACGGAAACCTCTGTCGTAGATGTGGCAGAGAGAAAGAAACACTTGTCCACATCCTGGGTTCCTGTTCCCACGGTGAGGCGCTCAGAAACTCACGTTACCACCAGATCAGGTCACTCATCGCCGAAGAGCTGCGCGAAAAGAACTTTAAGGTATACGAAGAGGTACACGGCTTATCCACAACAGGCAGCATATGTCGGATCAACATTATAGCGTACCAAGAAGACATCAAAGAGGATTTATTATTGATCCAATCATAAGGTTTGAGTAGAATCTAAGTCAACCTATGGAAGTCCATCTGGAAAAACAAACTATCTAGGCACCTACCATACCCTTTTACAAAAATAAATACCAGCTGGATGACATAGAGATTATCGATCTCAAGGTAGTTACCCGAGGCACAATTCCAACCCTCTTTGTGAACTTCTGGAAAGAATTTAAACTTCCAACCACCAACATAAGGAAAGTCGTTAACGCCACTATACGTGGCTCCTTAAACATCCTTAGATCACACTTATTTGGATCATAAAAGCGCAACACTATATTTCTTTTTTGTGTTAGAATCTGTGTTAAAAATTAATTCCGTAAAACTATATCGTTATTAATTGTATCACCATATTATGACCCATTAAACCTAAACTCTAACGTTTGTCTAATGACTTAATAATATTGTTATTTTTCTTTTTGCTTACTTTGTCAATTTGGTAACCCACAAATTTGGGAAGTTGTTGATGTAATTCAGTAAAATATAATATGATTAGCATTCATTTTATGATTAAAAGTATTAAATAGGCGCTAAATATATCCGTGATTCACATCCCGGCTATGACACTGAATTTTTCAGTTCTGATTCCACCCCTTAATCATTTCCCACACACGGCTTGAGTGTTTAATTACACCAGCATTAAGTTTGTTGGCGTAAATATATAATAATTACCATCTGAAGGTTACTTAAACACGGGACATAAAGTACTTACAATACTTTCCTTGGGGTATTTATCTCTGATGTGAGATTCCCTTGTGACCTTACCGGGTAAGTACGATTGGTTTTGGGGAATTTAATGTCATACTAGCAAGTTGGTCATGGTAGCTTAGTGGTTAGAGCAGTGGATAAGTGGAAGATCCGTGGCTCAAATCCCGGCTATAGCATTGAATTTTTCAGTCCTGGTTCCACCAATGTAAACTAAAATTGTCATGAGAAATGTTTTATGTGGTGAACGCCTGAGAAAGCAGGATTATGAGCAAATCAGGATTTAAACTTTAGTTTGTACCTACCACACGCAAAAAAGGGAGGGGGAAAATGCAATGGAATCCTAATTCTACAAAGTTTCAATATTTTTCGTCTAAATATTTTTAAAAAGCAGTGTTTCTGGAAAAGGTGCTTCAAGCTTCCCTTCAAGGGAAACTCCAGTGTTTAAACCGAGCTTTGGGAGACAGGCTGAATGAGTGAGTGAATTTTTAGGGTCCATCGATAACGAGGTTGTTTGGGTTCGAGGGAGATAAGTTGATGGGAATGGACATGATGAAGACTAGATATAATTTATGTCCATCCTTTACTTCGGTGTTGCTTTCCAGGGAAGAGTAAGACGCAGTGAAGGGCTATTTTCTGGAAATACACAATGGTCTCGAAACTTCTCTAAACAAGCATGCGAATAGTTTCCAGTTCTGACCGCTCCATTGTCAACGGGCGCGTGTGTACAAGCAGTGGTGTGAGGTAGCTAACATCGAGCTTCCCTTTGAGCGGCGGCTTCTGGCCGGGCCATACTATACATAAATGCATTATTTTCACTCGGTATCGTATCTTTTGGTGGAATACATACTTCGTGAAGTACGTGGTAGAGAAAGTAGAAATGATTGTAAAAGCCCAAGCGAATAATCATGAAGAAGCATAAAAGCACAATGGGAAGACATGACGGAAAACGCGAAATTAATAACCTTATGTGTCTGAGTTAGGAAATAAATGACTTACGAAGAAGGAAATGTAGCAGCAGCAGTAAACAAAGCAACAGCAAACAAAAGCAACTCAGAGTAGAACCATTCTTTCCCATTTCGTCCTAATGCATCAAGTTGCGTGCAACCAACCTACCGGCTAAATCAGATGATGTATCGTGAACTGCCGCAAGCAATTCCACCAGTGACATAAGGTGTATTTTTTGCCATTCTTTTAAAACGTTGCCACGTTAGAACTCAGTTAACAAACACACCTATTAGCCACTAACACTTCTCTGTTTGTATCATTTTTAATTCAATGATATATATCATTTACTCTATCCATAACGAGGTTTAAGATCCTTCTCATTCCTTAGAATTTGCTGTAACTTTTGGATATGACGTCCTCACATAAAAGTACTATATAGATTGAAATTTATGTATGACACACTTTCTATGGTATATTAAGTTTTTAAAATTATAATAGTATCTGTTTGGTATTTGTATGTTAAGTCTGTGGAAATACACAGCTGGGAATTTACAGTAGCGAATATTTTGGAACGGGCTAATGTCAAAGAGAAACTCTAATCATTGTAGGGATGTTCAGGAAACAAGATTTTATGTACAACTGCATTCATGAACATATTTCTTCTGGGTATTTCACTAATATCAATGTCAGTTTTGTTAATTAGACGATTCGTGGCTTCTACACTGGGTAGTATCATGTAGGCTTTCGCAACCAGTCGAAGTACCTTGTTTGGGCTAGTGCCAGAGCCTCGTGTTTTTTCTTTGTTATTGTTGCTCTGGTTTAGAAACAAGACTGAGATAAGCAAGGAAAACTGCCTAGTTTATGGAAATTTTTGTAATGTAGCAAACCTCAGCAAAGCATCTTAGGAGTCACGCAACGAAAACTTGCCAACGGGAGCTGTGCAACACTACAAAACTAACGGAACACCTCTAAGCCTGAGTAAGCCTTCACCCACCACTTTGTATCCCATGATTAACTGGAATGCATATTTTGAGTTTCCCGGTACCCCCAAACGTTTTTGAAAAGTGTGTGTGTGTGTGTGTGTGTGTGTGTGTGTGTGTGTGTGTGTGTGTGTGCGCGCGCATAAGTGTTTGTGTTTTATGTCAGCAGCATACTTTACAAACGAAAAGTGGAATGGATACTGAACTTCGTGTCCATTACTAACATCTTTCTAGAAGGTTTGCATAATTGGTAAACCGTAAGGTAGACAAAATATTTATGTAAAAATGTATAACTTTTCAAAGAACACAATTGATATGAACTACCTATATATATATTTGCGTTTTAACCATTTCCTAGATATTTCTTGTTATTGGTCTGAATTTTCCAGTATTCATGGTTTTCTAAAATGAGTTATGAACTTCCCTCTATCAAACTCTTACGAGCGTTCTGTTACAGTGCCTGTCTCTCTTTCTTCCTCTCTTTCTTTCTCTCCGCTCACATATTTACAACAGGATCGCTCCACTTTGAGACAGATTATACCAGCGATGTTCAACGTTTGCGAAAGAGGGTAATTTGGGTTTACGTACCATTGTATGTGGGCTTCGTCTCTATTTACCTCCAGCCATGGATTATGTTGCAGTGGCGGGTTGGTTACATGTACGTTGCGTTTGATTTACTAAAGTACTGTCAGATCTTCTGCAAAAACATAAGTTTATTATTGATTTCTTTGGTCCTGCTCACGTTTAAGAAGTCAATCAACTTTTGGCGCCAAAGTCGAAGTAGCCTTAGAAGATACACCAAGTGATCATCGAATAACTTATTGCGATACAGACTTTTAACATAGAATTTGGAGAAACTCTGTTCACAAATATATGTAGACCTATACTCACTCCCATATACACTATTCTTGCAAATGATATTCCTCTGCCTACTTCATTTAACCAACATAAGCATTTTCAGAAAGTATCTTATTGCTAAATTTCTTGTAGCAGCAAGGGAAATATGGGATATAGTGGGCTTTAAGTGACAGTGAAATGTTTTAACAGCTTGTTGCTAAGCGATACCTTTGTAACTTCGTTCTCTTTGCAAGGTCAGTACATAAGAAAAAAAATTCTGATGTGTTGCATTCACATGGCTTTCTCTACTCTTCTACTAACCATTCTTACAAATTCTTATTCCTATATCTCCATGTTAGTTAAAATAAACATTTGTACAAATTATCTTATTGCTTATTTCCTTGTAGATGCAAGGGGAATATTGGAATACAGTAGGCTTTGTGCGATAGTCAAATCTTTTAAAGCTTTGAGATTCCGTTCTCTTTGTACACGTAACATATAAAAAAAATGAACAACGATGACCTATTTCACGAAAGCTCCAAGTTTTCCGAAACTCACACATATAACAAGGAATATCTCCGAAATGGTTCACGCTACAAGAAAATTTATTGAGACATAAATTGTGTATTTTAGCAAGATCTACATTTTTTGTATAGTATAATTTGGTCTATCTCTAACGGTTTACCAGTTATGCAAAAGTCGTCCAGAGTAAATACGACTACAGGGGCTATAGCCAGAAAATTCAAGATATACATTTCATTTGTCATAAAAATATCTCAAACATATGACATTTTAATCAAAATCGTTAGAGCCATTTTCAAGAAAATCAAAATTTTCGAAAAATTTTCCATGTAAAGGGTAGTTTAGGGTGGGGCTATTTTCTTCAAAATCTTCGTGTCACACCCTTGAACGACATTAAACTTAAATACAAACTTTGGTTTTCAACCAATTTTTCGTTTTTGAGCTATGCTGTCCACAGACTGACAGACTGACAGACTGACATACACACAGACACACAGACACGCACACGGACCTTTTTCTAAAAATGCTTTTTTTTGGATTCAGGGGGCCTCAAAACATGTATTTCCGGTGAAATCTCGACTTCGACTTTTGGGTGGAATACAATACTTCCCCTACTTACCAGTAGAGAAAGTAAAAATGAACAACGATGATCCATTTCGCGAAAGTTTTAAGTTCTCGGAAACTCACACACATAACAAGGAATATCTCCGAAATGGTTAACCCTACAGAAAAATTCATTGAGACATAAGTTGTGTATTTTAGCAAGATCTCATTTTTTGTATAATGCGATTTGGTCTATCTCTAACGGTTTATCAGTTATGCAAAAGTCGTCCAGAGTAAATACGACTACAGGGGCTATAGCCAGAAAATTCAAGATATGCATTTCATTTGCCATAAACATATTTCAAACATATGGCATTTTAATCAAAATCGTTAGAGCCATTTTCAAAAAAATCAAAATTTTCGAAACATTTTTCATGTAAAGGGTAGTTTAGGGTGGGGCTATTTTCTTCAAGATCTTCGTGTCGCATCCTCGAAAGACATTAAACTTAAATACCAACTTTGGTTTTTAACCGACTTTTTGTTTTTGAGCTATGCTGTCCACAGACTGACACACAGACACACACACGGACCTTTTTCTAAACATGCTTTTTGTTTTGGATTCAGGGGCTCTCAAAACATATATTTCCGGTGAAATCTTGACATCGAATTTTTGGGTGGAATACAATACTTCCCCTACTTACTAGTAGAGAAAGTGAAAAAAAGGACTGAGTCAAAGAATTGGCAAATTCCACCAAATATTCCAAGAATATCTCGGAAATGGTTCACTCAAAAGAAAAACGAAGTATTTGACATAATTTGTGAGTTTTAATCAGAGCTACATTTTTTATTTAGTAAGCTTTTTTCTGTTTCTTACTATTGACCATTTATGCAAAGTCATCCAGAATGAAGAAGTCTTCTGAGTACATTCCCAGAAAACACAAGGTTTGACCTAGAAACGAGCATAGAATCGGCTGTTTGTGTCCGTCACTGGATACTCACTGTCTATCCTTCTGACTGAAGGAGTGGAGTGGGGTATAGCCATTCATTACATAAGGTTCTCCAAAAAGACAAAGTTGGATATCCCTGAATTTACAATGTCGGCACTCCTCAGCTCAACTGCCACTCCTAACTATTGAGAGCCCTTGCTCGTCTAACGCATGCGCAGTGTACTCACATGCATTCGAGGAAATATTCGAGAAACATTCAACGTATTTTAAACATTTTTATGCATCTGACTTTAACCGACGCTTCCTAATGTTAATCGATAGTTAATAATTTTAACTAATATGAGAGTATGTCTTTAAACAAAACTTCTGAAAAATAACCTATAGTTAGTGATCATGACCACTTTAAAATATTTCTCAGGACAGATTTACCGATTTGAAAATAGAATTAAGTCAACTAAGGATACATTAAAATTATAGCTCTTATTTGTTGTATATGTAACGCTTATTTGACATTTTCTGAACCTTATAGTGATTATTTTGTGTTATTTTTGTTACAGGTAAGTGCAACATGAGTCATATAGAATAATGACAGCGTGGTTATTGACTGATAATACTCAAGAATTTTAGTAACAAGAATGGCTGATGTGTTCATAGTGAGTAAAAGTATTTATTCAACAGCTTTGTACTGTTTGTTACTGGTTATCTAGTGTGAAAGGTTTATTTACTTATAATAAGTAGTCTAAGGAAATAGTGGTCTTAATGGTAATGATATTATGGTATTAGTACAGAATAGTCCATTTATAACAATGGTAAAAATGGATGTAAATCATTCACAGAATGAAGAATTCCTCATTATAGAAAAAGCGGCATTTGTTACTTACAAAGACTTATGCCCTCCAAAAATATCTGAAGCATGCTTAATACTAATGCATAACTGGAACAGACGTATCTTTTTGTTTTGTTTTTAGAGCGCAAAGTATTCATTATTAGAAATGTTCCTGAAATGGGCACCTTCTCAAATTTGGGCCCTTCATATTTGTTTTCTATCTTGAGGAATGAGAATTCTGCGGAGCTCGCGCAACGAAACCTTGCCATTTTGCAGGATGCGCAAAGACAATTTTTGCAAACGTATCACTAAGCCTGTTGCAGGGCACAATACCTTTATTACGGGCTCCAGCAGCTAACAACGTCTCGAGGTGTGCATGTCGCAGTAAATGTGTAGAGGGGTAGCGGACACGGAAGCGGCAGGTGCATTGCAGGGAGCTAAGTGGCATGTGATCTTCAATTTAGCGGGCCAATTCGAGTTTATCCAAGTAGAACCGAAGTCTTGTGCAGCTCTCGTTGACAAGCTTTCGTTGTGTTTCACCTGCATGAAAAATATTCCAAGCGAGAATGCCTGTTACCCAAGGGTTGAATGCACTATTTCTTATACTACTAAAAGGTTTCTAAGCTAGCAATATATTTTGATTACATGATGCATTTTTCAGTAATGGAACCATTTGTAAGAATCTAATCTTGGTATGAATAAAACATAAATGCAACGGCGTAATTAACAGTGTTTAGGTTCATTTGAAATACCAAGACCAGATTTTGTCTTCTAAATGTAAACTTTCACCCTTAAGGAAACATGCTGACTGTTCATATCAAAGTGTATCATTAGAATAATATTTGAGTCATTTTTTTCAATGAGTGACAGCTATGAGAGAAAGAATGTAGCGTAGTACATGAAGTGTAGCGTGACGGAGATGTTGCCTAACAAGCACGATGTTGAATTCGAAGGGTACTAATACAGCAAGGTTAATCAGTCTTGCGATGTCATATTAAAAAGCATAAAATAAACACTCAAAAATATTAATCTTTGTCGTATAACTCCAACCATTTCACAGAGGTAGTATCTTTTTCAACAAGCGCGAAAGGAAGCCGCTACACACTGTTGAGAAACTCTTATCTTACACTTGTGACTAAGTATTTCGCTTACAGGTTTCATAGCGAGCAAACAAAACAGAAAATGAAAGAGTCACAAACAATACGGACCAGCATTTGTTGATACAACGTGAAGGGTGCTCATACTAAAATTGAACCCTGCTTGTTAAGCAGTCGTATGTCTCTGTGAATGAACCAGCCGGGTTTAATTTTACCCTCAGTGGCTAAACCAGTGACGTTATACAGTATACCAATGCACACTTTGAAATGAACATCCTATATTTTGCAATATAAAATGAAACGCATAAAGCTGCGTTTGACTTATGCAAAGATTTTTATAATCCTGACATTTCACATTAGAATAACTTTCCAAACATCAGTGTTCAGGTAAGAACAAAGAGTAATTCCATATCTCCTTTATTAGCATTTTTGGAAAAAAATTATTTATATCAAATGACTATTCTGGAAAGGATGGAGGCGTGTGGTAGTGGTGACTATTGTCAGTGAAGCAGTTATGAATTCATGTACCAAATCACGAATGAAACAGGATACGTTTCCAGTTTTGCATTAATAAATGCGTGTAGTCAGATTGTCATTGCCATAGCATTGCCTACAGGTGCTATGGGTTTTGTATAATATGAGACTAACAGAAATGCTACAGTTTCCTAATACCTGCTTTAAAAATGTTGTTTTTAATTTTGTTTTCGATTCCTCAAACGAGAAATGCAACAGATATATATTTTAATTAATTTTAAAATGACCTCATCACTATTCTTACGCCTAATTTTTCTACTTGCATACCAATTTACATATACATATAACGTGTCTGAGTAAATTACGTTATAACTAGGCTCCGGTCCGGGTTGCAAACGACGTTAGGTTGAGAGCTACTTTACTGTATTCATTTTCATTTAGTGTATGTTGACAGCAAGAGTAGTTAGGGAAGGGTAGGTTGACACACCGCTACAGTAACCTGATTGCAAGACGGGACTGTATCGCTCTACACAACGTGTGGTACGTCACAAAACATCTGTGCAAACATAACTTAAATGTGGACCACATGGAACCAGATTAAGCCTATTTATAAGTTTCTCTAATTAACCTGAATCAATTCTCAGTTTTAGGTGTTTTTGTGTTAAGTTTTAAAAACATTTAGTCATTTTATAGGTCATTTATCAAACTACGGGCTCTGTTCATTACCATAAAAGAGCAGAAAAAGCAAATGAAGTTAAATTAGGCGAGTGACTTGATTGAGAACAGTACTGTAACAAAACGGCACTTTAAAATATACAAATACACAGTTTTCTTCTCGTCGCTAACATTGTACAGTCTTTCGGGCTATCTCAACTCAAAACTGTTCTTCTCATAACCTTACTCAGTTCTTTCAGTATCTTTACTCACTTCCTCTGTCTCTCATACCCTAATTACGACGTTACAGTCGCTCGCGACGCTCGTTGCATCTTCTTACGATGCGCTGAAATAGCACACACACACTTACTGTCACATTGACTGACCCATGTCCCCAACTCACTTTCTGGCCTCCTTATATACTGGGGATGGTGTCACATAGGCCTTTCTCCAGTTACGCACTGGAAACGACCAACTAAAAGTCTTGAACGGTCCCGAAACCACTATCTCTCCGTTTCTACTGCCTTATTGTTACAATCATGTATCCACAGCAGTGTCGCGAGGCTAAACATATTTGCCCGCTCACCGGCAAGATAGGTGGTGTAAAGTAGCTTGGCCCCGTCCGTCCATTGTTGTACGCCGAGCTCGAAGTCACAGTAAAGATAGGAACTGGAGAACAGGCTAGCGACGTATGAAGAAAGGGAAAGGGGAAATGTATACCTTATAAGGAGTGATATGAGGTGTAGAAGTCTTATTTCAACACATTCGTAAACCCTCGTCATCCCTTGAGTTCCAAGCAGCACCCATAAGGTTATTTTTCCTTCTTATCAGAGTTGGTGAGTAGATCTTGCAAACTTAAAAGTGTTATTTTGTTAATATTTTCTTACGTTTTATTATTGTAACATGACTGGAGTTACTTCACAGGTCTTAAAACGTTTTGAGCTAAATTCTTCTGATAGCTACTGCACAGTACTTTTGACCATGGGAAAACACTTTAGGAAGTAAGCATCACAATTTAATTATTACACTTTTAATAATAATTTTAATCCATGTTTGTTGCTACAAAATCTGTGTTACAGGATTTGGATATCAGGGAATGCTTTTAAAGCTAATATTATTTCATTGGATTTTAATACTTGAACACGGGATGTTTCTACTCTTAACTTGTGACTTTAGAATTGCTTATATCCACATGCAATAGTTACGGATTTATACACCAAATATTTCTGTATCTCTCATAGGGACGTAATATCCATATACATTTCCAGGAGCTTAGGGTATATGACATCAGTGTACAGTTTGTACACTAACCAGAGCACTGACATTATTAACAGTTGATGAACAATCTTCTCTGCCCACCAAATCCTGCAAAAAATGCATCACATTAGTGAACGTCACATAACCATGGAAAAGTACTCATACATAAACGTTGCAGTATTGGACAATAACATACATAACGAATTTTGTTTATTAAAAAGCAAACTCCTTATGTTTATCACGAGAACAAAGAAATTTCACTACTTAAAAGTATATTATGTAACGACACTATAATGGTAGTAAGTAAGACGGGAGTATATATTAGGAAAGGAGCGAAGCGAGCTTCCTAATTTTCATATGAGCGTCTTAATTGCCATTATACTTAAGTTTCATGCGACAATTTATGCTGACCATATACCCAATTTTATAGTTGACATGTTGTAAAATGTTTTACACTCACCAGGGACAATAACCTACGTATTGCATCAGCTAATATTTGGAGTTCTGCGCAGACACTAAACGATCGATTCTTTTCCAGCACGTCACAGCTGTATTATGAAAGTGATTACCTTGGAAAGCTACGTAACATTGAAAAATAGAACACAAATTGAACATATTGATTTTCAGACGAAACTTTATAATTAACAAATTTGGGTATTGTGGAGCATAAAATCAATTAAAGTATTTAATAACAACAAAAGTGTATACTATTAATTGATGTTAAAACCCTAAAAGCAAGAATATAAACCAAAGCTTTAATATCTTGCTAAAAAATTAAGAAAAAATATCAATTGAAACCCAAGTAATAAGAAAATTATCTACTCCAGATGAGAATTCAGTAAATTATATGTAATTGATTAATTTTATTATGCTTTACTTCAACAATATTCTTGATTATAAGCTCTTTTGGAACAATATATACTAACATTTATAATTTATTTTTATATGTTGACTCTGTAATCACACTAGTTTATGCTAATACGTTTATATGTTACAAATCCATATTTTCCACAGTTATATAATTTATCTTACTTCACAATTTATTATTTTCTCTACAGCTTGAGGATGTTCAACCATTAATAATTAGAGCTATTCATTAAAAAATATTTCGCATTTCACTCGCATGACTTGCTCTACTCTTGTACTAACCATTCTTACAAACTCCTATTCCCATATCTTCCTCGTTGCAGAAATTATCTTATTGCTTGTTTCATTGTAGGTGCAGGGAGAATTTCGGAATACAGTAACCTTTGAGCGATAGTCAAATCTTTTAAAGCTCCGAGATCCCGTTCTCTTTGCACGGTTAACATAAGTAATTGAATAACAATGTTCCATTTGACTGAAGTGTAAGTTCTCCAAAACACACGCAGATAACAAGGCTTATCTCCAAAATGGTTCACTCTACAATAACATTATTTAGACATAAGTTGTGTATTTTAGCAAAATCTCCATTTTTTACTTTCTCTACTGGTAAGTAAGGGAAGTATTGTATTCCACCCAAAAATTCGATGTCGAGATTTCACCGGAAATACATGTTTTGAGGCCCCCTGAATCCTAAAAAAGCATTTTTAGAAAAAGATCCGTGTGTGTGTCTGTGTCTGTGTGTGTGTCAGTCTGTCTGTCAGTTTGTCAGTCTGTCAGTCTGTGGACAGCATAACTCAAAAACGAAAAGTCGGTTAAAAACCAAAGTTGGTATTTAAGTTTAATTTCTTTCAAGGATGTGACACGAAGATTTTGAGGCAAATAGCCCCACCCTAAACTACCCTTCACATGGAAGATTTTTCGAAAATTTTGATTTTCTTGAAAATGGCTCTAACGATTTTGATTAAAATGCCATATGTTTGAGATATTTTTATGACAAATGAAATGTATATCTTGAATTTTCTGGTATAGCCCCTGTAGTCGTATTTACTCTGGATGAATTTTGCATAACTGGTAAACCGTTAGAGATAGACCAAATCGTACTATACAAAAATGTAGATCTTGCTAAAATACACACTTTGTCTCAATACATTTTCTTGTAGGGTGAACCATTTTGGAGATATTCCTTGTTGTGTGTGTGAGTTTCGGAAAACTTAGAACTTTCGTGAAATGGGTCATCGCTGTTCATTTTTATATGTTAAGTGTGCAAAGACAACAGAATCTCAAACATTTGACTATCGCACAAAGCCTAGTGTATTCTAACATTCCCCTTGCACCTACAAGGAAATAAGCAATAAGATAATTTGTACAAATGTTTATCTCAACTAACAAGAAAGAAGATATAGGAATAAGAGTTTGTAAGAATGGCTAGTAGGGTGGAGAAAGTCATGCGAGTGCAACATATCAGATTTTTGTATAGTAAGATTTGGTCTATCTCTTACGGTTTACCAGCTATGCAGAAGTCATCCAGGGTAAATAGGATGACATGGACTATGGCCAGAAAATTCAAGATATACATTTAATTTGTCATAAAAATATCTCAAACATATGGTATTTCAATCAAAATCTTTAGCCATTTTCAAGAGAATCAAAATTTTCCATGTAAAGGGTAGTTTAGGGTGAAGCAATTTTCTTGAAAATCTTCAGGTCGCATCCTTGATAGACATTAAACTTAAATACCAACTTTCGTTTTCAACCGACTTTTCGTTTCTGAGTTGCTGTCCACAGACAGACACAGAAATACACACGCACGGACTATTTCTAATTTTTTTTTTTTTTTTTTTTTTTTTTTTTTTTTTTTTTTTTTGATCCGGTTGTCTCAAAGTACGAGTATATATTTCTGGTGAAATCCTGACATAGAACTTCTGGGTGGAGTACAATACTTCCTCTACTTTACTATACGTAGCAGAGAAAGTAAAAATAATGCTAATACCTTTACTTTGAGGAAACTAAATGAAGAAAAAGTGTTCAAAATACTTTCAAATGATTAAACAGCAGCAGCGCAATTTTGAGCAATATGACTTAATCAAAATCGTTAGAGCCATTTTCAAGAACATACAAATTTTCGAAAAATTTTCCTTGTAAAGGATAGTTTAGGGTGGAGTTATTTTCTTCAATATCTTCGTGTCACATCTTTGAAAGACATTAAACTTAAACACCACCTTTGGTATTTATCCGGCTTTCTGTTTTTGAATTATGCTGTCCACAGACCGACTGACTCACAGAAACGCACCCCCCCCCCCACACACACACACACGCACCTTCTTCTAACTTTTTTTGATTCAGGGGGTCTCAAAACATGTATTTCCTGTGAACCTTCGACATGCAATGTTTGGTTGGAATGCACTACTTCCTCTACTTACCAGAAGAGAAAGTAAAAAGGCTTACATAGCAGGTAGGAATCAAACATTCTTTCCTGAATGTGTTCCAATTGATAGCACTGACGTCTGCACTAACGGTGCTAGTGTGGCTGGTGCTGCAGAGTCTCTCTGGGACACCGGGTAATTAATTTTGTAGAAGGACAATGCCCAAAGGAGCGATTTGGATTGGAGTTGGGTAAACTTAGACCAGTTCGACTACCACAGGTTGGAAGAAAATCTCTATCAGTGCAGAGATGGCTAGGTGGTATTAGAGAACGCAAACCTAAGCATTTTAATGCTTCATGTAATGAATGAAATTAATTCAAATGTTGCTACAAGATTTGGGTTAGGTGTTACTTGGTAGATAAACCATAAGAGATACAAAATATATTACTGCGTGTAAACATATATACATAGTTAAATCTCATAGGCTACATCATATAAATATTTTTGTAGTTAACTTTTCCGAGATATTTGTTTGAATTTTCAATTACTTATACTCCTTTCAACTGGTGATTTGTTTTTTTGTTTCTCGTGGCCGTGCAAAAGCATGAAATTACAAAGCCATCACATAGCGACACTATTTAAACTTTTGGTTATTGCAATATCTAATGTATGTTACAATAGAACATGTAAATGTGCACTGAAAGTTAATCTGGATTAACAAGAAGAAAGTAGAAAGCATGGTTTTGGAAAAGAATTTGACATCACTCAAGCAAACACACTGAAACATACATTACACGTTTAGGCCAAATGCAGTACTTTCTGGGGCCAGAACCTGAAAAACTAATACATATTTATGTCCCATAAACTAGAAGTGGATTATAAATCATCACAAAGCACTTCACGATCAGGCTTTCTGTTTAACGGCTGTTATATTTACAAACTTAAAGCTTCAAAATAATTATATGCATAGCAGATACAAAATTTAATATTGGATGGTAGGTGCAGCTATCAACACAACATAAAATTAGAGGTTTACCACGTGTTGCGGTGTTGTATGGTTAAAGACAATGTAACGCAGCGATCGTAATATCATTTGCATCCATAGAAGTTATTTGCGCAGTTGGAAAGAGAATAATCTGATCATTAAGTGGTCAGTTATCAGCTGCCATTCAACTTTGTGTCTTCCATCTATAGCAATTTTATAAGTAAAACTAAATGCTTTCGCACTGCTTAGTTATATTTGAATTTTAGTGTATATTATATGCTACAGAAAATGGACCTCTAACATTAGGATAAACAATTGAACAGCAACTGCGATGTTTTAACTTCAATTTTTACTAAACAATTTTGAGTTGTAGGTAAATAACAAGTTAAATTGGATTCTTTAATTTTTTAATTGAAATGTAATTAATATGTGTGAAAAAAAAATTAAACGAGCACTGCAAACTCTGAATCCAAATGTGTCTGTTTAAATGCCTCGCCACAACTACATATATAATTTTATTCAGAAGTACCAATGCTTACACTCAAAATATTCAGAAATTCACACCAAATTAAATACCAGCAATAAACGCCCCTATGGTGTAGGGATAGAGTATCTGATACCCATTCAGGAGACTTCGAATATCGGTTAGTGTAAGTTACCTGGACAAAGTTTTTGGCTCGGGATTTTCCGTTATCCTGAGAAGGCACATTTCGGGTAACTTAAGCTCTGTGGATTCCAGGCTCATATGAACATTATTTCAGCAATTTCAATTATCGTCCAATACGATCTGCCAGGTTAAAGGACGTTGAAAAGCAATAAACATATATACAAATATGTTTAGCTCTAAGCACAGCGGGCTGTAAGTCCTCCATACGGGAAGGGTAATCAGATGAAGTGGAGACTGTGAAGCATCCAGAGAACTTAAGCTATTAACGCCATAAGTATAATAATTTTGATACAAATGTCATGGCATGTGCCAAGAAATGAGCCGTTCTCAACATGTACGGCTCATCCATACTCCAAAGAATACGAAAACAAGTCATCGTACGAGACATAGACAGGCACCCTTACAAACGATATGGTACAAGGCAGTGAGCTACGTCAGAGGATAACGTAACATCACGCCACCAGGACCAGACGACGCTGATTGGCCAAGGCTACCGAGTGCAGGACTAAGTCAAGCGATTCCGGGCAGGAAGGGACTCTCCAACAGCGAACGGTCAAGTGCACGTCGTGACCAGGGAGACAACAACATCAAAAGTGTACTAATGTGAGATACTGTTAGAGGTTATACAAGTTGTAGGCAGCATTGGTGAGTTATTGCTTTCCTTTTACAAATTCAGTGTTCTTGTATTGCTTTTCAACCTTTGATAATACCTAATGTACACTCAGAGATGTGGGGAGGGAAAAAATTAAAAAATTTTTTTCCCTCCCCACATCTCTGAGGGGGGCATTTAACTTCAAGTGGGCGAAGGCAATGATTTGTTGTAAAGCTGTGTGTATTATTTAAGTCCATCATTTGATTGTAAAATTAACGTGAACATCCGGATATTAAAGTTGTGTTGCTAAGTCTAAACCTTCTTCTTAATTGCACCCGTCCCGTCCCAGCACGTTCCACACAAAACTAGCCATTAAGTCATCATGGGAGGGATGAAATGAAGTTAGGTAGCAACAATTTAACAATAAATAAAACCAGAACGGTGCAGAAAAGACATAACTAGAGGGCGAATTAGAGTGACCTGGTTCGTGATTTCAAGTTGCTGATGCAAGAAGCATACTGTTTTGGGTACAGATTATGTGTATACCATGAATGTGAACAATGCTTTAGATTCCAAAGTGTTGTGTAATTCAAATAGCAAAATGCTAATGCGAATAGATTTTTGGAGTAGCTTAAATTTAATAAAGAATAACTTATTACTTACTAATGGTATAAGTTCCTTAGAAACATCTGAGTTATACATCTAAATGCTATTTGTACAGTGAAAGAAATTGTAAAAATTAAATAAACCAGAGCCGGAGAAATTAGGACAAATGTGAACGGTAAACTCCATAATGTTTTGCAAAAAACACTGTCTTTCAACTATGTGTCTGTGTGAAGTCTTGTTGCAAAAAGTAATCAGGCCTTCCAGATCAAAGAGTATGAGACACTGATACAGTGTATTATTTGCCAGCACCTATTGCTAAGTCGAAGGAAGTTAATCAAGGTATAGCTTCAGTTTAAGTTAGAAGCGAAGAATGTTCACGTTCGACTTGTACATTATTGTCCACTACAGCGAACAGACTATTAGTATTCACTTCATATATATGTAAAAAGTAGTGTTCTATAACGAAATAAAAGCATTAACAGTCCTATAGTATACGCATTCTGTTGATACAACCTGTACCAGCACGCGTCCATTGTTTACATCTGGACTCACCCTCTCTCCTTCAATATATGTAAATAGTGTATAGTACAAGATAAGGTAACCTTATAATAAGCGGCCACGCTGATTCACATTCACATTCATAACCGTTTCTTTAACGCACTGTTCTGTTGGAAATGAGCTGTAAATGTACTGTTCGTGGCAAGGGAAAATACTCCCTAACACTGTCAGGGAAATCATAAGCTTAGATTACTTATTCCGCTCTAATAACTATGCAGCATGGTTTTAATTAAAGTAATGCTTATATGTTATCGCACCAAATATTAACCAATATTAATTTACATTTAGATGTGAAATGAAATGCTGTAGCACGCAACTTCTGTGCTAATTATGTGCAATCTGTTAGTTTCACTGTTGACTGAGTATGTTTCAGGTCAGTGGTTCATAATTAATACCACTGTACCCGTACGGTCGATTTCTTGAGAAGTTAAGAGTTATACTGTCACACATGACAGTAAGAGATTAAAATTAAAAATTAGTTTAGTTTGAAATGCATGTTCTCCTGCAAAGGAACCTGTTATCTTCTTTATCTGACTGGTTGTAAATAAACCATATTGTAAGGGATACTTTTAGATCTCGTTTATTGCCTCTTTGTAACGAGTTAATTTAGGCATAAAAGATTTATAGTGTGTAATATACCGAGCCATTGGATTGGATTTCACGTTGAACCTTACACACAGGTTATTGTATATTATTATTGTTATGATTGCCATTATTATTATTATTATTATTATTATTATTATTATTATTATTATTATTATTATTATTATTATTATTATTATTATTATTATTATTATTATTATTATTATTATTATTATTATTATTATTATTATTATTATTATTATTATTATTATTATTATTATTATTATTATTATTATTATTATTATTATTATTATTATTATTATTATTATTATTATTATTATTTATTGTTGTTGTTGTTATCATCGAAAAAACAAACGTGTCACAACTTTGACCTTGTTATGTTAGATTAGGAATGAAGTTGTGACTTTAGGCTTGTTTTATAGACAAAATAGCTTCTGATACTGTATATAAGCTTATCCAGAAAAAAAAAAACAATAAATAGCAGGCATAGTTTTACTTGCATGTCTCCATTTGAAGTTATCCATGTAAAATGTTTTCTTCCTTAACGAGCAGATGTAAAAGTGATTATATCAACTATTGTCCAATACTATTAATTATAATTATACTTTTACACAATATAATTTTGTATTAAGCTGTGACATCCACGATATTTTAAGACGTTAATGTCTCATCTACTGTGTACTTAAAATAAAACCTATAAGAGAACAAATTCTACACATATTTATCACGATTAACACCAATCGTAAAGGAAAACAAGCTTTTATTAATGCTTTCCAGACTGCGACTGAACATAAAATGATGTGGCCAGGGAAGGTCATGTGATTATGACAAATGGATTAGTTTTCCTTACTCCAGGTCTAGGGAACTGGTACTCACTGAGCACAGCCTGCTCACGGCCTTGCACTGATAAGTGTGTTTAGTGAGTAAAAACAAGGTCGCTCAATGTATCCCGAAGTTACCCAGTCCAACCTTACACGAACAACTGCTGGGTTTCCAGTATTTATGATTATACTGTCTTGATTTTTCCCCTGAATTTATGGGCAATAGACCCATGATGAGTGTGTAATTATTTTCTGTCGGTTGTTCAATATTTGTTTTCGTAGTAAGGTATCCTCCATGGTATAATATTTTCATCTCTAGTTTTAATGATTGAGCTATTAAACCCGGTACAGCGCGATGTTTTATATTAGAGGTAATATTCCTTCACATACTTCAAGTCCTTGATCATTTGTTTATATCTCCGTAAAAAGCACATTCTGAAAAACAGACACTTTGGTAAAAGTACTGGATATTTTTATATATCAACAAGAGCATGCTTCTTGTCTGTGCATTTAATGAAGTTTGAGATAATCACACATTAGCATAAGTCTACACGCTGTCAGGAATTAGTATTGCCTGGCACGATATCAACACATTCGTTGTGAAGAGGAACTAAACAGCAACGAAATAAGCGGATGAAGAATTGAAGGTTCAGTCGTGTAATCAAAATGTCCACAATTCCGAGTTGCACTTACGGTGAGCCTAAGCCTACAAATGATGTACTGATAACATAATCCAACTGGACATTCCTACTATCGCCGTGCCTCTCACTCCCTTTTGATCTCCAGTCCTGACATTGTTACAGATTGACCTTCCTCCTCCAAGCGCATGGTATCGTGGTCGCCTAGTAACCACAGCATGTAAATGGAACATTAAATATCCGTCCGTGCGAGTGTCTCTCTAACTTTTGTATTTATGTATCTATTGTACAGCTAACATATTGAGTTATTAGTCATGTTTACTAGTTCCTGCTTAATCGCATTTACACTTGTGGAATCGCACTAAACCACCTGTATCACTTAAAATTACCCTTAATGCGGTAGAAAAGTTCATTTTGAGTTAGCGCACACCCACCGGTCACCTAGACCTACATGCAGCTAATTGCCGATGTCCCTCAGAACCACAACCCCGACAGGACAGTAGGCATTGTAGGCTCCAGCGAATTCATTTTGGCCGTTTCGAGTAGGCTAGTTTCCCAGAACGTTTGCTTTGTGTTCGTGGCTTACATAAGGAGCTGCCTAGTGGCCGGCCTATCCAGTTTTCAACGCGGAGTTAACGCTGAGTTCAGTTGAGCGTAATGTACGATGCCAAGAGCGGTTCAGCTATGAGTTGTGGCTCAGCAGTTGATTTCGACGAATCAGTTTGTGTGGTTCAAGTGCAATGTTGCCTGAGTAATAACGTGTGTTTAGTAGCAACTGGTGTTTACATATATTACAACATACTTAATATAATGTACATGCTTTCTAATAACACGTATTTAATAAGGTAGCTTCAATGCATCTTTAAAATTACACGCTAATTGTGAAAAGAATAAGGAGAGTACTTCTTAGTTTAGTAGAAGATGGTTGTGGTAGTTAAAGGCCAATCAATTATTTATGTGCCTTGTCCATTTTTTTACCTCCAGTAGGCTATTTATAAGGCATACAAAGCAATGGCAGCCAACAGCTGGTATCAGAAAATATTCATTGTGATTACGGTATCGCAATACACTCCTGTTGGGTTGACAGGTTTAATAATATAATGGGAACACGAACATATTACCTGTTAAAAATTTCGAAGGTTAAAACGTAAACATATTTGGCGATTATACGAGCTGTTAGGGGTTAACATGCAGATATTTTTATAATTGGTACCTTAATATGCATCCACTTTGGTGTATAGCTGTTTTCTCTCTTCGCCTAACATTTTCTCCACAAACCAGTCACATAGTTTACTACTGATGTTTTTACATGCTCGTAATTGCGCCACGAAACGAACACTGCCTATCGTATAGACCATTCGTTATGCTCGACACTTCAATGGCCTAGGTATTGAGAAATTATTGACCTCGCACAAAGCGCTGGAACTCGATTTCAGTACACCATTCGTTGTGAGCTGGACTCACTCTGCGTCATGTCTTCTGTGTCACGCCGAAATATTAACCAACTTGAAAAAAGCTATTCTTAATAAGTAAAAGTTAGCAAATGAGGCAAGTATTGATTAAATATGTGCAGTTTAGTATACTATTTACAAATATCAATAAAATATCTGCACATATACCCTAGCTCTCTGCTTTTGCATATTTCTGATACGTATAAATTTATAGCATTGAAATACTCGACATAATTTACTGAAGTCTGCACATGCAACTTACTGTGATCATATGTGCAAGTAATTTCCTGGAAGCTCGTGTTGCAGGAGCGGATCACGTGATGCCTTGGAAGTAATTTCCTTCGTCGTATACCTGAGTCTGATGTGTGCGGACAAAGGCTGCTGACTGAAACCTTTGTTATAATGTATAGTTTAAGATAGGTACAGCCCGTCCAGTTGGTCGTGGTACTCCCCCACTCCTGTAGCACAGATGCGCAACAGCAGAGAACTGCCCACGTGCAAAGTAGGAGAGGCGGGGATCAGTGTGCACTGCTTGTGTATGTGACAGTCTGAGTTCTGACATCTCTCGCGTGTTCTCCACTATTCTCCCAATTTCTCCTCTCTTGCGCGTATGAGGTGTCAGGACGATCTGGACAAACTGTACTGCTGAATATAGCTTACCGGTTGTAGTGCTCCTTATGTTCAGGAATGCTCGAATCAGGGAGATTGAAGAGAAATCTTCTCCCTCCAAGAAGATCAATACGAAAATGATGCTCATGGTCAAAATCGTTAAAATTAGAGTAGCTGAAATCTTTGTCCTCAGGAAGAATTTTCCAGCTGAGCCAGCGAAACCGCTCATTGTTGAACTTCCACATCTTGGAGGCAAATGGATAGAGAGCCATATTTGCCTTGTATCCAATACGGTGCAGTTTCATAATGCTTTGGAAAGACAGAGAACACAATTATATTAGAGAGAATCAAGGTAAATGGAAACCTTCATAATACATCTCAGAATATTTCTCCAAACTACATATTTTCATAAAGAATACTAAACCATTATATCCTTAAGGTTAAATTCTGAGACTGGAACGCACATTTCACATTTTGTTTTCCCAATAATGATCTGACATTTCGAGAATAAAGTTCAAATTTTGTCCAGCAATCAGCTTTCCCTCCTGCTTATAGATTAACTTGTTCGTGCTAGTTAAGAGGAAACGAGATTGCAAATGGTGAATATGTTAACCGTTTTATCCATAATTTGCTAGGTAATAATACAGAGCGGTCATTTTATGGCCTGGAAACATCGCATATATACATGCACCTGCACTGTTTACCAAATGTAACGCAACAAAAGCTTGCCAACAAGAGCTGCGCGAAACTTCGGCACTAGTAGGATAACATCGATTACCTTGCTCGATTCAAAGCCACATGCTGTTTCTACTCCTACATTGTACCTTCACTATCTACTCCACCTCCACTCATTCACTTCGATATGCACACCTATAATCGCTCCTCCCTTAGATCCGTACTTGATGTAAACATAAGCCGTCAACAACTAACCCGCGATACGCCGAAACCAAAGCACACCATACAATTTAGTACCCTAAATATCAGCGAATATCTGTGAGTTTTAAGATGTATGATAACCCTGGTAAAGGTTACTTGAATATAACGCGAGAGCTGCAATATTCCTAAAAGTCCTGAGTAAATATCGTTCTGTTGCAACATAGACACGAGGCATGAGTCCACGTGGTGTTTGTTTTGTGTTAGTCGCAAGTGATAACATCAGGTTATGGCGGAGGGATACAAGGTGCGGATCTATGGCTGGATGGAGTATAGAGACGTTGTTAGATACTGGAGCCTATAATAGTACTATCGCCTTGCAACAGACGTAGCGGTACGTTAATGAAAATAGTCTCTGCGCATCTTGCAGAATGGCAAGCTTTAGTTGCGGAATCTCTACATGGCCGATCTTACATTCTAAAAGTACCGGGTTACATACTCGTGAGAACAATGTGAAGTTACTTAGATACATGTATACGTGACGAACTTACAAATTTACACTCAGCGAGAAAGGTCATTTTGACTCTCCTTAGGCTAAATTTGCATTTGTGGACCTAAGCTGATAACAGCATATTGTGGTTTCACAAAACATTAAAATGATAAGATAGCTGATGTTTTAGTTGTGCAAGATTGCTAAAATTATGTAAGCAGTCCAATTACTTCTTACCGTGGTTTATTCCCAGACAGTTTGAGACATGTGTCTAGGAAGAGTCCTGGCAAAACATGGAGAAGAAGCACATTGATGTAGTACCAATACTTGCAGTTTACTGTTACTCCTCCACATGTCCACAAGCATTTCATAACAGGAACTTCTCCTACCAGGGGCGCTCCCCACTTGCGCATGAGGCTGTGGGTGACACCGTTTCGTATGTTTGATGAAGCGTTGTAAATACTTAGCTCATTTGGGCCTCTGTGGAACAAGAGGTAAGCAATATCTTCATACTGAAGCTGAAAATAATTCTGAAGTAGTTAACTATAGTGGAAGTTGTTGGAAAAGGACACAAGGTGGTACCTAGAATACCACATTGGCCCTCTAAAAGCACGACTACCAACTTCATACTTAGACCTAGTCCACACCTGAATGTAATTGCCCGTATGTAAAAATACAAATGCACTGAATGATTGCAAACAGTTAAATAAAGGCTTTGCACGTTTGTAAACAGCTTATGGGGCTTCATTTGCACGAGAGTATATCTATACTTAGTCGCAAAAGGTGTAAAAACGTTGCGGGCATTAAAAACTGAGTACTTTTACAGTTTTTATGTGCTTTTGGGAAACGAGGGCATCTTTGAAGGTGATTGAGGACAGTGCTCCGTACACGAGAGCATCTCTGAGAGGATTTGTGCAACAAGCGACAGAGCAGCTCTAATTGGAATCAGATTACGATATATGGAATAATCCCTTATTAAATGAATGCAGTACTGTTGGCATTGTATGCATCTGCCCTAAGCACGTACATACACTTTGTTCATGAATGCTTTTGCACTTATTTTCCATCTCGGATGGAACACACAATCGCAAACAGATTTACACAGACCAACAGCTTACTGTTGAAAAAAGTGTTCGCAAATAGACTCGAACAGTTTTAGGTAGTTGGCTATCATTCGTCTACTTTTGTGTGGCAGTTGTGGGCTAAGCCTTGTGAAGGTCCTGGCAAAATAAGTATGTCACTGAAAAATTTCATAGCCAGAGGAACGGCTCTAAGCTTTATGTGTTAGGCATATAAGCTGCCTTTTAATGCCACTATTAAAATATCCAATCCATTCCACTCACATGACTTTCGCTAACCATTACATAATCCTATATACCGAGTGTTAATGAACTACATAGAAATATTTTCCGAAGATATGTAGCTATCTTAAACAAATAATTTGAGATGGGAATACTATGGACTGTTTGTTCAAATTTCAAAGTTACGGCTATAAGTTTCTAAAGTGCCAGTACGCCACTGGCTAATATCAACCTGCGAGAGCGCAACACACGAAAAGGAAGGAACGTATTAGAGCGTGTCTCCCTGACATTAGCATATTAGATCATCATTGAAGGCCGGAGGCGTGTGCGTTTTTCCATAGGTATACTGCACATAGACTCTACTGTTATCGCTCGCGCATGTAAACAACTGTAGGTAGGTACAGCCTGACTATGAAGACCGTCTCACTGCAGCACAACCTACAAGCATCATAAATTATACATTCTGGAATTGCTTAAACATACTGCTACTTAATAACTATGATATCGTCACAGAGTGCATTTATACTTGGTTACAGTGTACATTCGTAAATTATTAAATGTGAAATTTCGATGCCTGTTACTGAAGCAGCTTTTAAACAGTGAAAAACTTCTTTCTATGTCACATGTCAGAAGTGCAAATGTAAAGAATTACACTCTGTCGCCTGGCAGGTTCTCCTTCTTATTCATTTTCAAAATTTCACACATAGCTTGATAATCCATATTTTTGTTTAGAACTTTCTGTAATTTAGCTTTCACCATTTCGATACCTGGCACAAGAGGTATCTTATTAATTGAATTAGCTAAGCCTTCTATTATGCTTATGCTCTTGGACATTTCCAAACACGATTCTTCTAATTGTTTAATAGCCTTGGGTAATACTGCAAAATTGTTAGATATGAACTGAAGTTTTTCAGATAGTTCATGCCATATACTACACGTTAACCTTGCGTCTGCATACACTTGCAAGGCAATGCTTCACTAGTTCGCAGAGTACTACGTTACGTTGTCTTTGATTCTTAGTTCTAGTGGCAGTTGTTTGCACATTTGATGGCCGTGCTGTACTCGCATACGAGCGCACATCCCTCAAACATCATCATCGTATTCGAGTTTGAGTCTTGTTCACTGCTTTTACTTTTCCTGATTCTTTTATTTCTTTTAAGTAGACAGATTAATAATATTTTGGTAGAGATCTGTTTCAATTCATGCACTTTTTATTATAACACATCAATGCAATTTCTGCTAACAGAAGATTGAATCCTGCTTAATATAAGCGTAGGCTGAACTTCAAAATAGGGGTGGTTTAAAGGGTGAAGAAAGTATAAAAACTATAAGACTTTACGTCATTTTGAACGACATGATCTGAATTTTCATGACACAAGTTGACAGCCTGGAAGGAGCAATTGTCATACTCTATCCAAGAGCTGAATCAAGGAAATGATAGTGGTATTAATGCTCTTCTTCATATGGAATAAAATCTGGGGAAAACAGTAACCGCATGACGTTAGGAATCAAGCCACAAGAATAGAAACAAGTGTCTCTAGAGCAGCTACATAATCAACGAGGCAGTTAATGGTTGTTCAGTGTCGCACTGTCAAGTGATTGATTCAATATATGAGAAACGTTTCTGACATCAAATATTGAGAACGGTGCTGGCGAGCTGCTGAAAGTCGATATTTCTGTACTCGGACAGCAGATTTAGGGACATTCTAGGCCATTTTTTCACCCGGCTTTCCTTTAACACCGACTTATCAGCATCTGATTCAATATGCTTGACACTATAACCGCGTTTTGTGTAGCCGCGGACCATAAATGGCCTATCTTAAATTATTTATATCAGTCACATCTGCAATCTTTCAAGTTATTTCTGAATGGTTCATTAACAGCCTGTAAATTACGAATATAATACTATTTATAATGTTTGCTTTATATCACGTAGGTCAGTTATAATTCTGTCTAGTTTCTGATGTTTAATAGAAAGCCTATTAATTTATTATTTAATTAATCATAAAGTTATTCGCAAACCTAGTTAGGCTTACATCTTGTACGAAAATTAACTGTACTTGAGCTTCACATTCAGTAGGAGTGGGTAGCGAGCACCACTACCAAAACTGTTGTAATCAGGAGTCCAACATTTCTGTTTGTAAAGATTTTTCAGAACTTCTAAAATGTCTTTATCTGTAGCAAACTTTGTCATTATGTGCAAGCTTTGTTAGTAAAGCCTCTAGTACCACGGTGGCTACAGAACGTGGCCACTTTAGAAAACATCTGTGTTACTAAGATGAACCCATCCATAGAATTTGCGAAGAGGTAAGGAAGCTACCTTGCATATCCTGTTTGATTGCCCATACCTGACAAAAAGAGATTTTCCCTTCCTATAACCAGGAAAGAATGCGAATGTTGGGACTGAAATACCGTAATTAGTTCAGAGAAGAACAGAGCTGGGGAAACAATGAAATCATTTTTTTAATGAAGCTGAACAATAAAATTGACTGTGGCAGGTCAATAAAGCTCCTCAAAACTACCCGTTATCTAATCTAATGTATCCTAAAAGGCTTGAGAAATATTCCTGAACCTACCCGTAAACACACTTCTCCCAGACTGCAGCTATCATAGCTTTAATCACTGGGTCAACTGGAATGTTATCTCCAAACACTTCAGGATCGCCGTAGATAATCTGAACCAATCCAACTCCGCTTCCTACGTTGATACCAACAGGTCCATTCAAATTGTCTACCCATCCTGGAAAGGGTTCTGCCAGAGCAGGGACGACTGCAATCAATGGACCATACAGCCTGGCTTCAGTTTAAAATCAGTTAAATTGGAGGATTAACACACAAAGTCTGATATATGCTATCTAATGAAGAATGTTTCACAGTGAGACTCTGGAACAATTGTGAAAAGGGCTAAGGAATTTATAGGAAAGGACCCTACTGTTGGAGGTAATCGGCAGAACCAATTCTGGCAAAGGTTTGCTCCTCCTCTTTCTTTATGAAGTACACAACCGAACGTCTGTCTAATTGCATTTAATTACTAAAGCATTACAAATAATCACCCTTTGCAAAGTAACGAAAGGTACATTAGGATTAACTTGAGTAGGTTACCTTGATTGTTAACTGATATAAATTCGAACCACATACAACACTCGCCCTTGAGACATAATACATTCAAGTTACAAAAGTTCTCCAATTCAATTTAACATTTACATTAACATTTGTAAATCGAAAAAGAAAGTGAAAGTTTGATAACATGGATCAGTAATCCACAAAATGCGTACTTTAAACAAGATGAATGGCGAAATATACAACTGAATTACAGGTTTACCTATTTCTGCAAATCGTACTACACTTTACGAGATGTCTGAATTAGAAGATAGGAATTACAAATAAATACACGCTGCGCAGTAGAAAACATATGCCTGAGTCATAATATACTGTTATAATACACAGGAAACAGTAATAAATAACTCGTAATAACCGAACTGGATCATAATACTGTCAACTGAATACTACAGAATTAGAGCACAATAAGGCCGCATCAGTAAAGTGACCTGGACTGCAGCAGGCTGAATCATACTATGACTCCGGGCTCGGCGCACAACAAAGGATGAGCGGGCCAAGCTACTTCATACCACAGCCCGACCGGCGAGCGGGCGCTTAAGACCAGGCAGCCCCGCGGGTCTGTGTGCACGTGATTAACAACAATCGAAGTGACTTACACAAGGGGTGTTCACCGGCGCCTTCGAGAAAGATCCAGCTGCGTCACTGCCGGCGTGTTTGAAGAAGTTCGCGAAATGTCCATGTGATATCATTCCCACTGTACAAGGAGGTGACGAACAGCAAAGGAGCGAGTTTTACGGTTACAGACATGAGTGGGTCAGTGTGTAAATCAGTGCGAGGCAGCTGTGCATGCGTGTGTCGTCGCGAAAGATACGTCGGTCGTCGTAAAGAAGATTCTAAGAACGCTCGTCCAATGAATATATCATCGTAGTGAGTGTATCACAGACAGAGAAAGTGAACAGAGACACGTGAAAGGACTGAGCAAGGTTACCGAAGTAAAATTCTGAGTTGTGATAGCACGAACTATTGTAGACTTTGTAACGACGAGAAGAAAACTGTATTTGTGATAACATTTTAAAAGACAATGAAGTGATAGAAAAGTAACCGGACTGGATTTTGTTGACTTTGTCACACTGGTGTCAGAAATGGGATTCCTCGATTTCTCATTTTGTCACAATATGTCTACGCGCCCAGTCAAAAACGCAACGCAGCCAATTTGAAGTTTCATCACTCTCTCTGTATTTAATCCATGTAAAATGTCAATTTGGGTATAAATATAAATTTTTTAAAAAGCAATTGTAGGCATACATAGAATTTCACCTGATCACCCATGTCCTCAGTTCAGTTCAGGCTAGGTTTTTAAGTGAGTATAATAACTTAGAACATTGAAGCCCATGGTGTTCACAGTAGATAATTATTGTGAAACTTTCATTTCTGTCCTTCCTAGAGAGAGTTTGTGGTTTGCCGTTATATTCTACGAGCACATCGATTGTTAGACTTGAGTTCCTAACGAATACACAGTGCTAACGCTTGGAGGTACTTATATATTGTTTTAAAATGCTTTAAATTCTACGTTGATCCGGGTTCAGAGGGTTTGTAGTAATGCCATAGACAGTACCATGAAAATAATATGAATAAAAAGCCTAAAGATGGTGTGACAAGACGAAACTCCAATCAAATTAATTTTCTATCACTTAAGTATTTTCTAAACCTTTGCACAAAAACATAATTCTCTTCTACTGGCGTAAGTACAGTCTAGTCTTTTGTGATGTTACAACTCTCAACTGTTTTGTTCTCGTAGCCTTGACTCAGTCCTTTCATTGTCTTTCTTCACTTTCTGAGTCTCTCAAACACTTACTCCGACGATACAATCACTCCATATTCATTAAAACTTTTGCACTTCGACGCGACGTATCTTTCACGACAGTATCGTGCACACACACACACACACACACACACACACACACACACACACGCACACACGCGCGCGCGCACATACAGACACAGCTGGCTCGCACTCACTGACACACTGACCGACTCATGTCTGTAGCTGTCCCCTCTGCTGTTTCCTCGCCTCCTTATATGTACCAAGGATGACGTCACAAGGTCCTTTCTGGTACTTCTACAAACAGACAAGCTGTCTTGCAGTTTTCGAAGGCTCTGGAAAATTCGTGTTGCCACTTGATTGTTTTAGTCACGTGTTTACTCGCATGAGTTGTGTGGGGAAGCTTAACCTTGAGAGCCTTTGTTTGCTCGCCGGCCTGACGTGTGGTATGAATTACGCTAGCCACGACCGTCCTTTGTCGTGCGTTCAATAATCGGGCTACTCCACTTATGGTATTTTCCGTGTAAACAAGGTACTTATTTGGTTACTGACAAACTTTCCACTTCAATAAACTTACCAATAGAAGGTCTGAAGAGAATTATTGGTATATGCTTCTCATACTCGACTAGTACGTGCTCTGCGAGAGCTTTTGTAAACGTGTACGTGTTCGAATGATCACCCAGGATCCTGAAAAGAAAGAAATATTACAGAAAAGATAGCAAGAATAACGAAATATATGAAGTTACATACAGTATATTAGGATTATAACAAAAATAATTAAAAAATTTGAAGAACAATTTAACGTTCCTTACGTATGAAGAAATCGTAGAGATTTATTTGAAATCAGGTACCAAAAGTAAACGTTCTGAAGTGATCTTTGCAGTACTCCTAGGTGGTGAAGCAATTAACTTCCTTTCTCACCCTTCTTCATAGCTACACCAGAAGTATGTAGTTCTATTATGCAATGGTGTAAGGACAAAACCTGAGGTAAGAATTCAATGTGAATCTTCAAATGTAAGTGACAAATTGCCTATGTTATCTGGCTCATCACCCGACTAAGCTTACAACGAGCAATTGGGGCATTTAATTTCCGTGATCTTCCCTGGTGGTTGGACCACTGCTTGGTTGGTTGCCCATATACCAGGACCTCCTTAATAATGGACATTTTGCCCGTTTTAGATTACAAAGGACCCTGTCGTCCCGTTCATATATACTGCACACTGACCTAGTCATTGTAACCAAACACGGGCTAAATTTCAATATCAAAATTCCATATCATACAATTCAAATAATACAGTGTTTATATGAACATTATGTATCGAGTTTTCTATAGTACATAATTAAAAAATAAAACGTCGAGCTTTTTAATTATAGATGTTCATTAAAAATTATATTTTTTATTTTGTTAAATTTATGTCATGAAAACAAACTAGCAGACTCGGAAAGAATGCATAAACATCAAACAATACTAAAATATCGGACCTCTGTATCTTGTATATTCTGAAATAGCGGCTCATTAGTCAGGCAGATATTGATGAATTTTCTAATATTATTGCATAATGGATTTCTTGGATTCACCTGACAGGATTTCTAGAAAATTCGTAAATTTGAAGTTTTTATTCATGTCATACAAAAAATAAACATTACATACGGAATTTACTAGTACAATGCTTTTAGACTGCGGATCCTAAAGCAGTTGGGAAGCTTTTATTATGGGATCTTCTTTTATGTGAAGGTGGATCTTCCTGCTGAAGTACTTGGGAGAAGAAGAAAAAAAAAAAAAAAAAAAAAAGAGAGAGAGAGAGATCAACAATAGTCGCTCATCGTGGAGGGATCCCATTTATCTTGATATCTTCGTTCCATTTGTGGTATAGCTTGGTGAAAGCATTCCTGTTGTTCATCGTTAACTGCAGCCAAATTTTCGGGAAAGAAGTCTCAAGTGCAAATTAGAAAATGCATTTTCAATGACATTCTACTTCCTAAATTTCTGTAGTTATTTAAAGGATCATTGATAAGTACCGTTTTGTAAAGTTTTGTTACCTAGAAAGCTACTCACCACTTGTTTGAGTTACAACCGCACAGCAAGTTCAGCAGAATTTAGAACCAAATTGTGAGCTCTTAAGCAACTGTCTTACTTGTGGATCAATGAAAATTCCTTCTTTTATCTTGGCTGCACTTACAGTGTACCGGGGACAGTACTGACAGGTATTTCAAACCTTGCCCTGTTTTGTTCCTTACCATCGCAAAGTTTTTCATGAGTTCCAGTTTTATATGTAATGGCGGAAGATACACTGAAAGGTTCACCAATGGCTTGTGTTTTATATTCTGATTCCCTAATGTCGGTCTGGGTGGCTCAGTTGCTTAGACGCTGGTCTACTGATCTCAAGGTCGCGGGTTCAAATCCGGCCCAGGTTGATGGTTTTTAAGTGTGCTTAAAAACGACAGCTCCATGTCAGTAGGTTTACTTGCATGTAAAAGAACTCTTGCGGAACAAAATTCCGGCACACCTCGACGCTGATGTAATCCTGGTAATTGACAGCGTCGTTAAACAACAAAATAATTTTACTTCCCTGATTGGAATTCTTCTCTCTTGGCCCATTCTTTGACCATGTAGTGTGTTCAATAGCTGGACCATCCCACAGAGACAAGAAACAACAGGATTGCGAACCCACCCTATTCAGAAGTTCAATAACTTAAATCATCACAAAGACGCCGGTTATCTTCCTTGTATTTAATGGATTCTAGAAGTAGTAACATACTTTAGTGTGTTTCTTTCATACCAACTACAGAAACAGATGACCGTTCATGGCCATTGTGAAGTAATACAGCCTTCAAAGTTATTCTGGAAGAATCTATGAATAAACGCCAATCTCAATATGTACACAATATTTAGTTTTCACATCAAGCGGATCACATCACAATAAACATAGAGTGAACCGTCTTGCCTAAAGTACGATAATACTTCTTGATACTTATTTTGAAAGAAGTTCTATGAACACAACTCGTCAACTGCATCACGTAAGGCGAGCAGTTCTGTTCAGATATGCATGCGCAAGTACATATGCTTGCAGATGCAGATGTAGCGAGAATGCCATACAGCGAAAAACATACATAGCGATAACATTTATCCCTGGCGTGATAGAAAACATTTCGTTTTCAGCAATGTAATCAATACATCATTTTGTAATAAATTTCATTTCTTCCCTTTCCAGTTCCCAAAACCTTGTAGAGTAATATTATCAGGGAATTTACAGGACTAAAGCTATCATATAATTCTTTTGTTCTAAAGAAAGTTATCAATTGTTATTGGCTTATATCATTCGCTTCTAAAATTAATCGCTGCCACCAGTAACTCCCCAGCCACATGCCGGAAATATTCCCAGCTTCATGGAAAAGTATTGTTTTGGGACGATCAATACAAGTTAAAATCCACATGTTTCGCGAACTATTTAAGGTTTAGCTTGTAGCCCGAAATACGAGTAGGAACAATAGACAATCGAGCGAAGCGAGCAGGTTGTTTTACAAAACACTAACAGATAAAACAAGGGACGGAATTTTTATGCTCTAATAATCCCCTAAATCCCAACTTATGCATTGAAAACTTCCTTGAATTGACCATTTGAAAAGCTGGCGCGTAACTTTTATTTAATCTAGCTTCAGCTGCAGATAGATTGCAAACTTTCAGAAATATTTCTGGAACTCAATTTCTAAAGCAATTAAGGGTTGACTATTCTGATATGATTTCCCAGTGTAAATCAATAGCTTACAAGTTCATGAGTGTCGGCAGACTTTTTTTCCGGGGGGGGGGCACATGTTGGAAATTTGCAATCATATAATATTAAATCATTATTTTATTGTCAAAATTTATATTTGTTGCAGATAACCGTATTAATTTGTGCTAAATAAAAATTATTTACATCAAAATTAAAATAATATTTTAATAGTCAGTAACTGGCTGCACATTAAGTTCACCAACTTCCAAGGGGGGGCCGTGGCCCCCCCCCCCCTTGCCCCCGTTTCACGACGCCCATGTACAAGTTGGCAATAACATTTAAAATATATTTAGAATTATGAATAATTGTAAACACTACACTTCAACTCAGTCCTTAAAGCTACCTAAATACCGCATAGAAACAGGCATGACCAGATCGGGTGGGAATTCATAAATGTTGCCAGGCCTGAAGACTGGCTCAATGACACACATTATTCGGAAATATCGTACTTGTGAATCAAATAGGAGGATAAAATAAAAATATGTTTAGAAATACACCTACCTAAATGTAACAAGCAAACATGTAACTAAATTTACAAACTGTTGAAATACTATACTTACATATTATCAAAATATAAGGATTTTTTTTAAATTATTGAAAATGCTGTAATTACTGGACATACCAGATGAGCGTACGTCCTGAAGTGAGAAAAATTCATGTATTCGTATTGAAATCCTGTCCTTAGATAAAACAATCTGATAATAAGCAATTTCGTAGTATGGTGGAGTTGAAATATAAGTTCATTCAAAATTCTGAAAAATACACCCTATTTAAGAGATGATCAATGTGCACTTACTTGGGTGTGAGTATATCTAGTACTTCTTCATCAGTTTTGTTTATCAATACTTCAAGTTTCTTCCAGTCCATCAAAGCAGGGTAGATAACTTCATTTATTTCAGATTTATCACAGTTTGAAAAGGTGGTCGACACGTGCAGGTACGCCTATAGGAAAATAAATGTGAAGTGTCAAGGAAATGAACACAGAATGCTATAATTTCTATCGAACTGTTAAATTTAGAACATATTTTTTCATATCCCCATATTTTGTTCCCAATGATTAAATCTGTTTTATTGAATACAGTTTCGTTAGAAAAGGCTAGCATAGCGACATAGCGACAAACCTAATTGAGTCACATTCAAACTGACTCAGATGTTTCAAAGTTATAGTTGACAGCCATCCTCTGAAGTTCCATTTGCCGTTACTAGTACGCCATAAAAGTATGTACCCAGGGCATCTTAATATTTATCATCTCGAGAGACAATCTCAGTTTAATTATACATGTACGAGGACTGGAAAGAAATAAGTGCCAACATATACAGGTGTATCAGAGATACTTTTAGAAATTTCGGGTATGGGTTCTTTACACCACAAGAAGGAAAAAAGTTTATATGAACATTTGTTCCATAATATTCATGTCTTAATGAAAGTGTGCGTTCAACGGCCTTCAGGGTCTATGCACTAACAGAAGACGTTTATTCATTGTACTACATACGGCAGATGTTGATGTTTCAATTGTGTACATGTATTGGGTTAAAACACTATGGTTCATGCATGATTGGGTTTCAACACATTTTAGTCGCATTGTTTGAGATGTACGGGCTGGTATACATCATGACCGCTGGATAGGAAGAGGAAGACCAGTTCCATGGCCTGCATGTTCTCTCGACCTCAATCCTTCGGATTTTTATCTCTGGGGCATCTTGAAATATTGGTTTATGGAGCAGTCATTCCGGATGAAGAAACTTTTCATCTAAATGTCATGGAAGTCTGCGAAACCATTCGACGCCATCCCAGAGTTTTTGAAAGGGTACAACAGTCCATGATTCGACAAGTGCAAGCGTGCCTAGAAGCCAGAGGAGGATATTTCGAGCATCTATTATGAGTTTTGTATGTTGTGAGTGTACCACTGTTTTGAAATCTCCTAACGGAAAACATACCATACCCGAACTTTGTACAAGTATTTCTAATACAACGTAAATCTTGTGTGAACTATTTACTGGACAATCATGATGTTTCTATAGGCCTTCAACGTAATCTCCTGCCACATATTACACCCGTTACCGGATACCAGCAGCAAGGCTGCTGTTGAAGTCTGCAAGAAAGTACCCTATTGCTCAAAGTATGACCCCTCTAGTGCGGAAACGCATCCCTCGTACTGATTCTTTCATCTTTCTTACTTTATTGGTGTTCTAAATGATGCCCACGTGCAACAAAGATTGAATCAATTCAATAACGCTATTTTCGATCCCATGTAGACCTCTACCTGTTCCTGATGCACACTATCACGTCCTACACGAAAAGCTGCAACTCAACGTGTCACAGTTCGATGTGGCATGGCTCCATTGCCACATGCTTCACGTAGCCGACAGTGACAATCCCTAGCGTTTTTCCACGGGCCACTTTGATCTTTAACCATTTCGAAGCCGTTAAACGCCCCCTTTAAAGCGATGTGATTTTACGACTTACATTCAACATATGCTACTAGTATCACTGCATTACCTAAAGTAACGCCCCCCTCCCTCCCGAGTTGTATAGCTCCATCAGCCCTTTACATGTGTGGCCAACTGCAACTCGAACAAAAATCCCTGCGCGGAGCTAAAACAGTGTTACCACTTATTTCTTTCCAGCCCTCACATTATGTATATCCTATATGTTTAATAACTGTTATTCAATACGTGTGCAGTATTTTACTTTGTGACTACATCTTTGAGTTTCACAAAATAAAACATCAGTGTCGATTGTGAAATGTCTCATTACAAATTCCAACGTGAATTCTCCTACTATTATTCCTTGCCCTCATATCTATTACATCACGAACGAATGGTAACCGCCCAGTTTCTTCTCCATGACAACTTCAACTTCAACTTATTTTATTATAGAAAACATTTGCCCGGTGCCGGTACAGAAGGGCCCGGCTTACAGGCTAAAATTAACATTAATTATAGTTTACAGTATTTACATGTTCATGTTTGCTTTTATATGTTCAAAAACCCATACAGTGGACAGCTTTAGCCCACCGAGAACGGTTTTTGGGCGTATACTCTCTCAATGACACCAGTGCTATAAGGCATACAATAGGGATCAAAACTCGTAATGTAGCCTACCGCAGGTCTGCTTGGGGCTACCACTACCACCCGTCAGGAGAAAGAGGAGGCTATAGGTTGAGAGCACCTGTCTCATTATTGGAGCTGCCAAAACAGGACGATGAGCGACGCGTTCTATCAAGCGGTCTTTTTGTGTCCATGGGGATTACACTTTCCTTGGAGTGAGTAAGTAGAACTTAAGGGCCCGTCGACAGCTAGGTCATTTGAGTCCCCACTTTCCTTGCAATAAGGATCCGCACCATCTGTCTGACACCACCCACAACAAAGAAGGGAACGCACTGAAAGGAAAATGAGGGAAATCAATTCGAGGTAAACGAAAAACTAGTCCACCATTCGCCTACTGACTATGAATAATCCAAAATCAGAGTTAGCTGCTACCTAGCACCTCCCAAATGTGAGCGTCGACTTACTATGGGGTCGTCTTTCTCAGTCACCTAGTGTTTACATCGAGTTCATCTATAACAGTGGTACAAAGTATATCTCATTTTAAGGTTAGATGACGTGACAATTAAGATGTTCACAGCAGTAAAGCAGAATCAAGTCTTAGCATAGATTTACTCCACGTGGGAAAGATATTTTGGTGTCTTGATTGGTGAGGTTAGATATACGAGCATTTGCAGAAATGATCTATCTATGATTTTTTTATATGTGCAAGGGGAATATAGGAATACAGTAGTCTTTGAGCAATAGTGTACTTTTAAAGCTGGTCACTGCATAAACGCTTTGAAATTCCGTTCTCTTTGCACCACCAAGAAATAAAAACAGTAAATCACGACCTTCCATTTGAAATGGTTCACACCACAAAAATGCATTGGACATAATCTAAATTGCTGTATAAAGATTTGGTCTGTCTCTGCAAAAGTCATTTAGAGTAAACAGGACTACATGGGTTATAGCCGGAAAATTCAAAATATACATTTTATTTTTCATAAAAATACTTGAAACACATGGCACTTTAATCACAATCGTTAGTCATTTTGAGAAAATCAAAATTTTCGAAAAATATTCTATGTAAAAGCTACTTTAGGGTGGGGAAATTTTCTTCGAAATCTTCGTGTCGCATCCTTCAACGATATTAAACTTAAATACGAAATTTGACATTTAAACGAGTTTTCGTTTTTGAGCTATGCTGTCCACAGACTGACACACACACACACACACACACACACACACACACACACACACACACACACACACACACACACACACACACACACACACACACACACACACACACAACTTTTTCTAAAAATGTATTTTTTGGATTCAGGGGGCCTCAAAGCATATATTTCCGGTGAATCCTGGACATCAAAATTTTGGGCCGAATACAGTAGGTACTTTCCCTACTCCGCGTTGTAGAGAAACTAAAAATCGATTCAATGTCTTTTGAACTATCGGAACCCATAAGAGCTTTTTATAGTGAAACATAAGACAAGTAATAGGATGATAGATGTTTTATAGAACGTTTTTAGTTTTAACTCCATATACTGTGTAGAGGCTACAAACATCCATGTTCCTTGAGTCTTGTATGGCTATAAATACCGTACTAGAAGTAGGTATCTATAACTCCATTTTGATTTGGTTGAGTGAGTGGGGTTTAGGGGCCCGTCGACAATAAGGTTATTCAGGCTCGAGATTTGGTTGATATGGTGCTTCATTGGACAGTTTGAGTAAAGGATAAACACGGGGAACGAGCATACCTTGATATTCTGATACACGAAGACCTGTTTAACGGTCAACATGATAGGTTTAGGATTAGTTAAACTGAGGAGTTTCCTGTGTATCCCTACACCGTTTGTAGACAGTGATAGGCCATTGTTCTTCCAACGTGATCCTTGGGAGAAAGAGAAGATCCGAAGGGTGACCAGCTCCGGGCAACGACGCGCTTTAGAAACGCCGGAGTCCCTAACGATGCCAGATTAATACCAAACCTGATTCAGCACGATTAGTTAAACTGAGGAGTTTCCTGTGTATCCCTACACCGTTTGTAGACAGTGATAGGCCATTGTTCTTCCAACGTGATCCTTGGGAGAAAGAGAAGATCCGAAGGGTGACCAGCTCCGGGCAACGACGCGCTTTAGAAACGCCGGAGTCCCTAACGATGCCAGATTAATACCAACCCTGATTCAGCACGATTTCGCTTTTGCGATCTTACACCTTGGGATCCCAGAATGAAACTAGCCGCTCATGGAAGAGCCCCACTGCAACCACTCGTCCTACAACCCGAAAAAAATTATATAAAGGAGACGAAAGGAAATTCTATATCAACTTACCTTCAGCTTTCTGACGCTCTTAGCGAACTCCAGCATTTCCACTGTTGCCTTGACGTTTACGCAGAAGGCCTTTTTAATGGGATCATCGAACTGAACGCTTGCTGCGGAATGGAAGATAATGGAGACGTTCTCTTGGAGCATTTGGCGATCCTCTGTAGACAGACCGAGCTGGGGTAAGGAGATGTCCCCAGGTACCATTTTCACCTTACTTAACACTTTTGGGTTTTCCTTTCTCACTCGGTCGAACACCTGAAATAAGAAAAGGTATATACATGTTTGTTATTTTTGTGTTTATTAAATCCATGTTAATGTCAAGATGATCAACAATAAAATACATTACCGCCTCGTTCAGATATTTCTGTAATCTTGTGGCAGCATCATTCTTGCCCTTTCTCCTCAACAGCAAGTAAATGTTGCCAACATCTGGACAACTTCTCAGTAACTTCTCCACCAGGGCTTTTCCGATGAATCCAGTTCCTCCGGTAATGAGAATATCTTGTTCAGCGTAAAATTGCGGTATTCTTGGCGTCCCAGCCATGTTGCCTGTTTACAAAGGCAGCCATTGGTTTATTTGCATTTAAAGCGTTATAAATATAGGGTAGCAAGTAGTACACTCTATCCTCACTTTTTTTACCTTATTTTTTATTTCTTGTTAATATACACAAACCAATATTACACATTTCTTAATGTACAGACTATTAGGGGTCTAAGTAGATATATGTAGAAACGGATATTTCACTAGAAATATCGTTTTAACATTCCCTGTATTCGAAAAAAAAAAAAAATCGAACATTCGGTTTGAGCTTTATAATACTTTTGGCAATTCGTAGTTCTCGCTGTGTTTTAAACAGTAGGCATTTCAAGGCCAGCATATATACCTTGGATGGTTTATCTAGTCTTGACCTGAAGAACGAGAAAGATATATGTTGAAAAGAGACGCAGATACTCACCCCTCTATGCCCGTTGTTAAGGGGAAGGTGGGAGAAAATTCGGGAGCTTCTATCCAATCACTGCAAGAGTGAAGAGGTGAGTATGAATAGGCTTCGGACGTTTCTGCACGCAAAACATATTTCTACCTCCTGCCCCTAAATGGCGCGATGGAAGAGCCCTTCCAGTTTTATGTTCCTAGAGACAAGCTAAACCACCGCAGTCATTGTCACCCGTTTGTTTCTTCTATTCGTTTTGTGCTAGTTGACCACAGTGAGTGTACATGCAGGAAGGCAGCCCTGTTTTGTGTCAATCAGTAACACCGTCAAGACTAGAGATCTGAGAGGAGTAGGTCAAGGCGATAATCGGAATCTACAGTTGAAAACAGTACAACAATGGCAGGCTACAGCTCATCAGTAAATCAACTCGGAATTGTGAATATTTCCTTGCCTAACTGCAACTTCGATGTCCCGCCATCTTATTCCTTAACTGTTCAGTTCAACTTCCCAGCGAGTGCACTTCCCAGGCCGAGTAGCACACATCTACATCAGAATGTGCGAGGAAATTATCTCGACAAACTTTTACTTTGACTAACATGAAGCAGATATAAAAATAGCATTTGTAAGAATAGTTTGTGTATGAAAGTAAACGATAGTGGACAGAGAAAATGATTGGAATATGGAAAATGTCTGTCCATCTATTAGTGCCAGAATGCAACAAAAACAAAAATTATGTTAAATATCAAACTTAGTATCTTCCATTTTGCACACAAAATTCCAAGAAAAACATTCAACTTAAACCTACTACGTTTTACCTGAAAATGGGTTCTTTTTTGTTTATTACTCTCAAATTATAATCCTTTTGATTAAAAACACAATGTATATATTGAATACTTCCTCATTTTGAGTGTATTTATAACACTGCAGCCGGCATCAACATAAGTAGATAACCCTTCGTGCGTTAAAGCGTTTGCGCAAGAGAGCCAGTGGCGTTTCTGCCTCTCAGCGAGACGTGCGGTGAGAGGCAGTTGAACTAGCGTGTGTAGTTCGCGATAAGAGTCAATAACAGTATAAACAACATGTATATAGATTGCTTGAATGTATTGGGGAGCGGTTTAAGGCCCACTCAATGTTAAAACTACATTTGTGAGCTGTAGAGTTTTAATCCAGCCGCACCTAACATGGTGAACAGACGCTGACTACAAACCTCCCGTTATGGGTCAGACATTTCTGGAATTTCAATGTCTGTTTTGGTCCAAGGGTGGTATTTTATTTCCCATATTTCCTATATACCTAGACCATTCCCCTATCCCCCACCTGGGGTCGCGTCTGATGAGGGACAGAGAGCCCCTCACAGGATGATGACAATGATGATGATGATGATGACGACGACGACGATGATGATGATGATTATTATTATTATTATTATTATTATTATTATTATTATTATTATTATTATTATTATTATTATTATTATTATTATTATTATTATTATTATTATTATTATTATTATTATTATTATTATTATTATTATTATTATTATTATTATTATTATTATTATTATTTATTTTATTATTATTATTTATTTTATTATTATTATTTATTTTATTATTATTATTTATTTTATTATTATTATTATTTATTTTATTATTATTTTATTATTATTTTATTATTATTTTATTATTATTTTATTATTATGATTATTTTATTATTATTTTATTATTATGATTATTTTATTATTATGATTATTTTATTATTATTATTATTTTATTATTATTATTATTATTATTATTATTATTATTATTATTATTATTATTATTATTATTATTATTATTATTATTACTACTACTACTACTAGTAGTGTTATCCCTAAAATTTTATCAGTTCTATTACTGTTAGCTTTGTTAATTTTTGAGTTATTACTATTATCATCTTCACTCGTATTAGCATCACACTAATTAGTTTTATTTTAATTAGTTTTAGTATTATCATTTTCATTGTTATCTGAATAGTGATATTTTTCTTATTGTTGTATTTTTCTTATTATGCTATTATTCTTATCGTTATCATCAAACGCTACTGTTATGGCGACTTCATTCATAGATTAGGTGTTCCAAATGATGCCCGTGTTGATTTATATAATGTTCCAGTCGTCTCCTTGTATGCATATGGACATTTCTGAGAATTGCGGGTGTATGCACATGCTTCGATGCTTCTTTGACGCAACATCTCTACATTGAGGGTATCTGTTTGAAATACAAGTTTCTTGTATATATAATGGGATTAGATCAGGAGATCTTGGTGACCAAGGTATTATGCCACCTAGACCGATTCTGTGTGATTCAAATGGATTCTTACAGCTTCATAGTAGTGAGATGGTGCACCATCTTGTTGGAACTAGTGTTGTACGGCCATTTGTACCGGAAACTCATCAAGAAAATCCTGAAGCTGACGTTGCAGGATTCTGGATACCGTGGATGGGAGAAACACAGGTCCGGTAACATTGACCCCAAGAATACCACACCAAACATTTAAGCCCCAGTGGGTTTGGAAATGAGCATTTCCAACCCAGTGAGGATTGTGAGGTGCCCAGTAGTGCATATTGTGTCGGTTTACATGGCATCGTTGCTGAAATAGTACTCATCGCTCCAAAGAACATTTTGGAGAAAGTCTGGGTTGTCGACTAGTATTTGTGGAATTCTCGTGTAATAATTAACCCTACAGGCAAAATCATTGTCATAGAATTGTTGGTTGAGATGAATTTTATACGGATGCCACGCCCTTTCCTTCAAAATACTTTGGAAAGATGATCTTGAAACGCTTAGATCATGAGATGCTCTTCTTTGACCTGCAAAACGTATAATTACATGTCGAGTTCGTACTTAGAAAAAGCTTTGACTATTGACACAGTAACAATAATAACAATAATAATAATAATAATAATAATAATAATAATAATAATAATAATAATAATAATAATAATAATAATAATAATAGTAATAGTAATAGTAATAGTAATAATTGTAATAGTAGTAATAATTGTAATAGTAGTAATAATTGTAATAGTAGTAATAATTGTAATAGTAGTAATAATTGTAATAGTAGTAATAATTGTAATAGTAGTAATAATTGTAATAGTAGTAATAATTGTAATAGTAGTAATAATTGTAATAGTAGTAATAATTGTAATAGTAGTAATAATTGTAATAGTAGTAATAATTGTAATAGTAGTAATAGTAGTAATAGTAATAATTAATAAACGACGATGATGATGATGACGATGATAACGTATTTTTACAGTTCTTACCGCGTGCAAGATGTCCCTCAAAATAATGGAGTACATCCTGTACGGCTTCTTCATTTTCAGTTACTGCTCTTTCTCTTGTTGCTTGGATAGTGAAGGCTTCTTCTAGGCGCAATCGCATCACTGTGCGACTAAAAACATGTGCTGATGGTGATCGACGCATCGGAAACCTTTCTTGATAAAGTCTTCGACCTGCGGCAGCATTACTTCGCGCCTCATCGTACATCATACAGCAGAACAGTAGGTATCTGTATATTTGCCGTGTGTGATAGAACTGTGATGGAATAAATGAGCGATCCTTTTGCTTCGTTCGGATTCAAACCTTCAATGACGTCTTGGGTTGTTGCGTGAGGGAGACACGATTAGTCACTGGGCTTGTATCAGGCAGACCAAGCCTGCTCCTCTTTGCATTCTATGCTACCAAAATGTCCAAATCCTCTTTTAGGGGACACAAGTGATGTGTGTGTGTGCAAAAGCAAAGCTCTTCAGTTAGAAATAAATACTAGATACATACGTAGCCCCAAAATCGCGTTGAGTGAAAGAATACTAAGCAAAGCTTTCATAACGTTGTTTGCATACAAAAGGCTATATAACTACAGATGCACTAGTGTGCTTTATACTCTGCAAAGCATATATTGAATAACTATAACAACAATAATAATAGTAATCGTAATAATATTAATAATACATTGCAACAATAACAGTAATAATAATGATAAACATAATAATGGTAATAAATACACTGATCAAAATAATAACAAACATTATTATAATAATGATAGTAAGAGGAATAATAATAATAATAATAATAATAATAATAATAATAATAATAATAATAATAATAATAATAATAATAATAATAATAATAATAATAATAATAATAATAATAATAATAATAATAATAATAATAATAATAATAATAATAATAATAATAATAATAATAATAATAATAATAATAATAATTAATAAACAGTAATAAACAGTAATAAACTAGTAAGAATACAATAATAAAAGTAATAACAATGTGATAATAACAATAGTAATAATAACAATAACTAAAAATAATAAACTACAACTTATAGCAAGCGAAGAAATGCCAATGAAACATTACGTGCCCTCATGCTTGCACTTTATAATCTGCAGTTCAAATGTTAAACAATAGCAGCATATACAGCAGTGAGTTTATTCTCTGGAAAATAAAGATCCTATAACTAGTGAGATCTTTGTGGCTGTTTATACTGTTATTGTCTTATCACCAACTACACACGCTAGTTCAAATGCCTCTCACATCACGTCTCGCTGAGAGGCAGAAACACCAATGGCCTCTCTTGCGCCGTGAATTTCTGCAGCTTTCTAAATCTTGGTTATTCGCGTGGGTGACAGGTGTCACCCAACACATTTGTTTTAATTGCTGTAGTTCTCACAACAGACTTAAAGGTATGAGGGCTCATGTACTTTCCAAGGAATGCATAAACAGCAACATTTCTTTCTTTCAGTCTTGTAGTTGCTGTTATAGTGTGCACAGCTGAAGTTTTGTTCTCCTGTGTGCTTTTGGGTGGCAAGTGTCACCCACGCGACCTTTTACGTTACAGTTTCTGCAAAACATTGATAAGTGTACCATGTACATTTTAGTCTCTATATTGTAAGCAATGCGTATACTATATGTTATGAGTTAAGTTTTTGATCCCGTTATCTACACCTGCAGTATTTTCTACTTAGTTATTTATCTGTTTTTGTTTGCAATACAAGTTATAGCCAGTAGCATATTACTATCATTACAACCACCGCCATAAATAATAATAATAATAATAATAATAATAATAATAATAATAATAATAATAATAATAATAATAATAATAATAGTAATAATAGTAATAATAGTAATAATAGTAATAATAGTAATAATAGTAATAATAGTAATAATAGTAATAATAGTAATAATAGTAATAATAGTAATAATAGTAATAATAGTAATAATAGTAATAATAGTAATAATAGTAATAATAGTAATAATAGTAATAACAATAGTAATAACAATAGTAATAACAATAGTAATAACAATAGTAATAACAATAGTAATAACAATAGTAATAATAGTAATAACAATAGTAATAATAGTAATAACAATAGTAATAATAGTAATAACAATAGTAATAATAGTAATAACAATAGTAATAATAGTAATAACAATAGTAATAATAGTAATAACAATAGTAATAATAATAGTAGTAATAGTAATGACAATAATGATGATGATGATAATAATATAGCAATAATAACAAGAAATAATAAAACAATAACAATGATAACATTTGCAGACATGTCTGCTGCTAAGAAAACAGGAATTGAGAGAAGCTCTGATCCCGACACATTGCTACGTTGCTTTGATGAGATTAATGAACATCATGTAACACAAACTGATCACTCTTTCAGAAGACCCGTTCTTCACTTAGCTCTAATAAGAACAAAAGGCCTATTCCACACTACCCTAAAAGAAATAATTTTGTTCTGTTGGTTTCCACAATGCATCACGATGCTGCTATAGACCCTGAAACAAATTTTTAAAAAAGCCGAAAATTGTAACATTTTATAATAACCCAAAGGTAAGCGTTTACTCGGTGGACCGTGTTAGAAAAATGATATTTAAGAAAACATCAGACCTGGCCTATGGTTATGCTCTGTAACTTACTAAATATAGCCGCAATCAACGGCTTCTGCATTTACAAAGCCAAAGAGAAATATGTGAAGATGTTAAAGAGGGCAGATTTCATTTCTAATTTTTCATGGGAACTGATAGTCACGGATTGAACGCAGGTCTAAAATCCCAAAAATTCCTGCAAAGATTCGACGACGTGCTAAAAGAATTGCTTGATGTTGAAGAACCAGGTGAGGAAGATTATAAACAAAGGATTCAAAGGACGTTGTTATGAATGTGTAAGATCAAAAGATAAATCAACCTGGAAATGGTACACAAATTGTTCTAAATGGACTTGTTCTAGCCATTTGAGGGATGTGTGCGTGAATTGCCTCTAAATAACGCTTTGTATCTAATGAATGGAATAACAACAGGCGATACCAAGGGGGGGGGGGTATCCTCAGGTATATTCTAAAGGAAATGTTATTAATGTGAACATCTTTTAACTCAGTTTGAAACAGAACATGTGAGATGTGCTTAATTTTATGAGTAAACATGCATGTATTATTATAAGTATCTGCTTTTTTATTATGTATGAGTTTTGCACATTATTTTTTTATATCAGCAAGATATGTTAGTCCACAGAACCATCTTTATTAGCAAATGTTGAAAAGAGATTTTTAATGCAACAATATAAAACGGGTGACACCCGTCCCCCATGCGAGTAAATACCTTACAGTTATTCGCGGGAGTAACGAAGGGTTAACGCACAAAGGGTTATTTACTTACGCTGATGCCCAAGAGTGGGCCATCTGGTATATTATGTCAATAAAGGGAAAAGAAATGAAAGATCAACAAACCTAATAACTTATAAGTGAGAATACTGCTATAATACACGAGACCACCTATTGCCACTTCTCTTGAAGTTAACACCGCATTCCAAAAGAAGTTAATCATGGCTGATAGGGGTTTTCTAGTTGGTGACAGGCGTCTCTGTAAGATTTACTCCTAATTAAAAAACACAACTACTACCACCACTACCACCAGTAACACTAGTCGGGCCCTAAAGACCTAGTTGTCCACGGACCCTTAAACCCCACTCAATCACTCACTCACTCACTCACTCACTCACTCACTCACTCACTCACTCACTCACTCACTCACTCACTCAGTAGTACTACTACCATTACTATCACTACAAGCACAATCACCAACACTACTGCCACCAGTACCACCAATAACACCACTACTGCCACTACCACTAGCACCAATGCCACCCCTACCACCAGTACCATTACTTCCCCCAATACCACTACTGCCATCAATAACACCACTACCACTAGTACCACCCTTACCACCAATACCACACTAACACTACTACTACTACGACCACCACAATGACTACCATTACTACCACTACTACGACCATCACTGCTATCCCCACTATCATCATTACCACTATCATGACTAATGTTTTTACCACTACAGCTACTGCCACTATCACTTCTGCTACTACCACTAACCAAGGCATACGAGGGCAACGCCAGACTTTTTGTGTGAAAGGAGGTCTATTTCCTGTAAAATCTCGATATCGAATTCGTAATGCATAAACTCCAACCTATGTTAGCTTACTCGTACATTCTTCTTACTGCTTGTGTCGTTGAGAATAACACACTCAATATAAATCACAGTAAAACACTTTAACAACACTTACTTTTGTAGTAAGAACAAACCTTGTGAATACGTAACGTTACGCAAAGCACCGAATGCTGCAGTTATAGTCTCCAGTCATTGGCCGTGAACTTAACTGCACTATCATATAGAATAAGTTGCCATGCATTAACCTCAAGCACGCACGCCTAAGGCAGATACTTCCGGCAGTGATAAATTTACATTATCATTACTATGTGACATTGTGTGCAGATGAGCAGCAAAATACAGAGTTCGTCAGTGTTATGCTCTTTAGTCATGTTGGTTTGAAACTTCCAGGTGTGCGATTCCAATAATGACGCATTGGACGAATGAATAATAACTAGCGAGGGCCTTTAGTGCAACTATATGTGCGGATTCGGACAGAAGTATTCAAATGTCAACCTTGTGCTGCTTAAAGAGGTCACGTAACTACTAAATGACCTCACATATTAAAATAAACAAATCTCTGCTATGGTTTTAATCCATGGTTATTTCAATTTTAATATTACATGCATTTATGTTAATTATAAATAGATTTTCGTAACGTAAGCTATAAACTATTCTCCCAACAGTTGGACAAAAATACTCAAATAAACAAAACACAGTACTCTAGTACTTGGTTATCGTGTCCCTCCTCTGAATAACGGCTACCAAACATCTTGGCATTGTATGTTTGTGCTCATTTGTTAAGTCTGATTCAATTTTAGTTCATTTCTGCAGAATAATATGTTTGAGTGTTTTGTTTGTGATGTGATGTTTACTGATCCATCTTCAAAGTTTTGCCAGATGGTCTCGATCGGGTTCAACTCGGGTGATTAAGGTGATGTTCTGAGTATTGGGTGTGTTGTAAATGGTTCACTAGCAACTTCCAAGGTATGCTCGGGATCGTTGTCTTGCTGGAAATAAAAATGTTTTCCAATATTTATGATCGCTCCTCTGCAAATGTTTTTGCAGCATGTTATCATCAAACCTATTCATGTTGGCATCAATAAAATATAGCTCATCCATGCCACATGACTCCGTAAATACCCATAACATTGTGCTGCCTTCCGTATATTTGGTCGTAGCTTCCATATTTTAGGATCCCATTCGGCATGCTTCTGTCTCCGCACCTTTAAGTGGCCATCAGCCCAGTATACATTGAATTTGCTTTCATCTGATCATAACACACAATCCCAGAACTCATTATTCTTCGTTAGATATTCATTGGCAAATATTAAACGCCTTATCATGTTTACTTTACTAGCATACGGTTTTTTTCTTGGTGTTCTGGAATTGTGACCAGAAATGTTCAATCCCCTACCAAGTATTCTTTCATAAACCGCCTTCCCAAGATGTTCTTCCAGATGTGCTCCAATTTCTCTTACTGTGAGTCACCATTTTCAGCACTTTTCTTTATCCCTAGAAGTAGAGATTGGTGGAGCACCTTTCCTAGGCTGATTAAGAATGGTATAACTCGCTTTATAGCATTGGATGACACAATATACAGTGGATGGATTTTTGTGCACAGCTTCTCCAATTTCTTTCCATGTCTTATTTTGTTCATGTATATGTACGAGATTCATTGTCTCTCTTCTAGAGTTGTCTTTTCCTTTCCGCTGCATTTTGACTGTGGACAATCGTAGCTGGTTGCTTGTATACCGTATGACAGAAGAAATGAATGAAGAGATACGAAGGTACGAACATCGACATTTCCATCGTTTACGTGTTTTATTGCTGTATCATGGAGCAGGTTTGAATACTTATCATACGTAAATGTAACGTTTTTAAGGGAAATGACATGTTTAATAATACGTATTTTTGCCGTTCGTGTGCTGTGTATGTGTTTGAAAAGTACGGTAACACGTCACTGCAATAAAGAAATAACAGATAATTCCGCCTTCTGTGTCGAATAGTTCAACTTTTAAAGCTGCATACCCATAAATTTGAATACTTCTGTTCGCCTCTGTATCTTTTCTTCTGTCAAATTCTGTTCACTTGGTGTATCAGTAATTACTAAATTTCCTACCGTTTATGCAATACCTATATTATGTTACATATAATGCACATTTTGTCTCTTTTGTGAATAAGCGCAATATGTCAGCAGTTTATAAATCATGAAAGCCTTGTTAGAAATTTTGATTAAAGGATGAGTTTTACGTAATGGTTTATACATTAACTTATTTCCTTATTTTGTTTTACATATATTTATACTTTCTCTCCTACATACAGTAAGTAGAGAAAGTAATTGTATTCCATACAAAAATTCGATATTTAAATTTCATTACAAGTTCAGGTTTGGAGACTCCCGGATAGTAATAATAGTAATAATAATAATAGTAATAATAATAATAATAATAATAATAATAATAATAATAATAATGATAATAATGATAATAATGATAATAATGATAATAATGATAATAATGATAATAATGATAATAATGATAATAATGATAATAATGATAATAATGATAATAATGATAATAATGATAATAATAATGATAATAATAATGATAATAATAATGATAATAATAATGATAATAATAATGATAATAATAATGATAATAATAATGATAATAATAATGATAATAATAATGATAATAATAATAATAATGATAATAATAATGATAATAATGGTAATGATAAATGATAAATGACTGCCTGCATAGCACAGTGGTAGCGCGCCTGCCTCTAGTGCGGAGGACACGGGTTTGATGTCCAGTACCGGCGTGGGGATTGCGCCCCTCCTCCCCCATTGCGAGGTCTGGCATGGGGTGCACTCAGCCTCGTTAGCTTACGGAGGGGCCAATTGAGGAGCTAGCTACTTGATAAATAAGTAGCGATCCCAGTTCGCGAAGGCCGCATAACCGGCCGGTATGGTTCGGGGTCTGACCATTTCCCACCCTCCAGTTTCACACCACACACGTGATGCCTGTAGTGAGCAGAGGTAGGGGACGCAGTGGCCGGGCGGTAAGCCTTAGTCCGCGAGGGGCCGTTGTGCTTGGGGTCGTTATTTGTTATTAATGATAATAAATAACAACAATAATAAAAGGTTCTGTGTATGAACCAAAAAACGTTAAATACCAAACGTGGTATTAAAGTACGGCGTCTTTCAACTCGATGGCACAAAGATTTCCAAAAGAAAAACAAATTACCTCCATCCCAAACTACCTTTTGCAGAACAAATTGGGTTCACTCAAAAATAGCTCTAATGACTTTGATTGAATTACCAATAAGATATTCTTTCCAGCCTCTGAACCGCTCTTCATTCTGAATGAGTGTGCATAACTGATAAAGCATAATACATAAAACACTAATGCACAAAGTATGAGATCGTTTGAACCATGCGTGGCTCTCCTTTCATAAGTCTCCAGAGAACCAGTATTAATCTACTCTTCCAACAACAACAGCTTGTTTCGACTGTATGTCACAAGATGTCGCTTAGATACTTTATCACGGGTGACGCTAGTTGCTGGCTCGTGACCTGTCATCACGTGACCTATCCGTGGGTTTGATTCGGGGTGGAAGACTACATCTCTTATACCTCACGGGTAAATCCATACTAAATGGATAGGTACCGTGTGCATACATCCCGCCCGGGTAAACCCGAGCGACCTGATTTGGCTCTTGGCTCTTGGAAAAAACAATGCGGAGTTCACAAGGTGCACACCGAGTAACAATGTCAGGGAGAAGTGCAGCACAGGTCTTCAATTTTGGCCTTTTCAAAATTGAAATCAACTTTTACTTAAAGTCTACTACTATTTTACTATTTTGTAAGTAGTTCTAAATTTCTATACTCTAGCAGTGTTAATAAATTAGACCGGTGCGCAAAATAGAGCGAGTGATACAAATTGATAAATAAAAATGTAAACTTAGACCATGTACCCAAACCAAAAAGGGCATTAGGAAGTTATGAGCTTTAAAAGTGAAATGTCAAATACTACAGAAGTTCAATATACGTGTGTGATTTTTGTAGTCGTTTGCTCCTCAAAATATTATTTTCGAAGTTATGTTTATCACAAAGTCTCAAATTAAGTTCGAATTTTCAGAGCTTGCCTTGCGATTTATGTTTAACACTAGACGAAATATTACATTTTCTTTGGGTTGACGTATTCTTCCGAGTCTACAGAGCGCAACTTGCCAGGATTTTTCTGTGGAGATAAGCTTATTTTATTTATAAAGCAACCAACAACGTCAAATGCGACTGCAACAGGCGTATTGTCCGATACATATGGAACTGTGTAGGATTTAAAATATGACAGTCCTACATCAGCTTTCAAAATTTCACCTCCGAAAGTAAAAGATCTTCGTAGCTACAAGTGTTAGAACAAGGAACTATAAAACCACCAAATATTTGTCTTCTTGTCCTTGATTTCTGGTACCCAAATCAAATAATAAGGCCCGAACCAAGCGTCCCTTTTCCGCAAACTTCCCTTCATTTATTTCATTGGACTATGAATTTGGGTTCTAAGTTATTTTATATTTAAAGTATTCATTTGTCTCAGAAAAAGGGTAGAGTGAAGAAATACCATCACCTACCTGGGAATGAAGCTTGATAAACTTTCGGTGAGCACATCCGAAACCTGATGGATCGGACCAGCAGCCAACAGCCTCATTGTACTCTATGCCTGTTCCTTTGAAGTTACGCCTTTTTCGGGCCCTCGTTCTCCCCGTCCTTCTGTACACCTACATGGCATGGCATGGCTGCAGATTTAAACCTCCTGCGACTGCAATGTATGTAGAATAAGTCTTCGGATAATCTATTCCGTATACCGCAATTTCCCTGGAGACCACTGTAGGAGGCCTCATATCTTCCGTATGTGAAGAAAGAAATTAGTCTTTGGGCTGCAAAACTTTACGATTCATTTTCACAACATCGGGGCGCCGCGCACCAGACTGTACCCTTGTTTCCTAGTTCATCATGCTTTATGTAAATCCAGTGCTTATTAAGTGTCACTTTGTCACTAATGTAATCTGACTACCTAGTATTATAGTGAGCAACATGAGAAGGTTCGTTTTGGTTCTTGGCGGAGGTTAGTAAGTATTGCTATTTAAAATGTCCTTCCTTCTGTGCCCTATTTGTGACAGTCTATAAAAGGAATAAAGCTCAGGAACTTTGACTAGAACTGTTAGGGTGCTGCGTGTAACAATAGGAAGGTTACTCAGTAAACTATAAATTATACTTACCTGCATGTTTATTTAAAGATAGTTTATCACACATTCTTACCTCATCCTTGCTGGTCTCTACTTATACGAAAACTAAAACAATAACCAGTGTGACGCTGCTATGCCGGCGCTTCTCAGCTCAACTGCCACTCATAACCACTGAATGTTCTTCGTTTGTCTCGCGCATGCGCAGTACGCTACCATGCATACGAGATCTTCAAGGAGGTTCTGACGAATTTTGATTTTTAGCATTTTTATGTATCTATTAAACCATAATTATAACAATAAATTTAACCAAGATTAAAGTTTTATACCAGTGATGTCCAACGTTTGTGTAAGAGGGGAGGTTATATTTACCTCCTTTCATTAATGCGGACTTTGCGATTCTTTAACGCTCACACGTGCATTGGTTACACGTACGTTACGCTTGATTTACGAAAATGCTTTTAAATCTATGCGACAAACATTTGTTCACTGGTGACTTCATTGGTACTGCTTATGTTTAAGGAATGTATCAATATTTGGTAGCAAAGTCCAAGTGCATAGCCTTGTAAGATACACCAAGTGATCATCGCGTAATCTAATGGATGTACTCAACCTTTTCTCTTCGTGTATCCACCAAAATAATTTTCCATTTCAGCTTGTACCCCTATGCTTAACCCTAGAGTTATCCTTAATTCAAATTATACATAACCACAACTAAAATAGTTTATAATATTCATAACTTATTTAACACTACACAAAGAAGGATCAAATTAAACTTGACGAGACCCCTAAGAAGTCTTCGCGTACCCCAGTTTGAATATCTGATCTATTGCGATACTTTTAATATAGCTCAATTTGGAGAAACTGTTCGCAAATATATGTAGAACTATACTCACTCTTATACACACTATTCTTGTAAATTCTTATTTTTCTATCTACTTCATTTTAACGAACATAACAATTTTCAGAAAGTATCTTATGGATAATTTTCTTGTAGGTGCTAGGGGAGTATGGAAATACTCGCTTTAAACTATAGTGAAATGTTTTAAGAGCCGGTTGCTATGCCATGCCTTTAAAATTCCATCCTCTGTACAAGGCTAACAGATAAAAAAGCGAATGACATATTCCTATTTGAGAAAAGTAGAAGTATTGGAAAATTTAAACAAATAATAAAGAATATCTCGGAAATGGTTCACTCAAAAGAATAAAAGGGGATATTTGATATAAATTGTGTGTTTTAACGAGGTCCACACTTTTTTAATTAGTAAACTTTTGTCTGTCTCTTACTGTTTACCATTTGAGCAAGAATCGTCTAAAATGAACAGGGGGTATTCCCAGAAAATCCCAGGTAGGAGTGAGAAACTGCCATGGAATCGCCTGTTTGTGTCCGTCACTGGATATTGAGTGCTTGTCACGCCACAGGTGTGATTCACCCTACGACTGATCAATTTATAGCAATGGTACAAATGAATATAAATCGTTCGGTGAATAAAAGCTTTCTGAGTTAGAGGAAATATAGCGCTTAGATTTTTTTTTCAAAAACTTATGCTCCACAGAAATATGTAAAACAAACTTAGTATTAAAATACATAATGATTATCCGGGCTTGTGAACCGTGGTCTAGTGGCAATTCTCCTTCGAGACGTTTCGTCCGAAGCTGCGTCGAACGTCTTCAGTGGTATGACCGTAGCACTCTGCTAGTCTCGGCGATGACTGATACAGAGACCACGGCCACAAGCCCAGATAATGATTTCCTATTTTATGACACTTACGCAATTTGATCGAGCTTAATATTGATGTGCATCTGAGGGAACCTGTTTTCATTAATGGTTTAGTGGACAAAGGTATTCACCCTTTTAAGGGGGTAAGTATAGCTTAAGGGTCACAAAATTAGTGATATTCAATAATTAATTCCTCTGAACAGATTTACCACACAATGTTACTATTGAAATCATATCAGATGAAGCAAAGTTTGATTTCACAAAAGTAATTGACATACATTTTATTATTCAAAATGTTAGCACCTTTCTATGCTGGAACCAAGTTATGCCTAATAGTGACTATTTTTGAAACACGTTTTAACTCTGTTATTTTTATTTTCAAGCTTAACCTCCGAAGTGCCGAGATCATAATATTAAGGGTTAAAATTATCATTTTGTACTTAATGAGATTATATGGGCCAACATTACAGGAAAAAAAAAAAAAAAAAAAAAAAAAAAAAAAAAAAAAAAAAAACTCCTTTTTTCAAACTCTTTGGGGGGCCTAAAATGACATTTAGACATCTACATACTCTGTTATGTGGATCAATATGTGTTGTTAAGTATCAAAAGAACAGGAATATTTAAAATATAAAATTTTGCTTTTTGGGGGGTTTTGGGGTTCAGGGGGGTTTTAGAGCCAGTATCATATGATACCTCACATTATACTAAGTTTTCATGGCTAATCCTATCGTCGATACAAAGTGGACGAGAGAGAAAAAAATATGAGTGTAGAGTGCAAAGGGTATTAAACATGTTACTACCGGCCGTCATGGCCGGCCGTCATAAATTCACAAAGCGAGAAAAAAATTCCAAACCTGTTGCTTCATGTGTGATACCGAAGGACGCAGGAGGTTAAGGTTTATTTTACAGAAATGATCAGCAGTAGGCTTCTAGCTGCATAAAAATGTTACACATTGATTTTCAAGTTACCAAAGCAATCTTTTTAGATTATTTTTCAGGAAAACTATCAAACAGAGGAGCTAATTATTCTGGTCAATTTCGTAGATTACGCATGCAGTAACAAGCACGTAAACCTTCATTTTAAGTCCTTCAGCAGTAGTGCTTTTGGTAAGCATTTCCTATAAACCTACACTTTTTCAAATATTAGCACCCATATTGTGTATCTTTCTAAGCTAGAGGTCCAAAAGTAAGAATTGTAAGGGATACACAAAATTCCTCAGGACAATTATAACAACTATACCCCATAAGCACATTCACCCGTAATACTATTCTAATTTCCTATTAACCCTCTATTTCATTAATGGTTTTGCTATATAAACCACCGTTACTCTGATTCCTACACCGTTTTAAGTCCCACTTTTTGCAATAAGTTGGAGTAGTTAGTCAACAGCGTTCCAATGAACTCAGTTAACAAGAAATCCAATCTCTTAAGGTCCGCATATGCAGTATTTTCAGAAGTAGTTATAGGTAAACGCACAGGTATAGCAGTACTGAAAATTAGAAAGAGAACATAGCAAATTACAGGTCCATACACAAATAATGTTTTTATCAATATTCTCAGAAGGGTGCTTGTTGCCTGACACTAGTGCCCCGCTTACAACTTTCAGAGCCACCAAACAAAACACAGTACGAAGGGTTGTGGTAGGTCACGACATGGAGGGTTCTCACGCTAAGATTGAACGCATATTGTTAGACTGCCTCTCTTTGCGGCAGGATTTTTATTGTTCGCGGAGTTTGCCTTGGCTATGGCTCTGACCTCGTGGGTGATTAGAGCGGTTCAGTTGTAGTAAAATAGTTAACACTGAGGTTTTTCCTTATTATCCCGTGAAAATTTATTTTCCTTGCCACATTAACATCGATATTTACAATTGGACTTCCTCTTTAGCAACCATACATATGCAAGGCGTATTTCCACTTACTCGCTATACTGACATTCACGACTATTACTCCTTTGAATGTATTAACTTAGCAAGTTGACCATTTTAACCTCACTTTGCCAAGCAGTAGGCCAGTGGAGATAGTTTATCAGAAACGTGTATCTGATGGAATCGTTAATCTGCGACGCGTATCTTAGTTTTGTTTGAAACATCCTCCCCTTGTTTTCCACCTGGTATCGGCATTTTTGCCATTCTTATTGTTGGAGATGTATCCTAAACCAGTGATTCCTAGAAGTCCATAAATGTGGTAATTCTTATCACAAAATGCATGTCGCAGGGGCTTCACGCTGAGTGATGACGCATCCCTATTAGGATGAACAAAATATTCTAAATATTCTGGGCGTGGCTTTGTCCTTACTGTTTAGTGACCTTGCGTTAATAGCTGTTTTTCCCTGCACGTTACAAGTTCTTGCAATTTTTTCCCTACCCTTTAGATAAATGGTTCTGATGAATATCACTGACATACATGGTTATTCCAATTGAAATTATTATTGTTGTTATTGTTATTGTTATTATTTTTATTATTATTGTTATTATTATTATTATTGTTATTATTATTATTATTGTTATTATTATTATTATTATTATTATTATTATTGTTATTATTATTATTATTATTATTATTATTATTATTATTATTATTATTATTATTATTATTATTATTATTATTATTATTATTATTATTATTATTATTATTATTATTATTATTATTATTATTATTATTATGCTGATGTGTCCTGTCGCATCTTGGATACGAGTCATATGCCTCTGCGATAGTACCAGGCTGATCTAAATTTTATGCTTAAGAGGTAAAGAGGTGACGTCATACCGCATTGTATAGTACTTTTTGAAATGAATAGTAGTTTGCAAATGAAATACATAAAACTGTGTTTCACGTATACAAAAATTTTAATACTCTTGACATTTTACTAGTGATTTTATAGCTACTTTGATTCAAATTTATATCTGACTATTGTCATGAACTTTTTAAGGACGCTGATGACCTAGAAGTTGAGCACCCTTAAACCAAACCTAAACCTAATTGACATTTTACAGTAGGATGACTTCTCAAACAAAAAAATTTTCATGAGAAATAACAGCGTTCTTGGGAAAAAAATCCATATTTTAATGGGTTATGGGTTGAGAACAGTACCAGTAGGAACTGCACAAGTGGCTAGAAATGTCTGAAGACAGATAAGGGGAAAGACAACAAAAAGTGATGTGCGGAGAACGCTCATGATTTTCACTATGTGAGGTAGAGAAGTCTTCTCAACACATTATGAATTCTGAGAATCTCTTTCGACACCAGCTCTGTCCTCCAGATTCTTGTCCCTTCTGGCAGGTTTCAAGGAGTACGGTGACAAACCCAATAACATACTATTTGATTACTATTTTCATATGCTTAGGTATTGCGAAGGGACTGAATTCAATAGAAAGCTCTAAGGGAGCGTTGGACTGAAATTTGAATTTTATATATTTTTATAGGTATCAAATCAATACTTTGCACACTTAAGGGTACATAATTTCTAGTACAACATCTTTTATAGTTTTGAGGGAATTAACTATTCAATGTATTCACATTGCGAAAATGCCTTAATATTCAAAATATTTCACCTACATCAAAAACTAAAACTCCACACAGACCAACTGGGGTAGGCACGGGTCTTGGCGCACCTGAGTTCCCAAACCGCTCACAAACAGTTCATCCCCTTCATACCCTTCAACTGTGCTACATTAGTCGCTCATGCTGCTATTCTTGATCATCCTTTTCCACGTTTATTCTGTTTATTAGTATGTAAAATCTTAGGTTTATTAACCCCTGTCTCACCAGAAGAGATCCTGTCCTAAGGTTTGAGCGCGGCTCCCTACATAAGCGCTCTCCGGAGTTCTCAGGCGCAAATGTTGGGCGGACCGTTCACACTGTCCCCATCTGTAGCCTTAGGTGCGGAGCCCGTCCACACCGCTATGTACACCCACGTGGCTCATCGAGGGCCCGGTCTGTGTTGATTTCCCGACGGCCGTTTCCCGCCAGGTTAATATCACCGGCCGGACGTGTTACCGTTGGCGGAACCCCGATGTAATCAACCACAAGTCCCCTGAATCCGTGTCTGTCTCTTGCATAGGCAAGGCCTAAAGTGAGGAGCCACAGGTGGTAGGAGCATAAAGGCGGGGAGTGCGTGGTGAGCGGTTTACCCATGTGGACAAGTAGTGGAGATCTGAGAGTAGCTCCTCTTAAGTACACTTTGAGGTCAGTCATGGAAGGTTCTCCATGGCAGCACAGGCTATGATGATTTGGTGTCTTTCTTGTTTAACCCCTGGTACGCTTTTACTCGAGACGTCCACAGCAGAGCAATCGTAAAAGTTATTAAAAACGAGTTTGTTGAGCTCCTACCCCATCCGGGTAGCCCCACACAAATCCTTAAACTGGTGTAGGGGAGCTGTTACCACCTCCAGCCTGGACGGTCTGTCAACGAAGGAGATCGTCGTCTGCCTCTCCGATCAAAGAGTATATCATACGAAAACAGCATGGAAAAACAGTTCCCTTAAGAATGCTGTTTCTGAACTTCAAGGGAACTAATTTGCCAGAATATACGGCAGTACGCCTATACGTCTCGAACTCCATACGCTGTTTTCAGTGCCAGAGGTTCGGGCATACTAGGAGCTCATGCATCCATCCATCCATCCTGCCCTTTGTGAGCATTGTGACTTGGCGGCACATGAGAAATTAGATAATTTTTGAAGATGTTTATCTCAAGTAACACGAAGAAGATATAGGAATAAGAGTTTGTAAGAATGCTTAGTACAAGAATAGAGAAAGTCATATGAGTGCAACACATCAGATTCTTCTGCGTACATGCACCATGATCATGAGTCAAATTACCTGTTTGACACACCTTCGTTCTTTGTATAGTTGTCTCTATCCTCGAATCCATAGCTTAATCACCTCTTTCCGCTGAATTTGGTTGTTTATGAGCCCTTTTTGCCCATGTTTTGTTCAAATGCTGCCGAAAATTTAAGCAGAAAAAGGCATGGTATTTAAATCCTGCGCTAGACCTTCGAAAATGGTGGAACCTAAAAAATTTCTCTGCCAACCGATGACTTAAGGTCTGGGGAATATTTATTGCCTAAACTTAAGAATCGTCAATTTGATAACGTTTCGGTCATTTTTCAGTCCCAGGATTCCTTATGGTAGGTTTGTCTGATAACTTCTGAATAATGCAGTAGACAACTTTTAGAATGGTGTCAATGGTTTTTGATAAAATGCTATTATTACAGTTTTAAAAATATGTTTTAATCCTTTTAATACATTTGTGTTGTTACAAAATCTGTATTATAAGCTTTTTATGCAAATGTATGCACTAATACTTCAGTATCCATTATAAGGATGTAATATCCATGTAAACGTCCAAGAGTTTTGGGTATACTAGATCGGTATATATCTTGTACACTAACCAGAGCATTGTCATTATGAACAGCTGACGAATGATCTGATCTGCCCACCAAATCCTGCAAAAAAATGCATTACATTAGTAGGTAATCGAATAAGCTTAAATAGACTGTTATATCAAAGTGGTGAATAAGTGAAGAACAATGATAAACATAACCAATTTGGTTTTGTGAAGAAATAATCCTTAAGATTACCGTAAGAACAGTAAAAAGGTCAATGGAAAAAAATTGATGACAAAGAAGTTTAATAGAATTTATTTTAAAACTATAAATTTTGTAAGACACTATCAGCTTTTAATGTAATTTCGCAAAAATTCAGTTTTGTATCCTATGAATTTAGAAATGTTTAGGAGAATGAATTCGACAAGTATTTTGACTTTTGACATTGAAAAGCCTATATTTACGTGTATAATATAGAATAAAACTCCATAATATTTTTTTTTTTTCAATATGATGTTTGGGGTTTTTAAAAATTATCATTTCAGCACATTCCTCCTTCAAAATAATCCACAAGATGGAGCTTTTATCAAATTTTCTTAAAAAAAAAAAAAAAAAAAACTAGAAACATCAAATGGCAAAATTTAACAGGTTTATGCATAAGCGTCTTTAAAAGTTAGGCGTGTAGAACATTTGGCATAGGTGCTAGAGCATAACACTCAAAAAATAATTAACCGGAACATATTAAAGTAATTATATTTTGAAATTAATATCCAAATTCATGGAATTGCCACTATGGACATACAGGGTTCGTATGGGCAAGAAGTGGACACTAAGTACATCGAGTATTCATAATACACATAATAAAGTGTGTTTGTGCAACTGGTGTTGTCATTCGTTACTAAAATTAATACATATGCTCTCTAATGATACTTTTTAGTTCATTAATTTCAGTGGGAGCATTTTTTCAGATTTACTTTATTGAGGAATATTGCCTGGTGCCGGTACATGTGGCCCAGCTTACAGGCTTAAATTTACATTATATTTACACTTGTGTCTATTTACAACATATCTAAGTATAGCGGGGTTCTCAGAAACCCATACAGTGTGATCCGCTTTGGGTCACCGAGAACAGTTTCTCTGTGTATCATTTTTTTTTCCGAATTGTTTTTTGTTTTGTCCTTTTTTTATTGTTCCATTTGCAACTAGCCTTTAACTGCAGAGGTCATATCGGCGGCCTTGACTATTGGTTTTTTGCTCGCTTAACAGTGGGGTTTATACATTGAATTCACACACACATTCACACTTTCATTCATACTTCCAGACTCAGGGAAGGATGAGGAATAATCCCGGCTGGAGAAAAATTCCTATACCTTGCGGGGAATCGAACCCGGGACCCCTAATACATGTCCTTTCTTTTCCTTTGTACACATACATATTTACACTTTATTTACACACAAGTGCTCACGCATTCACTCTGGGGCATATCGTGATATATGTCCCGTCACATACACACGCACATACACACACAATTGTGGGACCTTTATAGTTACGCCACAATTATAAAAACATAACGGGATTATTTCTGGTTAGCGTTCAGTAGGTGTTAGTTGTAGGTCATCAATCAATTCTCTCTATGCCACTGTATTTATTTACATCCAGTAGGCATTTAGATTCTGCATATACCAGTTGACGACGATACGAGTGCTCTGGGAGGAGAGAGCCTCTTTTTTGACAGTTTGCAACATCATCAGCACTAGCGATCAGAATGAAATAATGGGAAAAGAATGAACAAAGAGAGCTAGGGAAAATATCACCGAAACTGGCATCTACGTTACGATATTATCGTTATACAAAGTCTTTGCCATTTCTTTGGTTGCTTTAGGCCACGGGGCAAGGGTGTGCCATTCCTTTTGCTAAATAACCTTAACCAATAACCAAAACAATGACTGCAAAACGGCATATAAATGAAGTACTAATTCACGCTTCAGATGAGATTGGCTAAAACAGAAAGAGGTAAACTGAGTTCATTCATTTTGTCATACACACTCCTTCCCACGAATGGCAGTCACACATTATACGCTAATGTAGGTCACGCCTTTGAAGGGGTTGGCATCTAAGGGGAAAACTTGGTTAGCGCCCAGGTTAGCGAAATCAACATTCTTTCCTCCTATATTGCCACTACGCTCTGGAATTAGTCAGCTGAAGAACACGCTTCAGAAGGCCCCAGAAAACGATAGAAATCAGCCGAAAATTTTATTTGGCGCTCCTTGTATAGTTGCACATTGAAAACGGTATTACATTGTGAGACTCAGCTCACTAGGAAATACAGATGGAAGTGAGAATGTATTCTCTGTCTGTATACACATTCATTGCCTCAACCACTTGCTGCAGTTGCTCTTTCGTTGAAAGTATTCATATCCTAGCTGGCTAGTAGCAAAATAGTGCTAGATAAGTTATTGGTGGAAGTTTACAATTTAATACGTGCCTTAATGTATTTCGGTGGGTTGATACAGCTGATAATGTTATGGAAACATGTTACCAATCACAACCATTTGAAAGCGATGCAACATAAGCGCATATAGTTAAATATACTACTGACTAAAGCTTACCTGTTGTAGTGCTCCTTATGTTCAGGAACAGCAGAATCGTGTAATTTGAAGAGGAATCTTCTACCTCCAAGAAGACTGACACGGAAATGTTTCTCATGGTTAAAATTATTAAAATTAGAGTACTTGAAATCTTTGTCCTCAGGAAGAATTCTCGTATTCAGCCAGCAAAATCGTTCGTTGTTGAACCTCCACATCGTGGAGGTAAATGGATAGAGAGCCATATTTGCCTTGTATCCAATACGGTGCAGTTTCATAAGGCTTTGGATAGACAGAGAACACAATGATATTAGAAACAGCGAAGTTATACGTAATCTTCGTAATACTTATCATAATATTTCCCTTAGAACTACGAATTTACACCAAGACTGTTAAATAATTAAATTCTTATGGTATTTAATTTTAAAATTTGAGGCTGAAGCGTATATTTCAATTACTTTTACAATTATATGATGATCGATCACAAGTTCCCAATTTCGTTCGGTGGTAGTTCTGCCTATTGCTCATAGATGTGTAAAATGAGATACAGCAACCATTTGCATATAAATCCACTGCCTAATGGTTAGTTGCAAATATACATGTGTATATGATGAAGTTGCAAATTCAGCCTCAGCAAAACTGGCCATTCTCGTTAGGCTAAATTCAAAATATGCACCTAAGCTGATGATATTTTATTTAAGGACCTTCTGTCAGACAAGAATTCATCATCATTAGATCGCAGGAGTGCGGGCTCTAATACGGCGATTACAATTGACTAAGCGGGCGGTATAGTCATAAACTTCTCACCCCCTCCTCTTGCCATATAGTTCATACATCGCAATTCCACCACTCCAGTGAGTTTAGGCGTGATACGGAAGAGTTGCGTGTGTCAAGCAATTCATAGTGCAATGCCTAAAACAACTGCCCCACGAAGTGCAATACTAAATAATTTAATGGAAAAATTCAGGAGCGATATATTTCTTGAGGAGGAGAAGCCGTGTGTAATTTCAGACTATTACGAACTATGAAGTACTATTCTGAAAGACACTGTGATAGTAAAGCACATAAGAAAACTGTTGAACGCAATTCAGACAAGAACCAATGGACTTCAAATAGATTTATGTGACACGATGAACAACTCAACTGAAAACGCCTGGTCTACAAATGTCCGAGGGTATTAAATTAATCGAGAAAGTTTCGGAAACAATTAACAAGGCACCCCAACAAACCTGTCCTGATGAGATGAAAGATAAATTCTTTAGTGTAACACAAAAATAATACCATGCAATGTTTGGCGAAAACACAGGAAAATAACTTAAATGACAATGTAAATATTTTCACGTACGCTCCATTAACTCCCTCCTATGTCGAAAGAAGCTTTTCACAGTATAAACATATCCTAACTGATAAACGCAGAAGCTCCACCTTTGACAATCTATTTATGTACATACGTAGTTGTATATTGTAACACAGTTTAAACCTGAAGTTCTTTCGATGTATGTTCACTACGGAAGTGGTACCATTTTGTGTATCCTGCAGTGAATTTAATGAATCGAACCTCAATAGTTATTCCAGCCAACTGGTATTAAACACCGCTAAATCCATTCACCTTATCTTTTGAATAATTGCAAAAACACTGCTCGGAATAAACCATTATCCAAAGTAATTTAACTTCAGTATTAAAATGTCAAATGAGTCATTTAACATAACATTTTGGAATACAGCGTACTTCTGGAATACGGTTTTTTAAATATTCCCGAAAAAAGAATTCAGGAAAAGTGGATGTGGTGGGGTTTGATACCAAAATTGAGGTTTATTGGTTTTTGAAACTGAAGAATTGAAAAATTAAAGTTATGTGTAACACTAAACGTGGTTCTGTTATCTGCGTAATATAAAAATAACCTTTTAATGACTTTATAAAAAAGTTTGTTTTAATACCCAATCAAACCAGGCGTTGACGCAGATTTTTAAACTTTTCTTTAATTGCACGTTACATTTGTGTCTATTTCTTCCTCTTGAGGTAGCTCGACTTCATTTTCTTCAATCTAGGTCTTTTGGTGTTCTGAAGCAGAATACAATTGAAACGGCTTAGTATTACTCCATTCTTCCCCAAAATGTTTTTATAGCTATTTTGATACATCACGTACTTTGGCAGAAGTACTTCTACCTTTAAATTTTGTGGTCTAACGTGCGTTGTGTTTAGATTAGTCTCAGTGATAAGCTACAAACTGAATTTCGATAAAAAAATAAACTTCACCTTCAATCACAACATGGTTTAGGTTTCTTACTTCTTCTTTTTACTTTCTCTACTGCGTAGGTAGAGGAAGTTTTGTATTCCACACAAAAATTCGATGTCGAAATTTCATCGGAAAATATGTTTTAAGGCCCTCTGAATCCAAAAATAGCATTTTAGAGAAAGAATAAATTAAGAACTACTTTACCAGCATATTAATAAGTATAGTATTTTATTTAATTTTTTTATTTTAGTTTTATTTTTACTTTTTAGTGCTCCCACACTCGTATCCACAAAACACGTAACTACCGTTTTCTCCTAAAATTCAGTGTTTGTTATTGTGATGGTAGGCACAAGAAGAAATTATTAATGCAGTTTCAGGAAAGTCACTTTCACACTGGTAGCCGACAACATTTTCCTTTTTCAAATTGGGAAGTAACGGAAGGCGTTGATTGGCCGAAAGGAATTTCGCGGACTTTGAAACCAAAAATGGCAATATGGTTGCTGGTTTTGGCGGACATTGATACTCAGCCTAATTTTTTATTATGTATTTTAACAAGATGTGTTGGGTTTTGCTCTAATATCAAATGAATTCCTTGAGGTGAAATCTGTGAGAAGCGATGCATAACGCAGTTTGGTCAAAAAATGGATTTGGCGGCTTTTTATACGAGTCGCCTCAATTCTGACGTTCATCTGTTCTAAGTATCCATGCCTCACTTCCATAGCAAAGAGTGGGTCGTGCCAAAGTCTTATAAAGGCATTTTCTGGTATGCCGATGTACTGGAGACGATTTAAGAACTTTGTTAATGAAGCTCATAGTTCTGTTAAATTTAATATTTTTTTCTAGGATGTCTAACTCTTCAAGAAAGGGTAGTGTTTAGCCAAGATAGTTAAATGTGTTCACTCCTTCTAACAATTTATCATTAATACAAATTTTACTGGCGATAGTATATTTCCAAAAAAGTCTATTTTCGATTTTGTATTCATTAATTTCCATATCATATTTCATCCCTATCATATTTTGGTGATGAACAGGGTGAAGGATGAAGATAATGTTCATTATTTGATAGTAATGCCAAATCCACAGCATCAATTTGGGGATATTTCTTGATTTTGATAGTACCACCTTTGTTTCTCTCCACTCTTGTATAGGATAAAAAGGTAGGGGGCGAAAGTCCACAGCCCTGTCTCATTCCCGAAGATATCTTATATGGTTACCAATTTTAATAGCTATTAGATTTGTTTTATAAATTTTTATGTGTTTTGTATATACTGCTGAGGAATATTGTCTTCTGCTCAAATGTGTAATTGTTTATTTTTATTAACTCTATCAAATGCTTTTCTGAGGTCAATGAATGCAAATTAAAGGGCAGAGGTAAAAGTTTTCCAACTAACAATTTCAATGCAAAGTATCCATCTCTGCAAGATCTGTCAAGACGAAAACCATTCTGTTCTTCACCTAGGATATTTTCATACCACAAAATCAGTAAGCTTTACTTTCCGAATCTGCTTATCTTGATGGGAAATAGTCACTTCAGCGTCAAATCCTACTTCTTCTAATGTATGCAACAAAACATGCCGACTGCTGATATTTTAAGTACGTTTGATGTTAAAACTAAATAAGCAGTAAAATCAATTCTTACCGTGGTTTACTCCCTGAGAGACTGAGGCAAGCGTCCACAAGAAGGCCTGGCAAAACGTGGAATAAAAGCACATTGATGTAATACCAATACTTGCAGTTTACTGTTACTCCTCCACACGTCCATAAGCACTTCATAATAGGAATATCTCCTACCAGGGGCGCTCCCCACTTGCGCATGACGCCATTGGTGACACCGGATTGGATGTTCGCCGAAGCATTGTAAATGCTTATCTCATCTGCGTTTCTGTGGAGATAAAGGGTACACAATAACTTCACATTGGAGCTGAATATAGTGGTTAAGAAATTAGTTATAGTGGAGATTGTTTGAAAGAGTTATAATTTGACATCCACAATGTCAAATTGCTATTCTAAAAGCACAGTTATCAACTTTATACTTAGACCAAGAATGCAATTGCTTGCAACAAAAATGCAATTTTTTTTCAAAGAAATGTACTGAATGGTAGTGAAGGGATAAAGAGGGGCATTAAATATTTGTCAACAATTTTAGGAACCTCCCTACATTTGTACGAGTGTTATAAGTATGTTCATACCTAGTCACAAACATACAAGAGGTGATCAGAAAGTAAAGTTACAAAGCCTACAATGAACCTTTTACATTTTATTTCATATAATCAACATATCCATCTGTTAGGATATACAGTATATACATTAATTTAAACCAGTGGTAGATCTCGGTATTTGGAACACATTTTTAGTTCTGTCAAAAACAAGCTGGCAACACAGCAGATTGTGTGGGTGATCACTTTCCCTAGCTCAGTACATAAACAAACAGCGTAACGGTGCGTCTTGAAAACAAACTCACACTCTGCCTGGTCCTTCTGCGTTTACTTTGTGGGTGTAGGCCAATCACATGCGTTAGCTCCCAAAACATCAGGGTGAAAGTGAAAGTGTCCGGCATGTTTACATTCACAAACTAGGTCAATTCACTGGCCAACCTCAACGCAATGTTGTCGTTATGCTACACGTCTGCTTGTAGTATTCCTTCACGTCTTTTAAGTGATTAATTATTTCGAAACCCTATGTGATGTCCCATAATTACTACCGAAGCTATGTCAGAAATAAGTTACTCTACGCATCTTACAAGTAACAAACTAATATCCTCGCCAAATGGGCATATTATTGCAGTATTCATATTTTTCCCAATTCTACCATTAAAATCACTTGTGATAATTATATCTCCTAAGTTTCCAGTGTCAGCGAAATATAAGATATAATATAATAATATAGAACGCCTGAAGACTGCATTCTGAACTCACCCGTAAACGCACTTCTCCCAGACTGCAGCTATCATGGCTTTAATCACTTCGTCACATGGAATGTTATCTCCAAATACTTCACGATCACCGTAGATAATCCGGACCAGTCCTATGCCGCTTGCCAAATTGATGCCAACAGGTCCATTGAAATTGTCCACCCATCCTGGAAATGGTTCTGCCAGAGCCGGGACGACTGCAATTAAAGAACCACAGAGCCTAGCTTCGGTTGTAAATCGTTATATAAGAGGAATAACTTTGGGGGACTAGGTTAAAAATCAACTCGAAAAATATTTGTAACTTATCTCTTTGTGTATTTGCTAATGCTTGTAATCTTTACTGTGTAAATTTTTTCAGACTTTTTGATGTCTTTGAATTGTTTTAGGGTTTTTTTCTATCTAAAGCACAATAAGATGTATTTTCTCAAAAGCTACTTGAGAGTTGTCTTGATTATATAACACATAATCCTGCGGAACAGAATTTATATATGAATTATCGTTTTGGAGATAAAAAATAGTATATTGCTACTTTAAAATAATTCTTGAAGAACCATTCGAGTAAAATCTCACCCATCAAATAAGTTAGAATATTTATTGAAATTCTGTTCCACAGGATTGTGTAGGAGGACCTTTGCTATCAAACAGTCAATTTTGGTAACTGCGTATGCAATAGTTTTGGAGAAAATGAAAAAAGTGTAACCTGTGGGAAAGTTATGCTAGAGATTTACTTTGATTTTCATTGTTGCAGTGACCTCAATAAACACACTTAGTGATGATAGAACCGTGAAACTTCAGAAATACAATCCCAAGGAAACTATTTTATTGAAAAGAAAAAAAATAGTCGCAAATTTTGATTAATTATACTAAACCTACCCTTAAAATCCGAGATGAAGGTGGAGTGTTTTCAGGTTAATTTTTTAAGATTTATTTGTTGTGTGTGTCTGTGTCTGTGTCTGTGTCTGTGTCTGTGTCTGTGTCTGTGTCTGTGTCTGTGCGCGTGCAGTTGTATGTGTCTCTTTAGAAACAAAATATTATAATTCTGATTTCAAATTATATTTTTATACACTCTGATATGTTCATTCACAAATATTAGACTTATTTTTTCATATAGTCCTTTTTATTCACTTTCAGTTAATGCTGTCATCGTGAAAAGCTAAATTACTTCATGCTGAGGCATTAATTGGCTAATATGTTGGTTTAAAGGTTCTGGAAAGTTTGAGGGGCTAGCTGGTGGTGTTAATCTCCTCGGGAAGACAGGTTTAGTATGGCTCCAGCCCAACTTTATCCCTTCTCCAAGGTCTCTTCCTATCCACCCTCTTCCCAACCCTTGCACTGATAGCAGACAGTGACAGGATAGCCAGCGATACCCATAGAGGAAACAGTTTATTGGAATATCCCAAAAACAAACTGCGACATTTTCCCCCATTATAGCACGGTCTGGTCATATTTGGTGATATTCCATATGTTAGGTTGAATTATTATCGCTAACTGTTCGTAAAATATTACCGTGGTAAAGCTACGACCATAGTTGATGTTATTGCATCCATTATGTTGTCCATTATATTGCTTACATCAGATTTTTTCAAAAAAATTCAAAAAGTTCAAAACCGCATATCAGATGCCACAGGAGTATCAGAAAGAAGGTGAATTGTTGAGACATTTTTCTGCATGGACTGTACTGCCTTAGTAAGAAGAAGTTATCTGAGGAGCATAGCTGACGCACCAATTCGCATGCTGTCTGCAGTCACCTGGCTTGTTACTCGCTTTCAAGGGGCCAAGAACGGCGAATCCAGCTGTACTTCATGTTGTCCGTGAGCGCTTGCACGCCTACACAAAAAACTGTGGAAAATGCATTAATGCAAGCTCCATAGTTTTCAACATCTTATTTTATATATATAAATTGTCAGGAGATAATAAAATGAAAATAAAATAACAGGGAATACGTGTGTATTTTTTAGATTTTTAACACATCGATTTAAATTCTATTTTTGGTTTTACAAAAGATACCATTAAAAAAAAGTCCAAAATTTGTGTGTAATAATGATTGGTCGAATTAAAAGTGTTGTATTTAGCCTTTCCAGTACGCCAAACCCCAACTCTCAACTCTATCTGGCCTTAGAGTAACAAGTGATTTTATATTACGGTGCGCGCACAAATTCCCATAACTAAGTATTAGGTATATTATTAGGTGGATAATACTTGTAGTAATCAAGACAGTTGGCTTATGGTGATTTCCATCTCAACAAGACGGTCATTTACAATCAGTGACAAAGAGTCGACAGTTATAAGGATCGCATAATTTGAATGCTCTTCAAGTTGAATAAACTTACCAATGGAAGGTCTGAAAAGAATTAGGGGTATATCCTTTTCATACTCGAGAAGTACATGTTCTGCGAGGCTCTTTGTAAATGTGTACGTATTGGGATGATTACCCAGAATCCTGAAAAGAAAGAAAAGACACGAAAAAATGGTAAGAATAACGAAACATGAAAAATTACATCAAATATGTTATTCCAGTATAACATGATTATGATAAAACTGAACTGAAAATGTAAACAGTAATTTAACGTTACCTCATAAATAAGGAATTTATGCCGAATTATTTGATGTTTCGTAATTTGGAATGCCAAAAATGAACGTTCTAAAGCAGATCTAAGGTACAGTATTCTTAGATGGTGAAGTGGTTCATCACTTATACACTTCGGTTTTTAACCAGTCCGGAAGAAACTATATTTTGTGCTATCGTGGAAATGTGCAATGATGTAAAGACCCAAACCCGAATTAAGAATTCAATAAGAATCCTCAAAAGTAATTGAGAAATTTTCTTTCTTGTCTCTCAGTGCCCAATTTAGTTCGTAAATGAGAGTTGCTTATACCCTTTGGCTTTTTCGCTTGTCGTTAGGGGAATGTTGGGGTGATTTCACACACACACACACACACACACACACACACACACACACACACACACACACACACACACACACACACACACACACACACACACACACACACACACACACACACACACACACACACACACACACACACACACACACACACACACACACACACACACACACACACACACACACACACACACACACACACACACACACACACACACACACACACACACACACACACACACACACACACACACACACACACACACACACACACACACACACACACACACACACACACACACACACACACACACACACACACACACACACACACACACACACACACACACACACACACACACACACACACACACACACACACACACACACACACACACACACACACACACACACACACACACACACACACACACACACACACACACACACACACACACACACACACACACACACACACACACACACACACACACACACACACACACACACACACACACACACACACACACACACACACACACACACACACACACACACACACACACACACACACACACACACACACACACACACACACACACACACACACACACACACACACACACACACACACACACACACACACACACACACACACACACACACACACACACACACACACACACACACACACACACACACACACACACACACACACACACACACACACACACACACACACACACACACACACACACACACACATATAAATAAATCCTGAGGAACAACCGGGATAATTAGGTAAATTAAAGGAAAGGAAATCACCACAGATTAGAAACTACACAGATTTTTTTCTACCGACCAGGGAAATCATGCAAAACTCAAGGTCCGAGTGAGTGGTCGACGGAAATCGAACGTCGGTCCTCCGAGGTGCGATTCTCGTCAATCGTTATGGAGCCATCTCGCTTGGTTACTATTATAGTAATTGAAGGGGTGAAAACCATAGTGGGCCATGTACCAATTTTATAAAAATGGAGAAAAATAAGGCATAAGTTTAAGTGCCTCAAAGATAATCTGCTGGGCCATTTCTACATCTAACTAGACTCCTACTGATTGCCAGTGTTAACTTGTACACGCAAACCCTTGTAAAATCATGATCTACAGGAGGAATAAATGGTAGCATGAACATGAAATTATCATTTTTGGTATTGAAGATGGCGTAATCCGGTAGCATGATTCACTGTATGGATATGAACCACACTGACAGAATTTGTAGTTTCAGACGGATATTAATGCTGTACATTTTGGAAACGAGAAGTGCTAGACAAAACTCACACATGATGTATAACCGTAAAACGTGTAACAGATAACTGGTATTTTTCATGCTGTTTTCAGCTGCGCGAATTTTCTATCAAGGATTCTGATCAACCGCAGTGATATTCGTGGTTGACGAAGTGGCGTCTAGGCGGGTTTTCTCGAGATTCTCCGGTTTCCCCACCACTCATTCCACCAAATACTCCATCAGCACCTTCCCAGTCATCCATTTCACCTGCATTTCATATCCTCTTCCTCACTCTAATACCAGTTGCTTGGCTGACCACCCGCTTCCAGGTCTTCACTCTGCCCGATCCATAGATTGCTCTGCTCCCCGACAGGCATCTGGCCCTAGGCACTGGCTTGTAAGCCCTAGGGGGTGGCAGTCCTCCATATGGGGAGGGTAATCAGATGATGAAGATGATGAAGGATTCTGAACACCCAAAATTTGTTACTAAGCTTTCCTCTTCAAAGTTTAGGGAATGAAGCTAACTGAAAGTGGGACGTACCTCCTGTGAGGTCTATTTTACATGGTTGCGAGTTCTGCTGTAAATATTTTCTTTAGATACTTTAAAGATGTCAGCTTCTCTAGGTCAGTTGGTCTGGTGGCTCACTTGGTTAGGCGCCGGCCTACTGATTCCAAGGTGAGGGGTTCAAATTCGGCCCCATCCAATTGTTCTTAAGCGTGTTTAAAAACAACAGTCCCATGTTAGTATATTTACTGGTATGTAAAAGAAATCCTGCGGGACCATATTCTGAAACAGAGGTGGCGCTGATATGATTGTCGTAATTAACAGCGTCATTAACAAAACACATTTTTTCCCTAAGTCAATTTTTCTTTGCCAATAAACACGTATATTCCAAATTTTAACAGGGAGTTTACACGATGCTATCATGCAGTCCTTTCTTTCAATGTTGTCAGTTCTTATTGGATTATACCATTTGCTTCTAAATCATTCCCCCAAATACTGTAGCTACGAACATTTGCCTGGTACGATCAAGATAATTTAAAATCCGCATATTATTCAACATATTTAACTTTTTGCTTCCAGCCTAAACCTGTAGGAGGAGGAGTACAAATAATGGAATCAAATGAAGCGGGCAAACTGCTTTATAAAACACTAACAGTTAAAACTAGGAACAGGAATGTTATGCTGATGCAATGCCTTTCTTATGTATGCATTCATGCATTGAAAACGTCCACAATCTGGCAATAAATATGCCCATATAAAAGGAATGACCACATAAATTCTGTGGGAATTGAATTTCTAACAATAAGCGGTTGATTATTTCCTTCTGGCTTTGCAGCGTATGGGTGGCCACATCAATCCATCTTCTTAACTCATTCCTGTGCATCATTCTTCGTGTTCTCCCATTGCCTTATTCTTTCGTCTCTCAGTTCTTTCCATTCTATCTTCCCACATAATCCAGGTTTTGCTTATCCCTCTGCCTCCTTGTATACTTATTTCTAATATTTGTTTAGCTTTCCTATCCTGTGCCATTCGAAGTACATATCCCCATCTATAGTCTTTGTTCAATTATCTCCTCCACTGATATTTGACCTATTTCTTCTCTAATCCTCTCATTCCTTATTCTATCTCTTAATTTTGTTTACAGCCTTCCTAAACATTTTATCTCACTGAAATTAATTTTATTCTGTAAGGTATACTTCTCATTCCATATGTAAGAATAGGTATTTATATAATTACATTTCTATTTTCGTAGATTCGTCTTTATTTTGGAGGAGTTTATACATATTTCATATTCTTGTCCTATTTATGTAGTATTTCTTCATCCCATCGTCCATCATTCGTTATGATTGTACCCAGATGCTCTTGCATATTTACTTGCTCTATTCTTTCATTCTTATGTGAGATAGATATTTTCTGCCCAAGCTCTTTTGAAATACACATGACTTTACTTTTCTTAATATTCCTATCCATTTCCTTTCTTGCAACCTCTTCTTCCCATTGCACCAGGAAGCTCTGCAGTTTTTCATTTTCTGCTATCAATACCATGTCATCTACATAAGATGTACCAATAATTTTAGTTGGATTGGTCTTTATTCCAGTAGACCTTGGTGTCCTCCTTTTACAAATTTAATTATTTCCTCCATAAAGTTCGTAAACAGTCGCGTGCTCTCTTTGTGTAGTTCCTTTTTCCATATTAAATTCCTGAGATATTTCTCCTTCTACTTTACCCGTTTCAATCCATCATACAGATACACTTTGTATTGCTGTATTTGCTAATTTGGTATACAGTTTTCTTTCTATAAATATTTCCAGGCACCGAATCAAAGACTGTCTTTAAATTAAAAAATGCCAAGCAAACTTGCTAACCCATTAATTCTCCAATATTGTCCTTACTGTAAAATGTTATCTTGGATCTGTGTATTGAGTATAAAATCCACTTGCTCATCTTCCAGGTCGCCTTCAATTATCTTCGTCAATTTCCCTTCTAACATTGTTGTATACAACGGATGATAAAGATATTTCTCTGCAATTATAACAATTCTTATTGTAATACCCTTTTGTGGAATAATATAATATTATTTATAATAAATCTTCTTAACTAGTCCTAGTTCTCCACATTCTTCTAAATATTTTCAAGCTACCCTCATAAATGGCTCTCCAAATTTTATAAACATCGGTGCTATTTTATCTATAGCACCCGCTTTGCTCACTCTTTTTCCCTTTATTGCCGCTCTCACCTAAGCTTCTGCAATTTTGAGAGCACCATCTAGTGTTCGAATAAGACTTTCTGAGGAGGGGGGAAACTTTTGTTTGTGTTATATTTGTTGTAATAATACTCATAGTAGTAACGCCAGTAGTATGTTATATAATTGCATTGCATTGGTATGTTATATAATTAAACCATTGCGGTGGCGGTGGTGGCGGTGGTGGTGATGGCGGCGTTGGCGGTAGTGATGACGGTGGCGGTGGCGGTGGTGATGGTGACGGCGGCGTTGGCGGTGGTGGTGACGGTGGCGTTGGCGGTGGTGATGACGGTGGCGGTGGTGATGGTGACGGCGGCGTTGGCGGTGGTGGTGGTGACGGTGGCGTTGGCGGTAGTGATGACGGTGGCGGTGGCGGTGGTGATGGTGACGGCGGCGTTGGCGGTGGTGGTGGTGACGGTGGCGTTGGCGGTGGTGATGACGGTGGCGGTGGTGGTGGTGCTGGTGATGGCGGCGGTGGTGGTGACGGCGGCGTTGGCAACGGTTTTGGTGGTGGTGATGACGGCGGCGTTGGCGGTGGTGATGACGGTGGCGGTGGTGGCGGTGGTGACGGTGGCGTTGGCGGTGGTAGTGGTGGTGGTGACGGAGACGTTGGCGTTGGTGATGACGGTGGTGGTGCTGGTGATGGCGGTGGTGGTGGTGGTGGTGGTGACGGCGGCGTTGGCGGTGGTGATGACGGTGGTGGTGGTGACGGCGGCCTTGGCGGTGGTGATGACGGTGGTGGTGATGACGGCGGCGGCGGTGGTGGTGACGGCGGTGTTGGCGGTTCTGGTGGCAGTGATGGTGGCGGCGTTGGAAGTGGTGGCGGTGAATGGTGGTGGTGGCAAGGGCGGTGGCGGCGGTGGTGGTGGTGATGGTGGTGGTGGCGGTGATGACGTTGGCGGTGGTATTGACGGTGGTGGTGCTGCTGATGATAGTGGTGACGGTGACGGTGGTGGCGGTGGCGCTGGCGGTGGTGGTGATGACGGTGTTGGTGGTGGCGGTGTTGGTGGTGGCGGTGGTGGTGGCGGTGGTGGTGATGGCGGTGGTGGTGGTGATGACGGTGGTGGTGGTGGCGGTGTTGGTGGTGGCGGTGGTGGTGGCGGTGGCGGCGGTGGTGGTGGTGATGGTGGTGGTGGCGGTGATGACGTTGGCGGTGGTATTGACGGTGGTGGTGCTGCTGATGATAGTGGTGACGGTGACGGTGGTGGCGGTGGCGCTGGCGGTGTTGGTGGTGGCGGTGTTGGTGGTGGCGGTGGTGGTGGCGGTGGTGGTGATGACGGTGGTGGTGGTGATGACGGTGGTGGTGGTGGCGGTGACGGTGATGGCGGTGGCGGTGACGGTGATGGTGGTGGTGGAGGTGATGACGGTGGTGGTGGTGGCGGCGGTGGCGCTGGCGTTGGCGGTGGTGGTGGCGCTGGCGGTGGCGTTGGCGATGGTGATGGTGGTGGTGGCGGTGGTGGTGATGGTGGTGATGGTGGCGGTGATGACGGTGGTGGTGGCGGTGATGGTGATGGTGGCGATGGCGGTGGTGGCGGTGGTGGTGATGGTGGCGGTGATGACGGTGGCGCTGGCGGTGGCGGTGTTGGTGGTGGCGGTGTTGGTGATGGCGGTGGCGGTGACGGTGATGGTGGTGGTGGAGGTGATGGTGGTGGTGGCGGCGGTGGCGCTGGCGTTGGCGGTGGCTGTGGCGCTGGCGCTGGCGGTGGCGTTGGCGATGGCGGTGGTGGTGATGGTGGTGATGGGGGCGGTGATGACGGTGGTGGTGGCGGTGACGGTGATGGTGGTGGTGGCGGTGATGGTGGCGATGGCGGTGGTGGCGGTGGTGGTGATGGTGGCGGTGATGACGGTGGTGGTGGCGGTGGCGCTGGCGGTGGCGGTGTTGGTGGTGGCGGTGGTGGTGATGGTGGTGGTGATGACGGTGGTGGTGGTGGCGGTGACGGTGATGGCGGTGGCGGTGACGGTGATGGTGGTGGTGGAGGTGATGACGGTGGTGGTGGCGGCGGTGGCGCTGGCGGTGGCGTTGGCGATGGCGGTGGTGATGGTGGTGATGGTGGTGATGGTGGCGGTGATGGTGGTGGTGGCGGTGACGGTGGTGGTGGCGGTGACGGTGATGGTGGTGGTGGCGGTGATGGTGGCGATGGCGGGGGTGGCGGTGGTGGTGATGGTGGCGGTGATGACGGTGGTGGTGGCGGTGACGTTGATGGTGGTGGTGGTGATGGTGGCGGTGATGGCGGTGATGGCGGTGGTGGTGATGGTGGTGGCGGTGACAGTGATGGTGGTGGTGGCGGCGGCGGTGATGGTGGTGGTGACGTTGATGACGGTGGTGGTGGCGGAGGTGGTGACGGTGATGACGGTGGTGGTGGTGGCGGTGACGGTGATGATGGTGGCGGTGGTGTTGGTGTTGGCGTTGGCGGTGGCGATGCTGGTGGCGGTGGTGGTGGTGGTGGCGGTGGTGTTGGTGTTGGCGTTGGCGGTGGCGATGATGGTGGCAGTGATGGTGGTGGTGGCGGTGTCGGTGATGGTGGCGGTGATGAGGTTTTGGTGGTGGCGGTGGAGGTGGTGCTGGCGGTGGCGGTGGTGGTGGCGATGGTGGTGGCGGTGGTGCTGATGGTGGTGATGGTGGTGATGGTGGCAGTGATGGTGGTGGTGGCGGTGTCGGTGATGGTGGCGGTGATGAGGTTTTGGTGGTGGCGGTGGAGGTGGTGCTGGCGGTGGCGGTGGTGGTGGCGATGGTGGTGGCGGTGGTGCTGATGGTGGTGATGGTGGTGATGGTGGCGGTGATGACGGTGGTGGCGATGGCGGTGATAGTGGTGGTGGTGGCGGTGATGACGGTGGTGGTTTTTCCGGTGGTGGTGGCGGTGGTGGCGGTGGCGGTTGCGGTGATGATGACGTGGTGGCGGTGGTGGTGGCGGTGGTGATGACGGTGGTGGCGGTGGTGATGACGGTGGTGGCGGTGGTGATGACGGTGGTGGTGGTGGCTGTGATGGCGGTGGCAGTGATGGCGGTGGTAGTGATGGTGGTGGTGGTGTTGGTGGTGGCGGTGATGTCGGTGATGGTGGCGCTGGTGGTGGTGGTGATGGTGGCGGTGGTGATGGCGGTAGTGGCGGCGTGACGGTGATGGTTGTGGTGGTGGTGGCGGTGATGACGATGGTGGTGGTTTTGGCGGTGGTGGCGGTGGTGGCGGTGGCGGTGGCGTTGGTGGTGGCGGTGGCGGTGGTGATTGTCGATGTGGTGGTGGCAGTAATGGCGGCGGCAGTGGTGGTGGTGATGGTGGCGGTTGCGGTTGCGGTGGCGGTGACGGTTGCGGTGGCTGTGGTGGCGGTGGCGGTGGTGGTGATGACGGTGGTGGCGGTGGTGATGGTGGCAGTGATGGTGGCGGCGGTGGTATGGTGATGGTGGTGATAGCGGTGGCGGTAATGGTGGTTTTTAAATAAATCCTTAAATGCGATTCTGCATATGGATGACGTTACAACAATAGGGAACAATGAAGAGAGCCTACAGATTTCCCTGTTCAGTTATTTGTTTGGAAAGGAATATAATTTAAACATGTCCATAAAAAGACAGGAATAGCGTCACATCGAGGAAAATACCCCATAAGATCAAAAATAAGCATTGAAAATAAGTGTTTGGAATAGCTGTCGAATTTTAAATATTTAGGGGGTGAGGGAAGTAACGATTTAGACAATTTAGGATGTACGGAATAGGATAAATAAGTTACAGCAGATATGCGGAACAATAACAAGATCTTTGAGTAATAAAACAAGTAAACAAATGAAATTTTATAAAACTATGGCCGTTCCAATACTTATGAACGGAAGCGAGTCATGAATAGTGGAAGGAAGACATAGAAGCTAAATATAAGTTGCAGAAATGAGATTTTTTTAGAAGAATTAAAAAATATACCAGACGAGATTTCATAAGAAATAAATCAATTCGAGAGGACTTGGGCATAAACAAATTGCAAGATAAAGGAGAAGAAAATATACAGGACTGGAAAGAATATATGAACAGAATAAATGAAAAAGAATACCCGTTTTAATAATAAGATGAGGAAGAGGAGATGTCGGATGTCCTAGAAGAAGATGGGAATAAATTATAGGAATGGCAGGACAAATGCTAAATCCTTGAAGTGCAGGAGGTGGAGAAGAAGAACAAGAAGAAGAATTTTAAATGTCTTCCTTTGTGTAAATTGGTAGGATGCAAGTTTATATACAAATCCTGAGGTTTATTGAACAATAATATTTAAAAAAAAAATAGTATTACGAGTAAGTATAAACGCCACTCAGTTCTTAGAGCTCCCTAATATCATCTTGTTCACCAATGTGAAGTAACCTGTTGATTGTGTTGTCTGAGCTACCAACAGTGTTGTCGAATTTCAAGACTCACACGATTACACATATTGGAAATATCGTAAATCAACGGGCTCAAATGACCTAGCTGTCGACGAGACCTTAGGCTTCTCACTCACTCACTCACTCATTCACTCACTCATGCACTCACTCACTCACTCATTCATACACTCGTAAATCAAATAAGAATATACTTAAAATATCCTACATGCAAACATATATTTTGAAATAGTAAACTTCTTACAGCAATGGAAAAGCTATGCATTATATGAAACATAAGATGCTTTTTTTAAATTGTTTGAAATGTATTAATTAATGCACAAATCAAGTGAATATTATTTCTGACCCCCAAATATAAAATATGCATTTGCATTAGAACTCTTATTTTAGATAAAACAATTTAATTACAAACAACGGCTAATTTTGATTGGCGTTGAAACATAAATTGATTCAGAGTTTTGAAGAAATATATTTAATTTAAGTGAATCAGTTTGCACTTACTTGGGTGTGAGTATATCAAGTACGTTTTCGTCCGTTTCGTTTATCACAACTTCAAGTTTTTTCCAGTCCATCAAAGCAGGATAGATGACTTCGTTTACTTCAGATTTGTCACAGTTTGAATAGGTGGTCGACACGTGCATGTACCCCTATGATAACACAACATGTAAAGTGTCAAGGGAATTAAGACATAATGGTATAACCTCCATTGGTAATTAAAGAAGATGGGATAATTTTTAATATCCCTAAACTACACTAACTCAATAGAAATATTTTTATAGATACGTGTAGTGGATAGCTACATAGAGACAAAGTTGATTCTGTCACGATGAAAACGATTTTTCGAAGTTATAATTTATAGCCATCCCCAGAAGTTTCTTTGCTTAGTATTGAACTAGTACAGCATAAAATTATTTATAAAGTGTATCTCGATGTTTATACCTCGAGAGACAAAAGCATCGACCTGAACACCATCAAAGGCCGGAGGGATGTGCGCTCGTATACGATACAGGTTAGCTGGACGCGGAGTATGAATGATGTCAGAAGCACAGTACGGCCATCAAATGTGCAAACAACTGCCACTAGAAGCAAGAGTCGAAAATAACATAAAGTAGTGCTCTGTGCCTTGCAAGTGTATGCAGACGCAAGGTCAAGGTGTAGTATAATGCGACTGTTGCTATTGTAACTGCAAAGTCTCTGATATCTCATGAACTATCTGAAAATCTTCAGTTCGTATCCAGCAGTTTTTTAGTATTGTCCAAAGCTATTAAACAATTACAAAAATCGGGTTTTGAAATGTCCAAGAGCATATGCATTGGACATACTTAGCTAATTGAATTAGTAGGATACCTCCTGTGTCAGGTATCGAAAACATAAAAGCTAAATTCCAGAAAGTTCTAAACAAAAATATTGTTTATTTTGTGTTTGTTATTTATTGTGTATTTATGTGTGAAATTTTGAAAATGAAGAAGGAAAACACGACAGACGACAGACGACAGACGACAGAGTGGAATTCTTTACATTTCACCTCTGACATCGTGTGACGTAGAAATGTGTTTTCCACTGTTTAAAAACTGCTCCAGTGATAGGCGTCGAAATTTCACACTTAATAATTTACGAATTCACAATGTAAGTCAGTATAATGTACTCTGTAACGATATTATAGTTACTGATATCAGCATGTATAAGCGTTTAAGTACAATTTCAGAATGCATAGTTTATTATGCTTGTAGGTAGTGCTGTAGTGAGGCAGTTTTCATGGTCAGACTGTACCTACCTGCAGTTGTTTAAGTGCGCGAGCGATAACAGTAAAGTCTGTGTGGAGTAACGCACACGCCTCCGGCCTTTAATCATCAATATTTTCAAATTAGTTTGATATTTAACTACTATTGTGTAATACGTGTATAACATTTTACTTCGTGGAAGGAATAAACATTTGGCACTCGAGAAACTGTACTAATATAACGTCTAGCATATAAGGTCTTGTGCAATGCTATGAATAATAGGGCATAGAGCAGCCATGGGAACGAGAGGATAGGTAGCGGTTCAAATTACCTCACTCACCCTACATTCTCTTGCCGAGTGATGAAGGTTGTTTTGAAACAATGTACGCAGTAGTGGCTTCGTTTCACCTGCACAGTAGTACCAATTTCTACGCTGGCGTTAACTGTTTTGTTTATATTAAACATATTTTGCATGCAATAATTATTGCAGCCGCCTAATGCGCTTAGGCAAGCTGCATAACCCTCAAGTTTATAACCCTCCTTTATCTTATGCAAGTAATATTCTCATGCTGCTTTATGATTAACATACTAACATGTTTCTCTTTCACAAGAAATAAGGCATTAAAGTCCCATTGCTATTTAGCCTTAATATTATTTTAAAACTCTTTGATTAACATAATAAATTGTTTGATTTTAAACTCAATGTTGTGTTTAAGCTTTGAACACAAAACACAATAGCTTACATTAAATTAACTAATAAGAAACTAAACCCCAAAAATAGAATTATGTTTACATATGAGTATTCAAAATGTATCTTTTGAAACAGCAAATAAATACCTGTAAGATTATCTGTGTTTAAGCTTCTGATGAAAGCAGCCTTTTATATTGTAACGCCCTATATTTGCAAATTGAAATCCGCATATTAAACAGAAAGCACTCCTGTTTTTGTAACTTACAACAAACTCTCTCCACCACTCTTCATGAAACAGATGTTCCAACGAAGTCATACTCGCCACTGAACGAGGCGAGTCGGAAGCTTAACAACGGAGAAGGGAAATGATGGCCGGTGGAGTGAGGCAAGAACATATTTCAGTGGAGTGGCACATTTGAGCCCATGTTGCCCATGCCTGGTATAGGAGGTCAGTCAGGGTAGCCCAGTTAATTAGGCACTGGCCCTCTGGCTTGTAAAGGAACTCCTGTGTGACGAAGTCCAGTGCTTGGGCGGCGATCCTGATATGATCATGACCTTTGCGAGGGTCGTTAAGTGCTGTTGTTTGGTTTTCTTTCCTTTTTTTATTTGCCTTTTTAGAGTATATGGTACATGATAAAGGAGAACTGCAGTAGGACCTCAGGAGATCTACTTGTGGCTGCTACCCCCGCAGGAGTAATGGACCACAGGAGTTTACAGACTATAGGCAGACAGACCACAGAGACATGCGGAAGTCCCCAACAGTTTCTAGTTGAAACACATGTCCCAGTACCGAAGCTGCTCAAAGACCTCGGAAGAGACGAAGTGAAGACCGGAAGGGTAATCATACGATGCATCTTGCGTTGGCAAGATCGGGATCCCTAAAGAATCCAGATTAACACCAATCCTGACGGGCGGTAGTAATTTGGACTGAAAAATGTAAAATTGCATCGGGGTAAATTGCACTGAAAATGACGGAGTTTGTGAATTGCACCAAAATCAAATTATTAACTACACTGCAGTACTGATTGTATTATGTGTAAATAGCACTGATTACCATTACTATTTTTGGGCAGTTTTCTAGGCTGTACTCAATACTCATCACCAGATGTCGCGGTGAATAGGCGCTGCTAGAATGCATGCGAATCTTTTCATTCGCATTTCAATTCAAGCTTTAGTTCCCGTCATCCATCTTTACATGTATACGTTGAAGAGCTAACTTCTTATCAGACCGAGGTGTATATAAAAATAAACAGCTCCGAAAAATCACCCACGGGAAAAAAATTATTTTACAATAAATAAACAGCACTACATTGAGAAGCAAATCAGTAAATATGAACAGGGTCAAATTGATCACTTCGCATTCGTCAAGAGCACCTACTATTATTTTTCAAAGTGAAGTAAAGAACAGTCAGTCGCGGTGCAAAAACATCCAACAAGCTTCATCAGTGCAATCTGTATCCCGAGCTATAATGTTTCAGTGCAGCTTACAGGGCAAGTACACATACATATAAGCAGTGCTATTTACCACGTGTAACTTTAATGGTTCAGTGCAGTTTTCATAGTGGATTAGAGACCTTCAGTGCAATTTGCAATCGCCCATTCTGACACCAGACGAACCTGTTTAACGACCTTTTACCTGGGGATTCTGGAGTGAAACGACCCGCTCCCAGAGAGGGCCCCACTCGACTCTCGTATTAACACAGCGCAAATTCTAGTGTCCCACCACAAAGCGCCAATCACCGTTGTCTGGTACTTCAATTCTGAAAAAAATATCAGGTGAAAGAAAAGGAAGGGAACCATGGGCAGAATAGGAACGACCCAGCATTTGCACACTGACCAGGACAAACACGGAAATATTCAAGTACAGAGTGTCGGGCGATCGGAAACTAATTCAGGGCCCCCGATACCACCTGATAGTTTTTTGAGGACCCATGTTACTCCACTAAATCATATTAAATCAACTTACCTTAAGCTTTCTGACGCCCTTAGCGAACTCCAGCATTTCCACTGTTGCCTTGACGTTTACGCAGAAGGCCTTTTTAATGGGATCATCGAACTGAACGCTTGCTGCGGAATGGAAGATAATGGAGACGTTCTCTTGGAGCATTTGGCGATCCTCTTTAGACAGACCGAGTTGGGGTAAGGAGATGTCCCCGGGTATAATTTTCACCTTACTTAAAACTTTAGGGTTTTCCTTTCTCACTCGGTCGAACACCTGAAATAAAAATTCAGGCATGTTTAGTATTGATTGTGTTTACTCAAACCATATTGATTAGTGTTAAGAAGATGAATAACAAAACACATTACCATCTCGTCCAGATATTTCTGTAACCGTGTAGTAGCATCACTCTTGCCCTTTTTTCTCATCAGCAAGTAAATGTTGCCAACATCTGGACAACTTCTCAGTAACTTCTCCACCAGGGCTTTTCCGAGGAATCCAGTTCCTCCGGTAATGAGAATATCTTGTTCAGCGTAAAACTGTGGTATTCTTGGCGTCCCAGCCATGTTGCCTGTTTAAAAAAACGGCTATTAGATTATGTTTAATGTCACTTTAAAACGCTGTGAATATATTTTTTTGCAATTTTCAACCTAGATATTTGAATGCTTTCTACTTATTGCTAGAAGAAGGATTAGTTGACTTAATTACTGGGTAAATCGCAAATTGAGATTTTTGTAAACTCATAGAGGATGAAAACCTAATTTTACAAAAATCGCTGTTCTTAATTATTTTCTAGAAGTTCTTAATACCCAAATTATATTTTTGTCAAGGCTGCTCTTTATCCAAAGATTATTTTAGGTGACAACAGATAATTTCAAAGGAGCTGGAATATTTATTTATAGAATTGCGATTAACAGAGCAGATAAACTGCAATAGAAGAAAAAAAAAATCTGATGTGTTGCACTCACATGACCTTCTCTACACTTGTGCTAACTATTCTTATAAACTCCTATTCCTTTATCTTCTTCACATCAGTCGAGATAAACAATTGTAGAAATTACCTTATTGCTAATTTTCTTGTTGATGCAAGGGGTAAATGGGAATACAGCAGGCTTTGAGCGATAGTCAAATCTTTTAAAGCTGGTCGCTATAGGAAGGCTTTGGCCGTTCTGTTTGCTAGCCAAGTGATAAAATAGTGAATAATGATCTTCCATTTGTGAAAAGTATAATTGTTGCCAAACTCATACAATATCTTCGAAATGGTTCACTCTATAAAAGATACATTTGGACATTAACGGGATATTTCTTGTATAGTAAGATTTGGTCTATCTCTTATGGTTTACCAGTTATGCAAAAGTCGTCAAGAGTAAACAGGACTACATGAGCTAGTCAGAAAGTTCAAAATATACATTTGATTTGTCATACAAATATCTTACATATGCCATTTTAATCAAAATCGTTAGCCATTTTTGAGAAAATAAAAATTCTCGAACAATTCTCCATGTAAAGGGTAGCTTAGGGTGGAGAAATTTTCTTCAAAATCTTCGTGTCGCACCCTTTAAAGATATTACACTTAAAAATGAAAGATCGGTTAAAAGCCAGAGTTGGTACTTGAGTTACGCTGTTCGCGCACGCGCGCGCGCGCACACACACACACATACACACACATACACACACAAAGACACATGCATACACACACACACACATACACACACATACACACACAGACACACGCATACACACAGACACACACACAACACATAAGCGAGCGAAATTTTTGTACAAATGTTTTTATTTAATTCATGGAGCCTCAAAACATATACGTATTTTGGGTGAAACCTCGACATCGAACTTTTGGGTCGAACACAATAGTTACTGCTTACTATATGTAGTAGAGAAAGCAAAAATATTCGGCTTCCTTGGATGTTTGTCCAATTCTGCCGTGAATTCGGTGTCGGATGCAAAATGATTCTAAATATAATTAACACGGTACCAAAATGTTCTGTGTCAATAAAAGTTTAAATATCAGTTGTATATTTAATATTAATTTATTTTTTATAATATTTATCCTTTTAGATATTGTAATGGGATCTGTTGCATTCTTATTATGTTTTTAAACAGTTAATCTCATTTGTGCAACGTTTCTTGTGTGTAAGTTTTGCTTTCTCTACTACTATGGCAAGGAGGAAAGTATTACATTCGACACAAAATTTCGATGTCGAGATTTCACCGGAAATGTGTTTTGAGACACCCTGAACACACAAAAAAGAAAACAAATTTTAAAAAGGTGGGTGTGCGTGTGCGCGTCTTACCTTCACACCATTTCTTCCTGTGGCATTTGGGGTTAGTCAACAGTGCCTCAGCGTAGTGTTTCCCCGGTCCTCCTCCTCCTGCTTCTTCTTCTTCTACTTCTTCTTCTCCTTCTTCTTCTTCTTCTTCTTCTTCTTCTTCTTCTTCTTCTCCTCCTCCTCCTTTTTTGTTGTTGCTTATTTTGATTATTTTGGGTTCTTTATAGTATCCAACGTAAGTCCAACGGTATAAGGATGAAATCGTCAAACCAGAAAATGATAAAAAGTACTTAGACCAACTCGAAAAATGATGCGATCAGATCGATATAATAATTATTCTCCGTCTTAAGAAAAAATTTAGATTTTGAAAGTAACTCATTGGAAACTAAGCAGCCACACACACAAGGCTCACAGCCTGAGACGAGTCCCTTGAACAAACTACTGCATCGTATGGACAGAAGGTTTGGAGGGAGACCAAGTATCTCGACGTGCAGAAGACCTTTCGTTCCTATGCCCCTAAAAGGGATTCCAGGAGGGAGGGATGAGATGAGAGGATGCGAATGGTGTTCGATTGTTTACAGGTGCAAACAGGCTCGGAAATCCAATTGATTCTAAGAAATATTTTTCTTTAAACGGAGAACTCATAAGAAATAACAAAACAAGCATTCACATGGTTTTCTTCATCCACTATACTGTGGCAAAGACTCCAATTACTTTCTTCAAAACTTTTGCACAAAAACACAGTTCTCTTCTACCGACAGTCTACAGTCTTTCGTGACATTACAACTTCTAGTAGTTTTGTTCTCGTAGCCTTGACTCAGTCCTTTCACTGTCTTTCATCACTTTCTCTGTCGTTCATACACTAACTTCGACGATACAATCCCTCGAGTCTCATTAAATCTTCTTTAGTTTGACGCGACGTACCATACACGCAGCTGACCCTCACTCGCTGACACAATGACCGACTCATGTTCGTAACGGCAAGTCCCTCTCCCTCTGCTATTTCCTGTCACCTTATATACCAGGGAGACTCACATGGGCCTTTCGCGAACTTCTTCAAGCACGCCGACGTAGTCAAATCTTTCTCGAAGGCTCTGGAGAAAACTCCTCGATGTTCTTAGTCACTTATACACAAACAGTCTGATTTTGGGCGCCTTTGTTTGCTCGCCGGCCTGGTATATGGAGTGAAGTAGCTTTGCCACAACAGTCCTTTATTTTGCGCCGCGCCCGGCGTCACAACACTTTATTTTTGTATAACTTCTACAAACTATTCTTGCAAATTCTAATTTCGCTATCCACTCCATGGTAAGCGACAAACTATGAAGAATTATTAGAATAAAAATTATAGGAAAACCTTTAATTGTACTGAAATATCTATCATCAAACCTGAGCTACAGATTAATAAGCAATTAAAGTTGTTACATCAACATGACGTAATCATATTAATCTTACGGAAAATCCTCCTAACGTTTTCAAAAATAGTTTCACTGCAATTTCCTAAAAGACACAATGGGTATACAGGAGACCGAAGCGATGGTTAAATGTTTAATGTGCCCACTTTTCCATAATCTTTCCATGACATCGTAAAAAACAAGTGAATGCAGACAGAACTTCAACAAATTGAGAAATATTGAACAATTCAAGGTAACCAACCACGAGTCATCTCCGAAATGTCCTCATGACACAAAACATTATTTGAAACACACTCTATACCTACTGCAATTTGTGAACATTTATTATCCATCTGTTACGGTTTACCACTTATGAATATGTAATATACTGAACGTAAAGGTGTATAGAAGCTACTGCCAAACAATTCAAGAATACATTTCATTTGTCATGAATGTATACTTCCTAAATATTGTCATTTTAATCAAAATTTTAGACCAAATATTAGAAAATAAAATATTGTGAAACTGTTTCTATACGAAGGGTAGTTTTCTAGTTCGAAGATTTTATTGAAAACCTTTGTGTCTCCTCTTGAAAGATAATTCAAATACGAAGTTTGCTTTTATCAGACTTTTCGGTTTTGAGTGAGGCTTACACAGACATACGAGAGCCTTTTTCTAAAAGTGATTTGTTTTGGATTCAGTGGGCTTCAAATTACAAATTTCCGGTGAATTCAAGTAAAAAATTACCCCTTATCGTTAATGAGTAAAGGGCACATGTTTGAAAATTCAAACCAGTAACAAAGAATATCATGGAAATGGTTAACTCTATAAAGAGAGTAAGAAGGAAAGAAAAAGAAACAAGGGGTGTGTTTTAACGACATCTATAAGTTGTCTGCAGTAACGTGTCGTCAGGCATCTCAATAAGGAAAAGAGAGGAAGAATAGCAACTGCTCCCACACCACATTGCGGAACGACGCAGGATGTTCAAGTCAAAGCTGTACATTCACCCTTATTACACTGTTGTTTGCCCCTACAAACACTCTGCACATTGTAAGACTACAATTGAGCCCCATTTATTCAGATATTTTAATCATTTAGTTCTAGATTGACAGCCGTGTTTTTTCTCTCTTCTAATTTATTTAAATCAGGTTTCAAAGCCAAACAACTTAGTCGTTGTGGGCAAACTAAATTGGTATCTGTTAATGTAAACCTGGATCTCCTTTTCACATCATTACATTTTGAAATGCCGTAACTGACCCTAACAGATTGTTGGATGGCGACGTTGAACGTTTGTGACGTCTTATTTTTATTGAGTCTATTTGAGAACTCGAGTTTCAATTACTCAACCACCTGTTGTACTGTAAGACAGTAAAATTAATTATAATATTGAACAATGTGACAAGACGAGTAGGTAGTATGATTTTTTCATGGTGCAAATATTAAAGTACAACTGATGATAATGACTATATCAAAGTAAATAATAATTGAGCGATCACATGACGTTATTACGCACAGTAATGGAGATTACTATTACTCGTCAATCGCAGCTGCGCGCGCCGATATCATAATATTCTTCTAAATATGTCAAACGACTAAGGCAGGCATGGGCACACGAGAGGAGAGGTAGCGGTTGAACTTTCCTTATTCACCTCACATTCTCTTTCTGAGTGATGAAGGTTGTTTTGATACAAGTGCAGTGGTTCGTTCGTTCCACTTGCGCGGTAGTAAAAATTTCTGCGCTGTTATCAGCTATTTCGTTTTTATTAAACATATTTTGCATATAATAATTATTGCAGCCACCTACTCTGGTTTGGCAAATTACACAATCTTCAAGTTTATAGTCGGTCTGGGTGGCTCAGTTGGTTAGACGCTGGCCTACGGATCCCAAGGTTGGGGGTTCAAGCCCGGCCCAAGCCGATGGTTTTTAAGTGTGCTTAAAATCGACAGCCCCATGTCAGTAGATTTACTGGCATGTAAAAGAACTCCTGCGGGACAAAATTCCGGTACACCGGCGACGCTGATGTGATCCTGGCAATTGACAGCGTCGTTAAACAACAAAATATTTTTTTTTTTCAAGTTTATAACCTTTCTTTATCTTACGCGGCTAGAATTCTTACGCTACCTTATGATTAACACTTGTTTCTCTTTCACAATAAATAAAACGATAAAGTTTCTTTTCTATTTGGCCTTAAAATATTTTAAAACAACTTGATCAACATAGCAGTTTGGTATTAAACTCAACATTGTGTTTATATTTGGGGCAGGATTTTGAAACACGAAATACATTAGCTTATACGAAATAAATTAATAAGAAACCAAATAACTAAAAAGTGAAATTATAACGCCTTTTTAAATGTTTCAAAAATATGAGCATTCAGAAAGTACGTTTTCAAAATTTAAATAAATACCTGTAAGATAACCAAATTTTGCTTCTGTGCATAGTAGCGTTTAATATTTGTAACGTTTTATATTTCAAATTGAAATCCGCATATTAAACATCGATTATATATAAACATCGTGTTAACAACAGAACGATGATGCTGGTAGCACTACGCCCCCTAACTCCCCAAACTTCATACAAGACCTCGAACAAATTCGCGCTTTAGAAGATTACGTTATAATTACAAGAGATTTCAGTGCTCGACACCTCTGGTGGCATTCTGGTCGAGCTAACGCGGCCGGGAATCTCCTAGGTGAACTTAGAACAGAAAATGGCGCCATTGAGGTACATCTTCCCCCAGAACCCAAGTTTGGCGTAGATCAGGACAGTTTCATCCTGGGTTTCGTACTTAAAAACAATGTGACACTTCCATATAACTTCACTGTGTATCACAGCATAGACCGGCCCGGGTTCGATCCCAGGCTGGGTTTCGTGGTGACGAAGCGGCGCTGGGTGGGTTTCCTCCGGGTTCTCCGGTTTCCTCAACCATCTCATTCCACCGGTGCTCCATCTTCATTCCATGTGTCATCAGTGTCACCACCTGCGGTGCCGTATGTAGTAAAAGCGGGCGTTAAACACTACAAAAAGCAGCGAGACTCCGACTTCTGCATAGGAAATCTCTAAGCGTCTAATGCAGGTGCGTAATATCCCTACTGAATTTTTTGTTGGAATACACTAGATACTTCCTATAGAAGTTAAAAATAGATTCACGGGCATTCCGATCGTTATTTGATCATAAAATCTTCTGCACAAGAACGCAAGACGTATGTACCACGAGAGGTGGTCAAAGAGGCCTCCTTTGGCTGGTGTCTGATAATTCGGCAGGCACTTGTGTGGATTGTAGTAGTTAGCGGGAACTAGGCAGATGTCGCTAGTGGTAGGCTTTATACTGAATAAAATGTTGTGCTACTGTTTTACAGTTTAACTTAAAACTGTTATACTTTTTGATGGTATAGTAGGTAAACGTGTGATTTATATCAGGTGAACAAATAGATGTCTCAAGTCTTTTTCAATGAAAAGCAATAATATAATGTGCTACGTCCCGTGTAGGGTTTAACAACCATGATCTTTTGTTTTGTGACACGATTGTTAACATATTTGTTAGGTTTCCTTGCACGACAATTTTGCTATTACAATGGGAAGTAGAATAATTCTTTCGCCAAAAGGAGCTTTTTTCCTCCCATAAGTTAGAGGTGTATAAAACTCATTCCGTTTGAAGAAAGAAGAGAGACGAAATATGGTCAGATCTTTACGCATCGGACGCCCTGATGGACAACAAATGGGAACAAGAGAACCACTAACTAAGACACATTCAGAAGGCTAGCCATCCATTGGTTCCACCACAAAATGTGTAGTGATGACAAATGAAAATTGCGTGTGCCGCCATTGCGAAATCCGCTGTGACAGAAATCACATAAACAGGTGTAAGAAGAGAGTTAAATCACCAAAGGACTATGGAAAAGACTGAACAGCTCCTCTTTTGATGGTTGTGCGCGGTATCTTATTAAAAAAATCATTCCACTTGTTTAAAAGTTGTGACTACTTAAGTGTACAGACCAGGGATGTCAAACAGCACTCCCAAACTGTGAACTTGTGACGCGTGGACTCTTGCTACCGGTCTCACCTGTGTTGTATACGCAGCTAGAAGAGTAGGGGTGAGCTGGTGCCAAACAACAACAAACAGTGGCGGCTGGTACTATGCTTCATGTTTGTACAATTTACAAATGTAAATACACTGTTGAATTAGTCACTGATCCTTTTTTATTGTTTGTTGTTTATTGTCTTTTGGATGCTTGGCAATGTTTCCTGCCCACAAGTTTGTCAATTTCAGGTTCC
>CM060969.1:77328370-77525870 GCA_030765045.1 Tenodera sinensis
CAACAACATAGGGTGTTAATGCAGAAGCAGATTTGAACGCCACCCAGAACAATCCGCATACTATAGCGCATTCCACCCTTAGAAGACAGTACACGTTAAATGGAGCGCAGTGTTGCAACATGTATTAGTTGCGAATCTTTCTCCGCGCGCGAACCCGAAGTGGCCTGAGTCCTGTACTCAGTTCTTCAATTGGTGCTTGGTATGTCTGCACTCCTTTGTCACTGTATGACCTAAATTTACAAATGACTCGTCTGTATAAACAATTGATTTCTCCCTGGTCCCTAAAACTTTTTATGTATTTTAGATACTTATGTCGTCATCTGATGATATCGTCTCTTTGTATTAATATGCGCTTGTTACCCCTTCTTTCATATTCGGACCCCAAATCATGTAAGAACCGACTAAGAGTGGCCCTTGAGAAATTTGGTTGGGTCCCACCACTGTTGACCCGTGACAAAATTATATTTAGCGTGGGTGGAATATTTGCAAACTGTAAAGAATAAACAATTCGCCACTACACTTTGTACTATTCACTATATCACTATATACTTCTTTTTTTCCCGCCCTTTTTGCTTTCTTTTTCGATGGCGTTCTTAGAGATCCTTTCATTACTTCCTTTTTAATCCTATGCACTACTGCTTCTGAGCACCCGATAGCTTTAGCTGTTTATTTTACTGCCTTACACGCATTTTACTTGAAAAATAATCTAACACATTCATAATTATTTGGCGTTCCTTGCTTCTTAATTTACCAAAATATCGTCTCTTCCTAGCTTCCCCCTCCATAACTACAAATATTTACGAAAATATTAAACAAATAACGCAATAGCAGCTCATAGATTCCACACAGTTACACACACGACTTCTTTCGAATAATGCTAGTGCTACTCCTTATACTATTTTCTGTGTCAGGCCTGGCGCGAGAATACGCTGAATAGATGAATATCTTTTGTTTGCCTTACTCGATAAAAGAAAGAGGTTACGGCCTTTTGGTTTATTTTAAAAACTTTCTCTAACCCTCCTCAACATTTGTTCTCGCTGGTTCCCTGATGTAAACTCAATAACAAAAAAGTTTCACACTGCATAACTTTTGCAGTGCACAGATACAGAATTTTCCGAAAACATTTAATTTAAAATATTATAACACTTAACTGAGTAAACATAGAGAATTCAAAGTAGGCAGGTAGCAGCACTATAGTTTACTCTACATAAGAACAAAGTATAGACGCATTCTAGCATTTAGTTTGTTAGTTAGTGCGTGATGAGTATAGAAACAGCACAAAAGGACGAGGCTAATGGCAACTTGTATGTGCTAGATAGAGACAGATATATCCCATTTAACTCCATACTGTCATCTAAGAGTGGGACAAGGTACACGATCAGTTGCTCAGGAGGTGAACGTCAGCCAATCTTCTATAGTACGAATATTGAACACTAATAATTGCATTCTTATCGTTTGCACCTACACCAAGCACTTCACGGGAGAGATTTCGAAGCTCAAGTGATCTTTTGTGAATGGTTGCTGGAGCGAGTAGCAAGTGAGTTGGGATTCGCATCCAGGATATTGTTTTCTGACGAATCAAGATTCCACAACAATGGAACTGGAAATCATCACAATATGCGCTATTGGAGTGTTGATAATCCTCATTGGCTAAAGGAGGCAACATTCCAGGAGCAGTGGGGTGTAAATGTCTGTTGTGGAATCTTGGGAGACTACCTTGTTGAACCATTATTCTCCGAGGGGAATCTAACAGGAGCACGCTACCTGGAATTCCTCTGTAGGTCACCCCTTATTATTAGGGAATGTGCCACTGTAGGAGCGAATGACGATGTGGTTTCAACACGATGGCGCTCCTCCGTATCGGTCGAGGATCGTCTGCAATCATTTGAATGCTGCACAACCTGGTCATTGGATAGGAAGACAAGGACCAGCGCCCTGGCCTGCTAGATCACCTGATCTGACACCCCTTGACTTCTTTCTCTGGAGTTATTTAAAAGAACGCATTTATGCAGAGGAGCTGGACTATCCAGAAACCCTTCGTCAGCTTATTACGGTAGCTTGTTGGTCTGTTCAACCCTGTGTATACGTGATCCTTATTTCAATTGCACCTTCCTATAGGTATGTTTCAACAACTACCTAATTGTAGTTCACCAATAAAGAAACATCAAACAATGCCATAAAACGTAAATAAAGCAATAAAATGAATATAATAACCGTTTTCAGAATAACAATTTGTAAATTGTGAGGATTGCACAGTAAAAAAATTAGTTCATGCAGGTGATTCGAACCACCTTCACAGCAGTCAGATTGCTTCGGAGTCTTACGCCCGTTCCAACTGAGCTACCTAGTAACGTGTGAGGTTAACATTCCGTTTAAGATGTAATATTCGCTGGTTCAAGTGAACATTTGCAGAAAAACATCAGCTGTCTAATTACGAATATATCAAAAAGCGATGTGATAACATCTCTATTAGCACTAATTTCATCGAGTGTTTAACATCCATGTTAAATACGCAGGTAGAACCTAGTAATGGGGTCGATGTTTTATGTTGGAGTATAAAATGCGGATTGCATAAAACTCGAGAATAAGGGGCAGCTGACTCACCTGGTAGGTTACTGTAAACAAAGTAACCTTCTGCTTCAGACCTTTTCATATTTATATCCGTGAGCTGTGTGCTTTAACATGATCCACATTGTTTATGCAGTAACTCTGACAGATTTAAGATGGAAAATTTAAGATATACGTATTACTGTCTACTGAAGAAAGATAAGGATATGATATAGACAATGACCAAACAATATGTTCTGCAATAGAGGTACAGTGTTACTCATATTACAGAAAATGACCTACAACGTTATATGCAACATTCGTACCACCCTCTACCTATTACGAAGTCCATATATCTCTCATTGTATAGTGTTGTACACATTTAAAAACAATTGTTACATGCACTTTCTCTAATCGTGAATGAAGCATTTTACTATAAATTGTTTCCATTTAAGGAAACTTCTAGTTATATGCTTTTTACCCCTTGACTTTCCTGCAAGATGCTATAAAGATATTCAACTTTCCATATCAAATACTGCCCTTACATGTTATGAACTCGTGCGAAGACTTTGGTAGTTGAAAATGTTCATAGCGAAAGCCTGAATATTTGTTTTTAAAATATATTTTGGATACGTTTAAATGGTTCGTACAACTTCTGAATTTGTGATTCTTAGCGTTGTGTATATTATTCGAATCAATAGAAAACCTCTTCAACATTAATACATTTATAGGTAACCGAGGAATCTGTTATGTAATTGATAGTCCACGTAGAATCTTACTTATATTATTTCCTGTATGTATACTGCTGTTTAGTTAAAAAAATGATTGTGAAAAGAATTTTATTTTTGCGGTCTTCAACACTGGAAAACAAGAAAAAATTAACGAGTTTTTCGGGAATTGCAAATGTTAGGCAATTTGATACAAATGGTATATTTTAACAGCCTTCGTATAAATGGAAGTTTTTGTCACTTGTACGTTTCTTTTTATACGTACATATAAAGGAGTTTTACCTCCGGGCAGTGGCGGTTCGTGACTAGGGTGTGCAGTATATAGCATCCTCTCCACCTTTACTGTCTTTCTTTCTCTGACACACACCACACAATTCTAATACGCAATTCATATGGGCAATTGAACTATCATGTTTTGCTATTTTTTATCTAAAATGACCCATATTACAACAACCATTATTTGTCCAGATGCCGTTTCTCTCGCTCGCAAACAATAAGCAGCAAAACAGCTTCTCTTCTAAGAATAAACCCGAAAGATTTATCTCCTTCAGTTTCACCACGTTATTCATTTTCACACTTTCATAGATAAAAATTTCCCACTATGAAGAGGGACAGCTGCATGCAATTTGCTGCCAGAAACACAAACATAGCAAACGGTAATAAACTGCTGAAAAACAGAACTTTAAAGGAAAACGAAGATATAGTGTAGCACAAGTAACAAAAGTATGGCAAATCTAAAAGGGTATGAGTCACATATAGCTCCAAAGATTACGATGGGCCTTCTCTCCCCCAGCTTTCTTGCCTATCAGCCTTGAAATTTGAACCGTTCATCGAATATTATGACTGTGACAGCAAATCACTTTTGAAATACATTTCAAATAGAAGAGGAGAGGAGTTGAACGTACGAATCATTTTAGCGGATTAAATATTTGAAAGTGGATATATGTGTGTGTGTGTGTGTGTGTGTGTGTGTGTGTGTGTGTGTGTGTGTGTGTGTGTGTGTGTGAACCATTCTCTCACAGCCACTCCCGATCATTCTACTTCCAGAATTTTTCCATTGTCCAAAGAACTATAAAAGTGACCTGCTCGTGCTCGAGGAGATAAGTAGTAGAAGTAGTTGTTCCAGTCGTGCTTCTGGTGAAGTGTTGGAGTGAGGAGAAACGTCTACGAAGCGTTCAGTGACAGTGCCTGTGTATCGTGCCGATTAGCAGTTCAGTTCGAGTGTAATCTGACAGTTCTTTACTGTGATTCGATTTGACTGTTGTTCTGTGCTCTGAATTTGTACAAAAGTGATCTAAGTGTAACGTTAGCACTACGCTAACTGACTAGAAGGCAATAATGTGAGAATAGCAGTAATTGGTGTTTTCTCTCTCTCTCTCTCTCTCTCTCTCTCTCTCTCTGTCTCACACACATTTTGTTTTAGTTTTATGTTTAAGAATCGTATCACGACTTTCCTATTACAAGTGGGTCTATTGCGATTATTTGGCATAACAAATTTTAAGTAAATATTAACTTATTTTTACCCTATTGTTCTGAGTAATAAGCTTGGAGTTTCCCGAATTTGTGTATAAAAATCACCCCCAGTATTTAAAGGTTGCGATTGCGATCACATGATACTATTATGCACAGTGATAGGCATTATTAATCAACGCTACGTAGTTGTGGGCACCAGTAAGTTCTATTATGCTTTGAAATACGCAAATTCGAGTTTCACATTACTACGAGTATATCCGAAGAGTAGTTGTTGTTGTAGTGTTTAACGCCCGCTTTTACTACTACGGCACCGCAGGCGGTGACACTGATGATACATGGAATGAAGATGGAGCACCGGTGGAATGAGATGGCGGGGGAAACCGGAGCACCCGGAGAAAACCCGCCCTGATGCCGCTTCGTCCACCACGAATACCACATGCGGGTCCCTGGGATCGAACCCGGTCCACCTAGATAGTAGGTGAGCGCGCTAACCGCTCGGCCACGGCGCCGCCGTATATCCTAAGAATAGTACACTAAAAGTTGAAATATCTCCTATGTGCTTTAAACTTAGCATTACTAAGAAGGGGAGCACCCTTTATGCCTTGACATTTCATTGTTTCTGAAAAAGACTAACAATGAAAACAGAAACAATTACGCAATTCAGTAGCAGAAACAGTGCTTGACAATAACGTGCAATAACTGCACGCCTTTAATCAAAAAATTAAAAGATCTAATTTTAAAAATCTGATGTGTTGCACTCACATGACTTTCTCTACTCTTGTACTAACCATTCTTACAAACTCTTATTCCTGTATCTTCTTCGTGTTAGTTAAGATACATTTGTACAAATCATTTCCTTGTAGGTGCAAGGGTAATGTTAGAATACAGTCGGCTTTGTGGAATAGTCAAATGTTTTAAAGTTTTGAGATTCTGTTCTCTTTGCACACTTAACTTATAAAAAAAATGAACGATCTATTTCACGAAAGTTTTAAGTTTTCCGAAACTCACACACATAAGAAAGAATATCTTCGAAATGGTTCACCTTAACCCTTTCATGGCTGAATTATTTTGCTACTTATGCCGTTCTTCCTGTAATTCGAAACCGGTTTAGATTTAGGCGGTCTGGGACACCTTCAGCCTGCTGGCTCGGACAGCCATGATCGTTAAAGCAACACGTAGTGCACTGGCCATGCACTCAAAGCCCGAGGTCGTGAGTTCGAGTCTCGGTAACCGCAGTCAAATGTGCCTGTGGTAAAGGACGGGGAGGGCCCATGTAAAATAATCGGTGTGATGGCTCGCGTGGATGATGACGGGGTATCATTTGACTGCGGTTGCATGGATTTTGCTTCCTTTCTTTTTTTAAAAAAAAACACTACAATATAAATTGTAAACGTCTGAAATATGTATTTTTAATTGGTGACATACAGTATAACAAGAATATAGCAGAAAAAAAAAGTTAAAATTAATACAAATAGGAAAAAAAGCCTATGTATCTTATAATACTCACCAGGCATGAAAGGGTTAAAAGAAAATTTATTTGGACATAAACTGTGTATTTTAGCAAGATCTACATTTTTTGTATAGAGTGATTTAGTGTACCTCTAACGGTTTACTGGTTATGCAAAAGTCGTCCAGAGTAAATACGACTACAGGGGCTATAATTTCCAGATACACATTTCATGTCATAAAAATATCTCAAACATATGACTTTTTAATCAAACTCGTTAGGGCCATTTTCAAGAAAATAACATTTTTCGAAAAAATGTCCATGTAAAGGTAGTTTAGGGTGGGGCTATTTTCTTCAGAATCTTTGTGTCGCATCCTTGAAATACATTAAACTCAAATACCAACTTTGGTTTTTAACCGACTTTTCGTTTTTGAGTTATGCTGTCCAAAGACACTCAGACACACACGGATCTTTTTGTAAAAATGCTTCTTTTTTTGGATTCAGGGGTTCTCAAAACATATTTCCGGTGAAATCTCGACATCGAATTTTTGGGTGGAATACAATACTTCCCCTACTTACCAGTAGAAATGGTAAAAATTAGGGAAGTTGGACAGAAAGTGCTTCACCCTCCCTCTGGTAATACTAGGGTTAAGTATAATTTGTTATTCGGTAATCCCTCATTGGGAAAGCAGAAGGAGTTAAACTCATTTTATATTCATTCCTTTATAATTTAGAATTTCATTATTTACACACAATATTACTATGACTTTGCCTTCTCCTTGTACATTAATGTTAAAGGAAAACGTTTATAGAGGTTTCCTAAGGCAACATAAACATTTATAGAATACAAAGTGATGCAATTGCAACCAATTTCCCAAAAATTGCCCTTTTGAAGCAATCCTCGTCAATGTAAAACAGGATATAAAAGTCAATAGAAAACCTTATGATGATATAAATGTCAATTGTTTAAGACAAACACAGTATTGTTAGAGCTGCAGATTTTGAAAATGTTCTGAAAGGCTTACTCCTCTTTCTGTTGCTTATTAACAATTATTTTGTTGTTTAACGATGCTGTCAACTGCCAGGATCACATAAATGCCACCGGTGTGCCGGAATTTTTAAGCACACTTAAAAACCATCGGTCTGGGTTGGATTTGAACCCGCGATCTTGGGATCAGTAGGTCAGCTGAGCCACCCAGGCCGACGAGTCTTCCTGTTGTACCCCCCCCCCTCTTTCTCTACAATATATTTTGTGGGGTAACAGCATAGTGGAAGGAAGTCCCCAGAAAGCGAACAAGCGAAAAGTCGACAAGTTCTGCCTACTTCGAGAGTTTACGTCTATAATCTGGTAACGAATGCATTTAAAAAAGAATTAAATACATCAATTTGATAAACAAAACTACAAAACTAAATAACATGTCATACTTCACAACAGTGTTTAAATATCTCGGAATTAACAGATAAATGTTATACTCAACAAGTCTGTAAAAATCAGAGGTACACCAAAGACAGATGATAACGAAGACATCTACAAACAGTGCGGAGCACCGCACGTAGGCTATATGGATTTGGTGCGAAATCTACGTATCGAATTTGTTGTATCGTATACAATGATATTTCCTCTACATTTTATAATTAACTAGTAGAGAAAGTAAAACTAGATTCAGGGGTATTCCGATTGCTTTGAACAAGGACACAAATATTTATACCGAAGATGACTCGGTAACAGCTTGTAGAGGGGGACTTCAATCTCAACCGAAAGGCGATGTTTTGTGACGGAACACTCCCCCAGGAGGATGGATGAGGCCAATAGCTACTAAAAGTGGCCGGAACGTAGTCACTACAGAGCAGGTGGCACGGTCCCTACATTTTCCCAGTTAGGAGCACCAGGGAGAGGTTGGATTAGCTCTCCTCCCCCACGTCCTCTGGTCATCTCATTGGGACCCGAAACGAGTGTAGACCAGATTTCTAGACCGCATTTGTTCCCCCTGCCGTTCAGCTGCCGCGGCGATCGCTGACGCTTCCAACCCTGAAAGAAACCTAAGGGTGAAATGAGATGATTGATGTAAATCTTGAAGCTACCATGAACATGAAGTGTAAAGGGCAAAGAGTACTTATACGGAGGGGACAGCTCCCATAACTCGACATACGCAGATCTGTTTATGCTAACACCCCAACAAGAGGCAGAGGTAGGAAGACGGGTCATAGAGACGCGCGGAAGTCCCTAACAAGTATTGAAATCTTTTCGCCTATCTCACGGCGGGTACGGAACTGCACAAGTGTCCCTAGTGCTTAAATTTATATTGAAGAGTAATTTTGCTATTGTTTTAAAGTTGTACCTAAACTGCTCTACCTTTCAGTTGTATAGTAAATAAAAATGTAACTTCTATATGATAATAGATAGAATCTTCAAGCTTTTTTCACCTAAGAATAACAGTATTATAAGTATGATTATGATTTACGTCCCGTGTAGGATCTGTGCAGCACAACTTTTCATAAAATAAATATTTCGTATATAGGTTAATAAGACCACATCGAAAACAGATACTTTGTGATCTCTGTTTCGGTAAAAAATCTACACCAGGGATGTCAAACAGCACTCCCAAACTGTGAACTTGTGACGCGTGGACTCTTGCTACCGGTCTCAACTGTGTTGTATACGCAGCTAGAAGAGTAGGAGTGAGCTGGTGCCAAACAACAACAAACAGTGGCGGCTGGTACCATGCTTCATGTTTGTACAATTTACAAATGGAAATACACTGTTGAATTAGTCACTGATTCTTTTTTATTGTTTGTTGTTTATTGTCTTTTGGATGCTTGGCAATGTTTCCTGCCCACAAGTTTGTCAATTTCAGGTTCCATCTCCGAAGAACATAGGCGTAACACTGACACTAAATGTCTGTCAGTAATATTAGTACGTCTGAGCGTTTTATTGTTATTCAATTTAGAAAAAGCTGTTCACAAATGTATGTCGATGTAAACACTGCCATCAAACGACGCGCAGATTGACGAAGATTGGGGAATTTAGTTTCAGGTAATGACATATACAATTTGACACCTAAATTTCCTGAATTGCGCAATGGTGTGTTGTTTTGCAAGTCAATTAATTCTAATTGCAAATCATGTGAGAAATCACGAGGATGGACATTGAAAGGGTTGTTGAAGAGTCTCCATTCGGGATCCATAGAGTTAACCTCTCCAAATCTGTTCTTGAATTCCTTGAGTAGATCCTCTAACAATGCTTTATAGTTAGGTATCAAATGATTAGAGCCATCATTGAATACACTTTGCAAACAAGGAAAGTGATACACATCCCCATTATCAACTTGTGTTATCCACAATTCAAGCTTCTGCATAAATGCTTTCAAGTCGTCAAACATGTTGATTATGAATCTGTCCTTACCTTGTAATTTCAAATTAAGGGCATTGAGATAGGAAGTAAAATCCGCCAAGAACGCTAAATCACAATCCAATCTTCACTGTAGAGTTCTGGAGTTTGTAAATTGTGAGTTTCTAAGAATATTTTTATTTCACTTCGAAGATTAAAGAACCTAGTCAGCATATTACCAAGACTAAGCCACCTTACTTGACAGTAATACGAAACGTCCGAAAAATCAGAGTTCACATCTTCAAGAAATTGCTGGAACTGTCGATGACGTAAAACATGTGAGCGAGTAATATTGACTATTCTTACAACGGCCGTCATAACATTCTTTACAGTAACAGACTGAGCACACAGATTTGCACGATGAATAAGACAATGAATGAATTTAACTTTGTCTGCATCGAGTTCTTCTTGAGTCAGAAATCTTCGTACTCTTCCTACAAGTCCTGTTTCTTGTCCCGTCATACAAGGTGCGCCATCTGTTGCTATGCAAACTAATTTGTTCCATGGAAGTTTAAATTTAGCAATAGTTTTTATTGCACCATCAAAAATATCTTGTCCTCGAGTCCGATCTTTTAACGAAACATCGAGAAGATCTTCAAAAACATTGTAATCTAAATCGACGCCCCTAATGAATATAGCCAGTTGTGCCGTGTCTTTGCGGTCCGTACTCTCATCAAGAGCTAATGAATAACAAGTAAATGTGTTCATTCTTTCTATTAGTTGTTCCTCCAAGTTATCTCCCATTTCTGATATACGTTCCGCAACAGTATTACGAGACAGACTTATACATTGAAACGCATTAACAAGTTCCGGACATATTTCTTCTGCAGCAGTAATAAGAAAGCTTTTAACAAATTCTCCATCCGTGAATGGTTTTGAAGCAGACGCAATGTGTTTGCTGATTTTGTAGCTAACACGAACCAAACTTTTTCTACTAATGCCTGAAGATGATGATGGAATATTTTCGAAATTCACTCTTGACTGAAATTCCTCTATAGCATTTTCACGAGAAACACCTGATAATTTGTCCGGGCCATAAATTGCAGCATGTTGAGAGTTAAAATGTCTTTTAATATTGTAATGACTTATATATCCAATTTCTGCTCTACATATTAAACAACGTGCTTTGCCGTCATTTAAAATAAAGAAGTATTGATCAGTCCACTCACGTTGAAAACACCGTTCTCTGTGCATACTAACTGTCACAGTATATTTGTCAAAAAACCAGGTAGGGCACACCACCCAGACTGACTGACTGTCGTTGGAACACAACTGCGACTGAAGCAAGCACTCGCTCATTTCACAGCTTGGTAGCGCTGTTCGACATCCCTGTTACCTGAAACTACATTTCCCAATCTTCGTCAATCTGCGCGTCGTTTGATGGCAGTGTTTGCATCGACATACATTTGTGAACAGTTTTTTTTTTTTTCTAAATTGAATAACAATAAAACGCTCAGACGTACTAATATTACTGACAGACATTTAGTGTCAGTGTTACGCCTATGTTCTTCGGAGATGGAACCTGAAATTGACAAACTTGTGGGCAGGAAACATTGCCAAGCATCCAAAAGACAATAAACAACAAACAATAAAAAAGGATCAGTGACTAATTCAACAGTGTATTTACATTTGTAAATTGTACAAACATGAAGCATAGTACCAGCCGCCACTGTTTGTTGTTGTTTGGCACCAGCTCACCCCTACTCTTCTAGCTGCGTATACAACACAGGTGAGACCGGTAGCAAGAGTCCACGAGTCACAAGTTCACAGTTTGGGAGTGCTGTTTGACATCCCTGATTTACACAAAGTCAATCAGAGGCTGAGTCCCCGGAGGTTCTGTTCTGTCCCCCACGCTTTTCAGCGGCGCAGTACGTCAACATAGCCCAGTATGCTGACGACGTGCTGCTGTATTTTACAAACAAAACCCCACGCAGAACCTTCCTCCCCACTTAGAAACACTTCCGCCTCGTCCGAAAACGGCGTAGGTATTGGCGTTTGTCAATCAACCCGGAGAAAAACCACGCCACGCTATCTTTTCCGTGTTGGGCTGTAACATTTTACGACTCATTACCATTCGATCGAAACACCCTGCTTAGGTTTCTTGGGGATTATAATCCAGAGCAAGCCGATTGCGCTGTCACCTGCTCTCCCGCTTTACATGCCGCCACATCCAGTAACATCGGAGCTACTCCACTCGCAGCAGAAGCTGAGTTCCCAAACAAAGCTACCAAGAGATGCTTGGATTTCAAAATTTTAAATCAACCCTCTTATTGTTTGGATTCAGCACATAGACCAGCGGCGCACAAGGTCCGTTGCACACTGAACTGTAGCCGTTCAGGAGCAAATCTTGCTACCTCCTATCGCTACCTTAACCTCAATTACACTCACCACTCGCCACTCCCCAAAACCCACATCCCACCATTACAGTGGTTAAGCCCTGACAAGGGCAGTTATACGTAGGACACACTTCGGGCTGTCCTCAGCCTGCAACACTCCTCAGTTAACAAGAAAATGAATATTAAAATGTGGTGATTATGGTTATTTCCAAGACCTTTCTAGTTGGCTGTAGAACTAGAGACTATGTACTGACATTTGACCTTTGTAATCAATTATAGGGCTGGAGACAGTTCAATTCTATGACGTCAAGTAACTCGAAACGCCGAGTATATAACTGGGTTCTTTATTTGAAGGCATTTATGAATGCGTAGGAAGAATGAATGTATACATAAGCGGTAATTAACTAACTTTCAATTTCTCCCTTATTACATTCTACTGAGATAAATAACTTATTGAGCAGTGTATTTAGGTATATATTTTATTGATAATCCAACATGTTGGATACACGATACAGTGAAGGCAAGATGTCAGAAAACCAAGAAAGCGGTAAAACGAGAGCTTTTTGTGGCTTGTTGCCACTACAGCGGAAGGAAGAGTCAAGTAACCAACACTACCACCATCAGTACCAGCACCGCCATCATACTCATAATCATAATCATCATCATCATCATCACCATCATCATCATTTATTATTTGTTATTATTTGCCATTATTTGTCATTTGTTATTATTTGTCATTATTTGTTATCATTTGTTATCATTTATTATCATTTATCATTTGCTATTATTTGTGATTATTTGTTTACTATTTATTATTTGTTATTGTTTGTCATTTGCTATTATTTGTCATTATTTGTTATCATTTGTTATTATTTATCATTTGCTATTATTTGTTATTATTTGTTTATTACTATTTATTATCATTTATTACTACACTCCATTCATCGAACCATCCATCTGCCAATCTTGCTCCCCGCCTATCTGCCTATGTAATTACCAGATACCGGAAGTTTAGGTACTATAAATAATTACAATACGCAAGCAAAAAGCATTATAAATAACAAAACAGGCAAGAAAAGGTAATTAGAAAAACCCCTTTATTTAACAGATTACACTATTCAATAACTCGATCGTTACATTTTAGAGTATTTTAAGTTTTAAACAAAATTCTAGTATTGTAATTGACACAAAAATGAAATGTTTTTAAAAACGCCTGTGTTTGGAGTTGCACATGACAACCAAATGCTTTTTTAAGTTTTCTAGGGCCATTTTGAGTCTCCTGTCAGGTAACACATTTTTCATATGACAAAATGACTTCTCAACATCGACAGAGGTTTGGAGCACATCTAAAACATTGCATCATTGTAGGACCCATTTCAACTTCAACAGAATTGTCACCTTGTAGAATTTTTGAAATGTTTCTAACTTGATCCAGATCATAATTTTTCGATAACACTTTTTTACACTTTTCGCTGATTAATGAAGCCCGTTTCCCTGGTACACTATCCAGTCTTTGCACTGCATCATCCACAGTTTTCACTGACTTCGTTAAAGATTGTCCTGTTTCTGTTGGCAGAACACTTGTGGCAGGAACCCAAACTCGGCCACAATGAAACTTGTCATTTTCCACTTCCGAAGAGCTGAGGAATTTCTTGGCTATTAAAGTTGAAGATGCTTCATCCTCCAGAGCGTTCACCACCTCAGTTATACTCTGGAAATTTGAAGCATAGTAAAGTGCTGCTGAGATCTATGTCCCCCATCTCTTTATGATAGGTTGGGGGGGGGGGGCAGAGGTACATCTGGTGCAGTGGATTTAAATGTCAGGATTCCTGGTGGGGCTTTCATAAAGATCTCCGTAATACTGGAAATCAATTTGTCAACATCCGGAAACACGCATTGTATCTCTTCTGACACCCTCTAAAAGCCACGTGCTACGTAGGTCACGTGAAATATGTTTGGAAATAGCAATTTTAACGCTAATCCAGTATTTTTCATATATGATGCAGCGTCACTGATGGAAACTATTCGTATTGAATCTCTTCGTGCCACAGCAACTTTAATGTACTGGTGAATAACTGCGCAATAGTTGAATTGTTAACTTTCTCAAGATACTCTAGTAAGCAGCAATGGTTTCATCGAGTCATCTTCTGTAGGATCTAATGCTCCAATAACAACATTGGGAATTAAACGACCCATGGTATCAGTTGACTCCTGGATAGAAATCCAGATCATCTTACTTTTCATTTTGTCTTTAATGACCTTCATTGTCATCGTAACATTCGGTTAGGTAACATTTTTGCAAACTTGACTCGCTAGGAACAGATTGGTTAGTATAACTTCTCCAAAAACTGTGATAATGTACCTTGAATTCTGTAATTTCCATAAAGGGATTCCGGTGCTGAGGAAAGCTTTACGTAAGTTGAATGCAAGGTGGGGTTTTCAATTCGACGTTGCAATTAGTGTTGGAAGCAAAGAAATCTTCCCAGTAGCCTTGGACAGTGCATTTTTGTATGCCATGAATGTATGCCCTATTGTAATATACGGTACTTCTTTGAGCTTTGTTAGAACAGTGCTAGTTTTTTTCCCTTTCTTTCGTTAGTTATCAACATTAGTAAGGTGTTCCATTTGGCCCAATACTATCTTAGTTTCACCGAGATCAGTGTTTTGAAATACAGCGAAACTGAAAGTATTTTCATAAAAGTGGCTTCGCTTCTGAAAAAGGAGAATTCGTGTAAGTAAAACGTAACACCTACATCGGTCCACGGCCACATACTGCTATGACGAGGGGCCGCGACGAAACGCTGTACAATCAGAAAATAGTGGAAATTGTACAGTGCATGGTGTAAATATTGTAAGCGATTTGTAAATATGTACACAAATGTAAATATCTATATAAAAACAAAGAAATTGTTACAACAGCGAAAAAGACAGAAAAGTTAATCTACCTGAGCGAGCTGTTCTTTGTAACCCAAAACGGGTTACTGTGTGGGTTCGGGACAAACTAGAAACACAAAACCCATTGTAAATAGGATAATCTATATGGACATGTAAAATTGTTTCCTGAAAGCCGGGTCTCATGTGCCAGCATCAAGCCTTGTATAGAAGGGAAGTCATTACATTAATTTAAACCAGTGATAGATCTCGATATTTGGAATACATTTTGTATCTTAGGTTTTTGTCTCTGAACATTACTACGGAGATATTTTAGTTTTCTCGAAAACAACCTAGCAACACTGCAGATTGTGTGAGTGTCACTTTCCCTAGCTCAGTACATAAACAAATACAGTAACGGTGCTTCTTGAGAACACAAACAAATGCCCTGCCTTGTCCTTCTGTGTTTACTGCGTAAGTGTAGGCCAATCACAAGCGTTAACTCTCCAAACATTAAAGCGAAAGCGAAAGTGCCAGACGTGTTTACATCCACAAACGAGGTCAATTCCCTGAACAACCTCAACGCAACGTTCTCGACTTACTGCACCTGTGAAAAAGCTGCTTGGAGTATTTCTTCACATCTTTTAGGTGATTAATTATTTCGTAACTCTGTGTGATGTCCCATAATTACTACCGAAGCTATGTCAGAAATAAGTTACTCTACGCATCTTACAAGTAGCTTCCGATAGAGCGAGAGCATTGTTATGTAATAGCGCCAAACCAGATTTTTCGAGGGTTATTAGTTGATGTCAGTGTGAAACGCTGTTTGTGTTGTTAGCAATGGCTGATATAAGCAAATATACGACCGAGGAGCCCCACATTCATGTTTGGTATTTGCCTTCTTGTATAAAGCATGTTATGGGCAAATACCATTGGCGCCGTGACCAAGGGGTTACTGTTTTAAAGTTGCACCTAAAAGTACTCTGTCTTGATAGTACAGTAAAGAAAATATGATTTCTATCAGTTGAAGGTGTAGAAGTTTACGTCCTGTGTAGGGCATTACAACTACGATCTTTCATATAATAACTGTGTCGTGTTAGATTATTGATACTAATCTTATAAGAACCCTCGAGTACTCGAAAAGGAGTTAAAAATATCTTGGAACGCATAGGAAATATAACATAGCATAGTAGAGAAGGACATTTGTGCTGGAATCAGCAATCGATGCAAGTAATACAATTAGGACCTCTCACCGTACACTAATTGTAATATTACCCGAATTATAATGTGGTTTACAGTCAATGTGCAAGCAATTCTATTCACCACATATCAAATCCACATGATTGTAGGGAGCGTAGCTTCAAGTTCTGTTTGTGGGACTGTAGTTAGTGGTCCCCTTTATTTAAACTGTTGAAGTACAGTATTCTGATCTATTATACATTTTCTAGTATCTGTACCCCGCATCAGTCTTCATGGCTTAGTTAAAAATGGTAGACTAAACGTCGGAAACTGCCAAAAATATGTCTTGTACAGTTTTGTAATAGTTATTTCTGTAACTAGTGTAGAATCTGATTGATTGTGACACGAGTATATGTAGCTGTAAATTCAAGTATTTACCTGGGGACGGGCGCAACTGTGAAAAAAGATCAATCAAATAGGTCGGCGCATGAGATTAGAGGTCTTGGGATTCTGAACTCGAACCAAAGACCTTAGTAGGAAGGTTATGCTTTTGTAGCTTTATAACAGATATTTATGTAGCCAGCGTATAATCTGACTGAATGTCACAATAAAAGGATTATACATGTATTATAAGCAAAGTTTTATGCAATTTTAACAATAAAGTACGTAAAATAATTTTAATAAATTTGCTACATGAAAATTGCAATGCATCAGAGATCACAGATGTATGAGTAATACGGCTGATAAGCATATGTTTCATTTAAAAGGTGGAATCAGGACTGAAAAAATCAATGCCATAGTCGGGATTTAAACCACGGATCTTCCACTTATGGAGCGGCTGCTTTAACCACGAAACTACCATGGTCAACTTGCCAGTACGACATTAAATTCCCCAGCCGATTCGTACTGGTAAGTTGGCCATGGAACCTCAGCTATTAAAGCAGCCGCTTGATAAGCGGTAGATCCATGGTTCAAATCCCGGCTATGGCATTGAATTTTTCGGTCATGATTCCACCATTTAAACATTGCCCACACACGGCTTGTGTGTTCAAAAACCCAGCAGTAAGTTTGTTAGCATAAATAAATAATATGTTTCAACACTTATATAGAAAAGTGAAAGGTAATGGTAAAATTATTGTAAATGTGGATTGTATTCCGTTTGACTTTCTGAACAAAGCCAGAGTTTATTAATTCCAGAAAAATCAGAAGATGCTTACGGAAAATTACGTGGAAACTTTGTGAATGGAGAAACGAAAAAGTATTAGTTTGACTAATGAAACCACATTACCGGCTACTGTTTAGAAATGATAATAATGCAGGTTTTCTTACAGGCACATTGGATAAAATTATATTGCTGTGGTGACAACGTTATTGCCATTACGTCATAAATTTTCTGGCACGGGTGACAGGAATAGGGTAATTTCGCACGATTTATGCCATCATAATAAGTCGTTTTTATGCTAGGATTGCATCAATCAGAATTTAGTGTTTAATTTCATACACCAAGTGGCCCAGCTCATCCGGAATCGGGGTAAGTAGATAACCCTCTGTGTGTTAAAGGAGTTGCAGAACGCACCTGAGTAAATCAGACGGCAGTGGCGTGAGTGGGCTTCCTTCTGGCTCTTACTGAGAGCTAGTTTCCAGGTTGAACTATTGTGTGTAGTCCGTGATAATAGACTATAAACAATCACAAAGGTCCTTATAATGGTTTGCACTTTACTTTCCAGGGAATAAATTCACTCCTTATATTATCTAACATTAAGGATTACACATGTAATTTACACCCCAGGATGCGCCGACAACTGGAGCAGTTGGTGGAATGAGCAGCGGAGGAAACGGGTGAATCCGGAGAAAATTGGCCCAGACGCTGCTTCGTCCACCACAAATACGGTCGCTTAGGTGGTAGGCGAAGGGTCTAACCGCTTGGCCACGGCGCCGCCACTGGCTTAATTAAACTGTCCACGTTTGCTCCACTGCAAACGCACAGCCATGGAATAAATGACTGAGCGCTGTAATATTTGATAGCGCGTGCTACAACGCTCGTTCAAGTACACTCGGACCGGCAATTGTACATGTTCATCTGAATGTTTATCTCAAGTTACGAAATAGTTCAGTTGGAAAGAGCACATGATTCGCAAATAACACTCATGGTGTGAGGTGCTTTGAGTCTCCTACAAGTGAGATGACAATTTATAGACAAGATTCTTGCTATGCATATGCCTATTAGCGAAACTACTCGTAATCTTGTGAAAATAATTAGGGAAACGATATATATATTCTTGAAAAGAAACCGAAAGAAAATGGTTGTCTTCTTACAAAGGAATGAAGTTGAAAGAAATTCTGAGAAAAACTAAGGGGATTACGGAATTTCACAAATATTGGCTTGGAACACCACCAATATTTTAAAATTAAAACCATGAGGCATGAGTAATTACAATCACGCATTAATTGAAGTAATGATGTACAGTTATGTTTTAGATAGCATTAAACACTCTCTATTGACACGTGTTTAATTCTTTCACTGAGGACGCACTGTTTTATTTAAACAATTGATAACTGCTAATATGCATTTTTGAAGATGTAAGAGATGTACGATAAAACAACACGATTTCAAATATATTCTATGAGAAGTATTAATTTTCAGGACAAATCCATGCACTTGAATTTTAGGGGCTATAAAGATCCATCGCCGCCGGCAAACACCGGGTTTCCCTGTGCCAAGAAAATTCCCTATATATCGGCCAGGATTTCAAACGAATGCTCTGTATTTATCATAAAAGTTGCAAAATGTGCAATTTATTATTTCATAGCGATTCTTCAAATTATCCATGCAAAATTTATTTCTCCAGCAATTTCATTCCAATTGGAAAATAACTAACACTACAGAATTCATTCAAGAGGTTCATAGCATTTCGTCGTTTGGAGCTCATTGTTGCAAAATAGTGAATTATAACCTTTCGCAAATTGATTGAAACTTTTTATAATACTTTTAGGCAACTGACAGACCTAGACAAAAGAGTAAACAACCTGAAAGCTACACATGCAAGTCACTATCTAGTCACAAGCTCATAGAAAACAAAATAATTGATACTTAAAACGAGCCAGAAGGTGCATGACATCCGGATATGCAACGGTCCCACGAAATATGCATATTCATGTATAACTGATACGTCAGTGAACATTAAATTAAGCACATATTTCTGTATGAGATTTAGTGTCCATATTTAATTACTAGAGATCAGAGCAGCAAACTCTACAAACAAGTTAATTAAAAGTTTAAATTAAAATGTTGCTTTTGGTGAATTACCTTACACATCCAAAGCTTTTATTGAGCGTTAACAAAAATCAGTATCACTTGAACAATGCGACAGCGCTTATGAAATAACTACATTGAATACAAAGGGTTTGCAAATCGGCGCTCTGAACCTTGGAAATTGCGTTGCTCTCTTACATTATACAATTTTAATTTCTCTACTAGTTATTTACAGAAAACAGAGAAAATCCTGTATTCCCTATTTCATTTAAAATGCAGATTTTGAGATCCCCAGAGCAAAATAGTAATTTGATCGCATAATGATGAGTAGAGGAACAATTACGTTTAACCAGTAAATTTGACATAAAAAAATCCGACATGACCTTCTCTACTCTTGTACTAACCATTCTCACAAACTCTTATTCCTCTATCTTCCTTGTGTTCGTTGAGATAAACATTTGTACAAATTATCTTATTGCTTATTTCCTTGTAGGTGCAAGGGAAATGTTAGAATACAGTAGGCTTTGTGCGATTGTCAAATGTTTTAAAGATTTGAGATTCTGTTGTCTTTGCACACTTAACATTTAAAAAAATGAACAACGTTGATCCATTTCACGAAAGTTCTAAGTTTTCCGAAACTCACACGTATAACAAGGAATATCTCCGAAATAGTTCACCCTACAAGAAAATTTATTTGGACATAAATTGTGTATTTTAGCAAGATCTACATTTTTTGTGTATTATAATTTGGTCTATCTCTAACGGTTTACCAGTCATGCAAAAGTCGTCCACAGTAAATACAACTACAGGGACTATAGCTAGAAAATTCAAGATATACATTTCATTTGTCATAAAAAATCTCAAACATGACGTTTTAATCAAAATCGTTAGAGCCAATTTCAAGAAAGTCAAAATTTTCGAAAAATTTTCCATGTAAAGGGTAGTTTAGGGTAGGGCTATTTTCTTGAAAATCTTCGTGTCGCATCCTTCAAAGACATTAAACTTAAATACCAACTTTGGTTTTTAACCGACTTTTCGTTTTTGAGTTATGCTGTCCACAGACTGACACACAGAAACACACACGGACCTTTTTCTAAAAATGCTTTTTTGTTTTTCTTTTTTTGGATTCAGGGGGCCTCAAAACATATTTTCGGTGAAATCTCGACATCGAATTTTTTGGGTGGAATACAATACTTCCCCTACTTACCAGTAGAGAAAGTAAAAATGAACAATGCTGTTCCATTTCACGAAAGCTTTGTTTTGCCAAACTCACACACATAACAAGAAATATCTCCGAAATGGTTCACCCTACAAGAAAATTTATCGATACATAAATTGTGTATTTTAGCAAGATCTACACGTTTTGTATACTATGATTTGGTCTATCTCTAATGGTTTACCAGTTGTGCAAAAGTCCTCCAGAGTAAATACGACTACAGGGACTATAGCCAGAAAATTCAAGATATATATTTCAATTGTTAAAAAAATATCTCAAACATATGGCATTTTAGTCAAAACCGTTAGAGCCATTTTCAGGAAAATAAAAATTTTCGAAAAATCTTCCATATAAAGGGTAGTTTAGGGTGGGGCCATTTTCCTCAAAATCTTCGTGTTGCATCCTTGAAAGACATTTAACTTAAATGCAAACTTTGGTTTCTAACAGACTTTTTGTTTTTGAGATATGCTGTCCACAGGCACACAGACAGACACACAAACACACACGGACCTTTTTCTAAAAATGGTTTTTTTTTTTTTTTTTTTTTTTTTTTTTTTTTTTTTATTCAGGGGGTCTCAAAACATATATTTCAGGTAAAATCTCGACATCGAATTTTTGGGTGGATTACAATACTTCCCCTACTTACCAGTAGAGAAAGTAATGAACACAAGGTACAGTTTCATGTGTCGTAAGCCATAAGCTACAAATACAAAGAAACCAAACTTAATAATTTAAAGGCACGCGATTTGCATAGATATTTGTGGTATTATAAACTTATAAAATATTTCATTCCACTGGCATGAATTTTCAACACTTGTCACATAGCTTGAGATGTGCTAAATCGCCAGTACTGTGTTGTTCATGCAAAGATTTTGAATCAACATATTGGTCAGCAGAGAAAGTTATTTAATCACTACATACTTGCATAAATATATATTACATCCAAAAATACATGCCAGTTTTCTTCGGAAATATGTTTTGAGGCTCACTGGACCCAAAAATAAGCATTTTTGGAAAAAGCTCCGGTGTATTGTTGTGTGCGAGTTTTCTTATATTAACGTCCTCCAACGTAATGTCATATCGGACGATGAATGTATGAAATTGGTGAATCGATGCTCAGAAAAGGCTGAGGTCTATGGAGTTGACAGCGGACATCGAGATTTGAATTAATCCATGAAAATCATTTTTAGATAAAGGTGTGTGTGGGTGTGGGTGGGTGTGGGTAGGTGTGGGTGCGTGCGCATCACAAAGACTTCCACAAAGTCTCAGAACAACAGAACACACAAAATATTTTTCTAAACTTTTTATTTTTTAAAGAATGGCTGTTTAGGTTTTAATTAAAATAGTCATAAGGGATTAAAGGGACAAAGAAAGTTTAGACACATCTTGAGTTTACTGAAAATAGCCTCTAGAATTCTCTTCAATATGAGAAGGACAAAGTATTAGTATCAAAACATGTGGTTTTCTTTTTCTTTTCTTTTATTAATTGTGCTTAGTGCCCGTGTTTTACTACACACGCCACCGCAGGCGGTGACACTGATAATACGTGAAATTAAGATTGAGTACCGGTGAAATGAGATGACGTGAAAATCCGAAAACACCCGCCCCTGCACCACCTTGTCCACCACATAACCCACATGTGGTTACCTGGGATCGATCGATTGGTTTTTAACCGACTTCTGGATTCTGAGCTATCCGGTCTCAGAAACATACACAGAGACACAGGCACATAGACCTGTTTATAAAACTGCTTTTTTTTGGGGGGGGGGGGGAGGGGGACTCAAACATATATTTACGGTGAAATCTCGACATCGAATTTTTGGCAGGAGTAGGTACAATACTTCCCCTACTTATTATACGACCGTGGTAGAGACGTAAGAATCTGACATGTTGCATTATACGGCAACTATTGTTCCATCTACTTCTTGCTAGCATTGCTCTAACCTTACTATACAAGAAATGTACATATCATTAAAACAATTTATGCCCAATTCATTTGTTTTGTGGACTGAGCCATTTCGAAGATATTCCTTATTTGTCTGAATTGTCCAAGACTTACACATTTCTGACATGGAAGGTTATTCATATTTTTCTTTGTTGGCCTACACAAAGAGAACGGAATTTTCAAGTCAGCATATAGCAGCCAGCTCTACAACATTTGAGTATACCTAACTAAAGCCTACTGTATTCCCATAGTTCCTTTGCACCTACTAGAAAATTAACAATAAGATACTTTCTGTAAATGTTTATCTCTATTAACGTGGTGTAGATAGAGGAATAAGCGTTTGTAAGATCGGTACTAGAGGAAGAAAGTCCTATGAGTGCAATACATCAGATATTTTATATAGGACCTGCCAAGGTCCACTTTTGTGAATTTTCTAAATCGGATTTTTGGAATGCAGTATTTCCTCACTTAGGCAGCTAACCGACAGAGAGAATAAAATCAAATAACATTCAGTTTTGAAACTTGATATTTTCGTATACTTTATAACGCATACACTCAAATTTGTTTTAGTTTGCGTTCATCACACTCGTCACTCATTGCTCACATAATATATTATGTTATGTAAATTACACCACCTCCACAACACATTTTTGAAGTAAGAACAAACCTTGTGAATCCGTAACTTTACACAAAGCAGTCAACGTTGCAGTTATAGTCTCCAGTTCTTGGCCGTGCACACCCAACTGCTCGTACAAAATGAGTTTGCCTACATTAACCTCACTAAGGCAGACATTTCCGGTGGCGATGAATTTACATTATCATTACTATACATTGTGTGCAGATGAGCAGCAAAACACGTGGTCAGTGACGTCTTCTTTTGGTTCCTTGTGTTCAAATATTCAGGTTGATGACTCTGGTAAGGGAATTGGGGAATGACTGATAACTAAGGAGGGAATTTTAATACGAATCATATGTATTTTCTTCCCTGAAAGGTATACTCATTTGATATCTTAGTTAACTATTAATTTTCAACAATGCAAGCAATATTATAGTTGGAACACAGATTTCTATGTACCAAAAAACGTTAAAATATTTATTTTTGAAATAAATGAATATTTATTTTAAAAATAAATCCTAAAACTGAAAAATGCTATACACTGGCCGGCAGCTCTCTGCTAAAATAGAGTCAAAGTCAAGCTACCTCATACCACTACGCGGTGAGCAAACAATGGAGCGGGCCGGAAGAAAGACAGATCATTCTAGACTGTTGGAGGAACTATTCGCGGACCAGACTTATTGATGAAAAGGTGCGTTTCGAGAAACATCTGTGCTACGTCATTTTCGCCTATATAAGCAAATGCGGCAGCGAGGGCAGCTTTTTGAAGTCGTTAACTATCGAACGAGACAGCTGTTAGCAGTCAGCGGGAGTTGTTTCTTGTAAGAAGCAATTTTAGTGAGTGTGACCGTTGAAGTCATCTGTTAGACAGAGAGGTTAGAAATACAGTGAAGCACGTGTCAAGGTTACGAGAGTACAGAACAGCTGTGAGTTGCAAGGTCATGACAAATTGTACCAAACACAGAGAGGAAGGTCTTTTGTGATTCAATTTTAAGGAAAATGAAGTGATAGAAAAAGAAACTGAACTTTGTAATTTGTCACAGTATTTAAAAAATTAGAACACATAAGAAAACATTCACCTTATAGAACAATGAACATTGGAGCTCATCAATTTGCAGTTAAACAGCAGATTTAAGCATCTCATTGGAGTTGCAATGCACAGCAAAGATCATTTCCAGATTGCACATCCCATAGCCTAATATTCTACGAGCAGACTGTAAATTCAGAGAGGTACCGAACTGACCTTTTGAGCCCATTTTATCAAGACCTGGTGAAAGAAGAGAAATCATATGGGTGGTTTCAGCAGGATTCTGCTACTGCCCATACAGCAGAGGAAATGTGGTTGTGTATGGCCCTCTCACTCCCCCAATCTAACAGTGTGTGAGTTTTACTTGTGGGATAGTCTGAAAGACAAAGTTTACGAGACAAATTCCCATACATTGGAAGAATTAAATTAAAATATTAGAAATGAAATTGGAAGCATTACAGTGACCGAACTTAATTGTGTGAATCAGAATATGTTCTCCCTCTACAACGCTTGTTTAGCCGAGAGTGACGACATTTCTAGCATCTTCAATAAGGAAAGAATGTTATACGTGCTTCATACGCGGAGTTTATGTAGGAGCAAAGCCGGCTATGGCACACCTAATCGCGCACAGGCGAAATGCTATGCGCCCGTTAGGTTTTAAATAAAGAACTCATCTTTCAGGAGTATCTTATATTGTGGGGTGAAAAATAGTTCTATATCACACGATACACAGCATACTTGAAGAGGGGAATATCACCAACAGTTTCATTTTAAAGTTCACTTATATTATTCGTCTTCCAAAGTTGAAGACACTTTACTGATGATTTGATAGCCACTATTTTGTCAAACAAAGCCTGAACCTTTTCCTCACTACTTCTACTTTTGAGCTTGAAATGGTATAAAATTGTTTTTCAACAAACTGTATTTTCTTAAACGAATTACTTAATACGTTAACAGAAGTTGCTAGATTTGGTTGTTGAACAAATCGAGAAATCAAAGTTGGAAAATATGAAGGCAAAGTCACATTTCAAATTAGCATCATGCATTAAATTCCGAATAACTGCCGTTGCAGGGACATCTTTGTTCAGCTTTTTAAGAACAGTTTGCTCAAGCTAACGTAGAGACGGTCATATGAATGTGACACAAATTATGTTAATTATAGTTTTACTTTCTCTACTACAAACTTCTGCAAAGTAGAGAAAGTATTATATTCCGCCCAAAAATTCCATACCAAGATTTCACCGCAAATACAGTTTTAAACTCCTTAAAACTGAAAAAGAGCATTTTAAGGGAAAGATCTCTCTCTCTGTGTGCGTGTGTGTGTGCGTGTGTGTGTGCATGTGCGTGCGTGTGTGCGTGTACGTGCGCGTGCGTGTGTGCATGCGTGTGTGTGTGTGTGTGTGTGTGTGTGTGTGTTCACGCGCCTGCTTGTATGCTTTCTATGAACAACATAACTAAAAAGATTGTTTATCTCCAAACTTAGTTCAGCGTCTTATAAGGATGGCACACGAAGGATTTTTAACAAAATTCGCCATCCCAAACTTCGGTCTGGACGGCTCAGTTGGTTAGACGCTAGTCTGCTGATCCCAAGGTGCGGGTTCAAATCCGAGCCAGGCCGACGATTTGTAAATGAGCTTAAAAACGACAGCTCCATGTCAGTAGATTTACTGGCATGTAAAAGAACTACTTCTGGACGAAATTTCGGCACACCGGTGACGCTAATTTGATCCAGGAAGTTGACAGCATCGTTAACAACAAAATAATTTAAATCCAACCCAAAATAACTTTTACTTGAAAAACGTTTTGAACATTTTTTCACAAAAGCTTCTAAAGATTTGGCTAAATTAGAATATACATGTTTAAGGTTTTCTCATTACAAATAAACTCTGTATCTTGAATTTTCTGGGAATAGTCTCTGAAGTTCTGTTCATTGCGAATGGCTTTTCAAAACTGGTGAACTGTAAGAGATAGGCAAAGGCTCTATGCACTTTGTACATAAATATGTACATCTCGCTAAAACACAATTTACGTACATCAGATACTTTTTTGAGGGGTTATTATTTCCGAGGTACTTCTTGTTATTGCTTTGTGTCTGTGTGTCTACCAGTCTGTGGACAGCATAACTCAAAAACGAAAAGTCAGTTAAAAGCCAAAGTTGCTATTAAAGTTTGATGTCTTTCAAGGATGCAACACGAAGATTTCGAAGAAAATTACCTCACCATAAACTACCCTTTGCATGGAAAAGTTTTCAAAAAACTAAACATCATTTGGAAACCCGAATGAAGGAGCAGTTTAGAATTATTAAATATAAACAGATTAATATATCAGCTGTGGCAGATACTTTTTGATTATTTAATCGTGAAATGAATCCAGAGGTTAAAGCATTAATACAACTAAGTGGACCAATAGATTGTGGTTTGGGAAAAAGATATTCTTTTTAGAAAAACAGAAACCGCGTTATGAATTTTGGAATACTACCAATAGATTTTATTTATAGGTTTGTTTTGTTTTCAGAGGTTGGCGACACATACATATGCTTAGTAGTTGAGCGTCTGTAACTATGATAACTGTTTTAAGGACACCGGGAAGTAAATTTCCGCGAAAATTTCTATTTTTTTTTTTTTTTGTTCTGTATTCTAAAAATAGTACAAATATTTTGCTTCGAAATTATAATATAACATGTATATTACACGGGTCGTAAAGCCCTTTAATTTGCTCATCTAAATATGGTGGTGCAAGAACACGCCCCCCATATCCACACTTTATCCTCAATTCCCCGTAACTTCATTTTTTAACACTTCATATGCTCTTTTCTCAAAGCCTATTGAAGATATTGACTTGAAAATTTTACTATAACTATATGTTCATCTCCTTTCACTACTGAGCTAGCCTTGTTTAGAAATATTAAGTTGAATGTGATTAAAAATAAAATACTTTTTAAAAGCATACATATAATTTGTGCCATTATATATACAACATTTTGCCCCTCCTAATTTTTATGACATGCATATTTCCTTAGCTTCACATATCAAATAATGCACTAACTACCACAGAATAAATAAGACCACTGTATAACCACAGCTTATGGAGAAAACTGCACAGGAATTATGAGGTAGAACATTTGTTGTTAGAAAACATGGTCACACTTATACCAATTTTACACAAAAGCTTTTAAATTAAACCTATATATTTAACAGTTACTAAATTTAAAAGCATTTGTTCTCTATACACCCCAAACAGCCCTTAAACTAAGCTAATTTTGGCTGCAAAAACTGAAATTTAATTAATGACATAATTTGAGTATGGCAAAAGCAAGATCACTTCGTGGTGTGCCTAAATAAAGTTTTGAAAATATAAGGAGGCATCATGAAACATGTTAGCCACATATTTATTTAAGAACCTGCAGAAATTACCAAGATGAGTAAGGCTTTTAGTCTTTAAGTTTGTTTTTATTTTAGATTCTGTTGCTTCACAGTTTTTTTTTTAAATTCAATTTCCCGTTGTGTTGTTATCAACGAATTTATCTTGCAATAGTTTTCACAATAAAAACAAGCTCCCAAAGTGGTTACTGCATATTCCGTTACGACTACAAGCTAAAGTCTGTCAACTATCGTATCAACAACTTTTTCACAAAATACAAGCTCTTGAAGTGAGTAGTGCATGTTTCCTTTATGATTACGAACTAAACAATACTGCTAAAACGCCATTAAAGGGCTTCAAAAAGTCCAAAACAATGTCTTACGATCAGGCTCCAAACTAGCAGCTCTGGATATATTACACGACGAAATAAAGATGCATACAATAGAGGAATTCTTTAAAAAGCTATGTCGTTAAGAAACCTTCTTTGACACACTCTCACAAGCTTAGAATACACAACCCATTAATGCAGACATAAATAAGTACTCTACAGAAACTAAAAAGCACAAATACACACTTTTTAACAGAAGGCCCCTTCTCAATTCTGAGTTCAATTACTTTTAAGGCTGGAAGCATAGCACAGCTGTCTAGCAGAAAAATACTTCAATGGTGTGGAGTTGAGTTCTCCTTAAGATCAAATAGGCAAATACAGGGGCAGCACAAAATCAACCTTAAGCAATGTTCCCTGTATTGGGACAGTGGAACTGAGGAGGCTATTGTAAAGTGAAACCGAGCCTAACTCCCAAGAATCGCAACTCACCCTAAAGTAAGACTAATCACTACAGGACCTTCTCACGTTTAGAGGTTTCCAATCTGTACAGCAGCCTTCGAAGACCTTGTGTTACCCAGTCAAAGCATACCAGGAAGGTGAAGCCCTCTCTATGTGACAAATTCGTGCAGCTTCGCCGAGGTGCCTTGGCTGCTTATCTGTGTAACGACTTATACAGCAGTATTTACGAGTTATCTAGATATTTGCAAACAGTGCACGACTAATCACAAGGAATTGCTCAGTGTGTACGTCATATATAATCCCTTATAAAGAATATCTGAGGCAGTCGCATACAATGCATACCAACCTCACGTCTTTCATTTATTAATCAGGGAGCTGTGCGGGATCCAACTAATCAGCGTGCTAAATACAGAACCATATTAAGGCGCGGAAGGTTATTTAATGAGTACAGGCACCAGACTGCGATTTTCATACTCCCAGTTCGGATTCCACATGAAAGGACCCCCGAAAAGTAGCTGCATCTCCTTGCTCAGTTATTCAGCATCCCGAAATGTGGATACCTCATTATCACCTCACCAGACTTGAAGCCTAAGAACGTCCAGAATATACACGTTTCTAGTTCTTATACTTTTTTCAAATGGAAGGTGTTTACGAGTATATTCAATTTCGTTTAGTACTCATTGCATGAGCCGTTCCTGATTTGAATACAATGGATTTCTTGGTCTGAAGACATTTAAAGTAGCTGGTTTCTGCGACCCCTTTACAGGATATTGACACTCTGAGAGTCTATCCATCCTGGATTTGACCAAGATCAAAACACTCCAGGAATTTACAACAAAATGCACAACAGCATGAAATGCGGGCTTGGGTATGCATCGAAGTAGAAGAAAGTTACTTCGAGCAATGTTTGCAACCTTCAATTTGTTTAGTAATTCAGCAATAAATGATGTTAGATCTATAGTAAGCTTTCTATAAGTTCCTACTGTGATCAATAAAGCCTTTCACGACTTATCTTCCTGAGTCCATAAAGACTTGGTTTATGATCTTTACATTTTAAAATGATTGAAATATGTACAAAGCGTGTCCAAAATCACAAAGTATGCAACAGTACTGGAAATATTCAATTATTTGTACAATAAAACCATATTTACGAAAAAAAGGTAAACTTAAAACGTGCGTTATGCTGTTCCCATATAATAGTTATAAAACCAGGTAAGAGGCATTTGCATGTACCCGATATATGATGGTTAGTTATACAAGTGCGTGAAGTTGTAAGTTCACCCTCAGCTAGACAGATCATTTTTGCTCTGCTTAGGCTAAATTCAAAGTTATTGAGATAAGCTGAAAGTACATTTTATTGAAGGGATATCAGTCACAAAAGAACTCAACAAAGTGAATAAACTTTACTTTCTGTATCTATATGCTTTGCGGGAAATAAACTCACTTCAGCATCGAATGATAGTTCTTCTAATGCATATTGCGCATAAAACAAAATATAGCGACTGCTGATCTTTTAATTGTGTGAAGGTGGTAAACTGAAACAATGAGCACAATTAATTCTTACCGTGGTTTATTCCCTGAGAGTGTGAGGCATGCGTCCACAAAAAGGCCTGGCAAAACGCGCAGGAGAAGCACATTGATGGAATATCAATACTTGCAGTTTACTGTTACTCCTCCACACGTCCACAAGGATTTCGTAACAGAAGTATCTTCAATCCCCACTTGCGCATGAGACTGTTACTCGCACCAGGTCGGATGTTCGCCGAAGTATTGTAAATACTTATTTCATCTGGATCTCTGCAGAAGAAAATAGCGTAGCCAATATTTTCATACTAAAGCTAAAAATAATTCTCAAAAAATTAATTAGTTTGTTGGGAAAGCAACCAATTTATCCAGAATGCCAGATTGGCACTTTCAAAGCACACTAACCAATTTTATATTTAGGTTTAAAATGCAGCCTGCAAACATAGGACAAACGTTTTCTAACAAGGGCACTGAATGTTTGTGAACGGGTAAATGAGGACATAGAATGTTTGTAAACAGTGTATGGGACCTCAGTGCATTCAGACGAGTGTTGAAAGTGTACCCACACCTACTTGCAAGCATATCTTTCTGTAAAATAGCTACGGGCATTGCAAACTAAAATCTTGTACAGTTATTCTTTGTAAGCTTTCAAAAAGCGAGACCTGTCGCTGAGGGTAACTGGGTGGAGTACCCCATACATGAGAGTGCCTCTCAAAAGGGTTTGTAGAATCAGCAGCTACAGCAATAGATCTGTATTATCGCTCAGATTCCGATATATGAATAAGCTTGCGTAACTTTACGGAATGAAAAAAGGATTGTTGGCAACGTACATAACTTCACTTAAACACGTCCAGGCCTGTATATTTCATTGCTATGGCACTTGTTTTCATCTCATTGGGATTAGCGTTGCCAACTTTTAAAAGTAAAATTATCGTACCAGCCACTCAAAATTATAGATTTGGATTCATAATTATCGTACATCATAAACCATATGCTACAACAATTAGTATATCAGCATAACACTTATGAAAATGTAATAGTATTGATGTTTTCAAGATTGATGACCTCAATCGGTATTATAACTTTACCGTTTATGTTTCTCGCACTATTCATCTGGAAGTTCATTATCTTCCTCAGCTATTGCAGCATTATACAAATTTGTGGTTGACATAAACCTTAACATCTCGGTGGCTTGCAAATTTCTGGACCCACCACATTCTTTCGTAAGCTGAGATGACCGAATAAGTCCATTTACCGTATCTAGCGCCAATCTGTTCGTAATTTTGGTTTTTATTAAACCTAGTTCAGAAAAAAACTCTTTCACAAGAAGTGTTTCTGTGGGGTAACGAAATCACTGATAATGAAAACTCCGCCAGTTCTTTGAAATCAGTATTTCCACCAAGGTGACATGTGTTTAAGAGCACTCCAGAAACTGTCAGGTTGTCATGTTCATTATTTCTAACGGAATATCACTTGTTCCTAGTTTCTCCATTGATCATCAAGTTTCTGAACTGTGCCTTTCTGGACACACTGGCAATAAGAGGATAAAGGCTACGATGATTAGTAGGATATGAAATGGTTGCCTTAGAGGGGTGAAGACACGCCATGAGCGCAAAAGTGGTGTTGCTTTTTATAAATAATTTCTTTTCGCTGGTGTGACAAATCAGTGAAAATGATATTTCGCCGGTGTCGAACTATCATACATTCAAATTATCGTACACCCTCATAATTATCGCATGACTTGACAACCATGAGTGCAAACATTCAAATTATCGTATGCCTCCATAATTATCGTACGAGATGGCAACCCTGGTTGGGATGCAAAAATCATGTGTTTATATGAGTCAGCACACTCTTCATAAGTAAATATTCCAAATAGATTTGGTTCAATACACTTACTTGACTTCTTCTACCCATAGCCTACATCACCTCGTAGTCCCATACATAGTGCGAAATTAATATTAAATTCTACTATAGACACAAATACGCCCACAGACAAATACATTAGATGTCCAGAGAAATTGTTATATTTATCGAGAAAGCAGTGCGCAACAAAAAACTAAAATGTTCTTAGAAACCTTGGTCATAAACTTTATAACTTCTTACTTTCAGCCTTATTTTGCACTCCAAGCACTTTGACATGAAACGTGTGAGACCTATTACTTTCTCTACTACTAAGTGTAGGAATTATTGTATTCCACCCAAAAACTCGATGCCAAGATTTCACCGGAAATACCTATGTTTTGAGGCTCCCTGGATTAAAAAAAAAAAAAAAAAAAAAAAAAATTCGAAAAAGGTCCGCGCGCGCGTGTGTGCGTGTACGTGTGTCTCTGTGTCAGTCTCAGTCTATGGACAGCATAACTCAAAAACGAAAAGTCGGTTCAAAACCAAAGTTGGTGTTTAAGCCTAATGTCTTTCAAGGATGCGACACGAAGATTTTGAAGAAAATTTCTCCACCCTAAACTACTACATTTTTCGAAAATATTTATTTTCTTGAAAATGGCTCTAACGATTTTTATTAAAATGCCATATGTTTGAGATATTATGATGAAATGTGTATCTTGAATTTCCTGGCTATAGCCTATGTAGTCCTATTTACTCTGGATGACTTTTGAATAACTCATAAACCTTAAGAGATAGACCAAATCTTACTGTACAAAAAATGTAGATCTTGCTAAAACACAGTTTATATCCCAATAAGGTTTTTTGTTGAGTGAATCATTTTGGACATATTCATTGTCCTTTGTATAAGTTTTGGAGAACATGCTTCCATCAAATGGAACATCGCTATTTATTTTTCATACGTTAGGCGTACAAGGAGAACGGAATTTGAAAGCTTTAAAAGATTTGACTATCGCTCAAAGCATACCATATTCCCACATTCTCCTTGCGCCTACAGGAAATAAGAAACAAGATATTTTCTGCAAACGTTTATCCCATCTAACACGAAGAAGATAGAAGAATAAGAGTTTGTAAGAATAGTTAGTACAAGAGTAGAGAAAGTCATGTGAGTGCTACACATCAGATTTCTTAATTTGTGGTTAATACATTCAATGTGATGATTACTGATCAAAACCAAAAGAACATTCCAATAAGGAGTGGTTTGAACCTATGAAATGTCCGTCTAGTTCACGGCCAAATCAACCACAAGCCTCTCGTGACCTCTGTTATACAAGACATTTAACTATCAAGCTGCTTGCTAATCTACTAAAAGATATAGTTTAGCTCATGGTAGCTCATTAGTGTACACGGCACCTTACGTAATGGCTATTAGAAGAGACCCAAGAACGATTAACTATTTGAAACAATATAGCTACAAAACGAGTTCTAGCTTGACAAATGGAACGTTGTTTTCAAATAACACTGTAATCTACGGGTTGCATAGATACGAAATAATAGGGTCAGCTAATTCACCTGATATATCGCTGGTATTGGACTTGCAGCTGCAGACGGACAGCGATTATATGACAATCGGTTACTGAGACGGACGTGGCACCGGAATGTATATTACAAGGTAATTTATAACCATAGACCGGAAGTTTAGGCATTATAAATCATTAAAACAGACAGGTAAAAAGGCATTATAAACATCTAAAATAGGCTGGGGGGAAAAAGGCATTACAAATACTAAAACAGGCAATAAAAGGCAACTAGGAAACCCATTTATTTAATAGATTACACTGTTTAATAACTCAATCGTCATATTTTAAAGAACTTCAAAGTTTTAAAGAAAATGCTAGCGTTGTAATTGACACACTAATGATTTTTTTTAAAAAAGGCCTGTGTATTGCAATGCCTTATTCGTTGCATATAGACAACCACATGCCCTTTTAAGCCCTCCGAGGTCTTGTTTGAGTCTCCTATCATGTTTTTCACATGACAAAATGACCTCTCAAAATTCATAGAGCTTAGTGGAACAAATCGTAAATACAAAATCATTGTAGGATCCATTTCAACTGCAACAGAGTTGTCACCGTGTAGAATTTTTGAAATGTTTCTAAGTTTATCCAGATCACAATTTTTCGATAGCACTTTTTTACACTTTTCGCTAACTAATGAAGCTCGTTTCCCTGGTACACTGTTCAGTCTATGCACTGTATCATCCACAGTTTTCACTGACTTCGTTAAAGATTGCCCTCTTTTTTGAAGCCGGTAGATCACTTGTGGCAGGAACCCAAACTCGGCCGCAATGACAGTTGTCATTTTTCACTTCTGAAGAGTCGAGAAGTTTCTTGGCTGCTACAATTGAAGATGCTTCATCCTCCAGAGGGTTCACCACCTCAGTTATACTCTGGAAATTTGAAGCGTAGTAAAGTGCTGCTGAGGTCCATGTCCCCCATCTCGTTATGATAGATTGGGGGGCAGAGGTACATCTGGTGGAGTGTCAGGATTCTTGATGGGGCTTTCACAAAGATCTCCGTAATACTGGAAATCAATTTGCCAACATCCGCATCGTATGTCTTCTGACACACTGCAAAAGCCAGGAAGTCACGTGCTAGGCAGGTCATGTGAAACATGTTTGTAAATAGCAATTTTAAGGCTAATCCAGCATTTTTCATACATGGTGCGGCGTCACCTGTTCAGGACACAGCGACTTTAATGTACAGGTGAATAACTGCACAATAGTTGAATTGTTAACATTCTCAAGATAATCCTGTGCACAGGAATGGTTTCATTGAGTCATCTTCTGTAGGATCTAATGATCCAATAACAAAATTGGCAATTAAACGACCCATGGTATCAGTTGACTCGTTGATAGAAATCCAGATTATCTTACTTTTCATTTTATCTTTAATGACATCGTAACATTCGGTTAAGTAACATTTTCACAAACTTGATTCGCTAGGTACAGATTGGTTAGTGTTCTTCTCCACAAAATGTGATAATGTAGGATTCTGTGATTTCCACAGAGGGATTCCGGCGCTTTACGTAAGTCGAACGCAAACTGGGATTTTCGACTCGATGTGCAATTACTGTTGGAGGCAAAGAAATCTTCCCAGTAGCCTCGGAAAGCGTATTTTTATGTTTTGTTGTGCCGATATGTTGTGATATAAAATACTTTTTATGGTAGTTCATTGACTTCTCGCATATTTTGCATGTGAGTACTTTACCGTAGGTACAAAATACGTCGGATCCAAGAGTATTAACGTGACTTTGTAATTTACTGCGTAAAGCAACACTGAATTTCGGCATCTTACAGCTAGTTACAACAACGTCGCAATGAAAACAGAAAGAAGAATATAGTTAGACCCGCACTCAGAATTGCCTCTTGAAGTAAACACGGGGTAATTCAAACGCTTTCCGTTATCTATACATTTATTTGCGTGACGACACTCATTATTGCAAAGAAAATAATGAACTGAATGAAGGACGCTTATGTTATCTACAACTTAAACACAGTAATATACATTCGGCGAGGTAACTTTCACTGTCATCGACTAACGGTTATTGAAATGAAGGAATTGTTTAATAATTAATAAATAATAGATAAATAATGAAATAAAGGCAACAAAAAGCATTTATTTAATAAAATAGACATTTATGTTTAAAAAGGCAACGTAAAATTGTGGCATTTCAATCACAAAGATTAAATTCGTACAGATTCACTTTCAAATCGAAGATAGATTTGACACATTAAAAAAAAAAAAACATTCTGCGTATGTTCCAGTTTCTGCTTATAACTAATAAAATGACAATTTAATATGATCTATAACACTTGAACAATAGCTATATCCTGAACCTACCCGTAAACACACTTCTCCCAGACTGCAGCTACCATAGCATTAACCACTGAGTCGATTGGAATATGATCTCCAAACACTTTAGGATCACCGTAGACAATCTGAACCAGTACACTTCCACTTCCTGTCATGAGGCCAACAGGTCCATTGAAATTGTCCACCTATCCTGCAAACGGTTCCTCCAGAGCCTGGAAGACTGTAGTCAATAACCATAGCACCTGGCTTTAGTTGTAAATCAGTTGTGTAGGAGCAATTCCTTTCTGACACGTTCTTTCTTATGTAGAACGAGTTGATTGTTTTTCTGATTAATTTTGCTAAAATTTATTGATACTGAGTTTAATTCTCATTTAGAAGTATATTTTTATTCAGCATGTGAACCTTCAATTCACAAATGTCATTCTCAATCGTGCTGGCATGGCAAAAAGTTCAAACTCCTACATTTAGTACTGATAGCCTACCTACCGGCATGTTGTGGCATTATATTGTTTGCTGCAACGCAGACAAATCCAAACCGCTCATAAGTAACAGGCAAGAGGTATCATCAGGATTGCTTATGCAGCATGTGAAGTAATTAAGCCAATATTCAGAACTATAACAGAGCTGAACATTCTGGCAAAATGCCTACATGGACCAGCTCAAAACCTAAACGCAAGTTTGAATAGTGTTAAACTAGAGGCGTTAACATGGGGATTTATAACTCAGTTATGTCATTTAATGAGGGCAATATAGGCAAATTAAGATACTTGAAGGGACTGGTATTCAACCAGCACAAAATGTACAAAAGTATTATGCTGTAATGAATAAGATTCATTAAAAAACAGATTTAAAAGTGGAGACACTTTTCAAAAGGACAAGGGAAGATAAGAGACATGCCAAAAGAGATAGGGAAGATGTAGAAGTTGATGAGGACCCTAAATATGGCCCAGGAATGTACTAAGATAAATGCAAATGTTTAAGTTAGGTTTTCTCAAAGCTACATTTTCTTACACATGTGTATTATTTTTTCTAAATTGACTTATTGTACATAAATGAAATTTATACAGAGATTTTTGTAAGCATTCTTACGTCTAATGGTATTTTTCTAACAATTTTGAATCACAAACATTAAGATGAAAATAATTTCATGGCCAAAAATATTAAATATAATGGGGCATAATTAAAACTTTTTCTGTGTAGATTATTTCTGTCGTTACTGAAAATGCCACCATAAATAATAAGTATGCTTCTTTATACTTGCCGAATTTCATCTCTATAGCTTTAATAGTTCCTTAGGAAGAGGTACACAAGTTTGCCCAATTTAACTTCTGCGGTATAGAGTACTTTCTCGTACTACATATCATCATTGAATTGTTGTTTAAAATTAAAATTAGTATTCCTATAAATATTAGACTACTGTGTCCCCTTAACAATAATATACTAGACTTAAATGGGTGTTTGTATTTTAAATAGTAGGTTTCATTGATTGTAAATATTTAAAGAGACTAGTGAAGTTAAAAGCTTTATTCCCTCAGGCATATTTCTATCAGACATATGGTTTATATTTAACTCAATATCCTTCCAACAAATAAATCTATAGACTTATCGTTCCAGGACAACTTACATTCAAAATTTTCTTTTTCTTCATCAAGTTTCAACTAGATCACTATATTAATGACTTCGCAATAGAGACAGGCACATATATCATGTTATGCCTGACAGATACCTCACGCCAACTCGCGCAACACACAGCCGCTGGCTGCTACGTAATAAACAGGTAATTGTAATAGCTCGCTTAGGTCGCATTATACTTTGTGGTGAATGGAAATAAGCATATTTTTCTATATTACTTAAGATAATTACTGGGAAAATGAGTAAAGATACATTTAAATAGAAAAATGGAGTATTTATCTTCACGTGTTTTGGAAGAAAACAGCAGAGAACTGCCTATCAAATAGTTTCTGTAGCAGTGCAATTCCTATTACGTAGACATATATGTTACACAATTAATGTGATATTGCCAACGAGAGCTGCGCGAAACTTCGGTATTACTCGGTCGATTGAAAGCCACATGCCAATTGCATTCGCCGCATTATACTTGCCGGTCCTACTGTCTGCTCTCTATCCATTCATTCACTGCGATACACACTCCTCGAGACGTTATTAGATACTGGAGCCTGTAACAGGGGTACGGTTGCCCTGCAACAGGCGTAACGGTACATTATGCTTGCCGGTCCTACTGTCTGCTCTCTATCCATTCATTCACTGCGATACACACTCCTCGAGACGTTATTAGATACTGGAGCCTGTAACAGGGGTACGGTTGCCCTGCAACAGGCGTAACGGTACATTACGATACGTTTACGAAAATAGTCTTCCGTCCATTCTACAAGGTTGGCAAGCTTTAGTTGCCATCTCCAAATAAAATATGTAGTTTTAAGACACATAAACGACGGTGATAAGGGGGGACGTTAAAATTCATGTCCATAATTACGAGTACGAGACACAACAACATGATGATGATGATGATGATTGTGATGGCAGTTATAATGATACAAATGAAGGAGAACAATAGTGATAATAGGGTGTTCCGTGGAGACGAACCTGGAGCAGTCGTGCATTCATATTAGTTGATAACTAGTAACTCCAGACTGTTAGTTTGGTCATTCCAATTTATACCTGCCTCTGTGTTACACATGCTACAAGTTGTCCTACGGTTATATAAAATATACTTACGATGTTAAAAATAAAATTTTAATAAAATTAATAAGCAATTATGGCGGGTCCTCACATTTATTGCATCTTGCCGCCAGTCAGTTTAAATGACTGACGTCACTATTAGTTCAGCGAGCCCCTTGTCTCAACAGCAATGGCATATTAAGTCCCTTTTGAATATTAAAAGGCAAATTGAGTCCCTCCTAAAATTTTATGCTAGGTAAATTGAGTCCCTCCTAAACTTTCAAGGTAGGTAAATTGAGTCCCTCGACCCGTAATTGTGACAGAAGTTCCCCTCACATTTCGTGCATACTTGGTACTGTACAACCATTTATCAGGTTGTGTGGTTAAAAATTTTGTCGTGTTAAACTCGTTCGTACGAGCAACTTGCAATAGTTTTGTCACACAGGTAAAATTTCAAAAGAAACACCTTTCACAAAGTCAAATCTTAGTATGTTCTTATTAGTAAACGTTACCATTTGTTCCCTTAAAGATGTTCTTTTTCCAATGTTCTGTTTTTATTTGCTCCTGTACTACGTAAATGATCATACACTTCTGATAGAATGCTGGTCAAAAAGTCAAGTCATTTAATTTGACATGGAAAGATTCACAGCTATTAGTTGTGCGATTTGTAGTAGCTGTGAAGTCGGCCCAAATAACATGGGGAAACATTGAATCTGCCGCAATGTGTCTCCAAGGTGTATTCACAGAACTCTGTATTTTTTAAGTCTCCTGGTTGTACAGCCATCAGATCTTCAACAAAGCAGTCCTCTACGTTGTCTGGGTTTAAGAAGGGAAGTCCAAAGAGATGTTTTAAAAATTTACCTTTTTATGAGTTTGATTTGTATTTCTTTGATAGACCTAGGGTTTGTGTTTTGCGCCACCAATTTGGTCCTAAACCGAAACGACACCCTTTTATTACAACAAAAGACCAAACAAGCGTTGCGGCATTATGAATAGCTGCTTCATGGTCTATGAAAATCACTTTTGGTGAAAATATTAAGCCCACTATCTCACAATGGACTACAATCTGACGGAACATTTGCCGCGGGCTCAATGGTTGGATTAAAAAGATTGGGACTCAACTTAGGGCTTATAGAATCGTAAACAACGAATTATGGACTCAGTTTACCTAACCGCTGTCTCAAAAGAGAGGTACGTAAACCTCGTAATGTATGCTTTCGGCCTCGTAAACAGGTTAATGTACTGTGGGACTGCAAACCTGTTTTTCACAAAGACATTTTGTGCGTTCTTTGCACACAAGATGACAATGACCACCATCCAATACGCAATTTGAAGGACGGATTGCCAGTTTCGGACTGGAAGGATATGAGGGGGAGTCTATTGCTACGATATAGGCCACTGTGTGGATGATTTTCTCCGTTCTTGCCCAGAATTTCATGAAGTGCCGAAACAACATGATAAGAAGGATTAAATGATTAAAATAGCTAAGATTAGTGAGCTGGCGTTGTTAGATTTTCATACACGTGTATAGAGCTCCAAGTGTTTTGTATTTTTCATTGCACTATATTTGGTATTTAGATTTCGTACTGTGTAGGCCACTCTTCATTTAGATAGTGTGGACAAGCCTTTTTTGTAGTAGAAAAGTTGTGTCATTAAAGGCCGCGACACTTTGCAAAACAAAATATTCCAATGATTTGAGTTACCGACCATCACAATACACGCAGAGATTGCGAGTTTAATAGATGCACGCAAAAGAAGTCCCCAACATAAGTACTGGAAGGGTATGACGACACGAGTCCGACTTTACTAAGGTTGACAACCCCCCTTCCACTCATCTTTCGCTGCCAGAGGCACTTGATAAACTCGTTTTAAAGTACTGATGTCATGAACAGACAATTGAATGGTGGAAAAGGCCGAATAAATCTGAAGACCCAATAGTTCAAACACCAGAAAAGGTCAGATGTATCTCACAGATACATTGTGACAGCAAAACTCGAAAACGAAAAGCCGGTTAAAAACTAAATATAGTATTTAAGTTTAATGTCTTTCAAGGGTGCGACACGAAGATTTTGAAGAAAATAGCCCCGCCCTAATCCATCCTTCACATGGAAAACTTTTCGAAAATTTTTATTTTTTTGAAAATTGCTCTAACGATTTAGATTAAAATGCGATATGTTTGAGATGTTTTTATGACAAATGAAATGTTTATTTTGAATTTTCTGGGTATAACCTATGTAGTCCTGTTTACTCTTGATGACTTTTGAATAACTCGTGAACCATAAGAGATAGACAAAATCTTCCTGTACAAAAAAATGTAGATCTCGCTAAAACACACAATTTATGTCTTAGTAAATTGTTTTGTAGAGTGAACCATTTCGTAGATATTCCCTGTTATTTCTGTCAGTTTTGGAAAACAAATCTTTAGTGAAATGAAGCATCGTTGTTCACTTTTTTAAATGTTAAGCGTGCGTGAGATAACGGGATCTCAAAGTTTTAAAAGATTTGACTATCGCTCAAAGCTTACTGTATTCTAATTTTCCCTTTGCACCTACAAGGAAATAAGCAATAAGATAATTTATACAAATGTTTATGTCAACTAACACGAAGAAGAAATAGGAATAAGAGTTGTAAGGATGGTTAGTACAAGAGTAGAGAAAGTCATGTGAGTGCAACACATCAGATATTCTTTTTTGTAGTTTTTGTAGTGTTTAACGCCCGCTTTTATACATACGGCACTGCAGGCGGTGACACCGATAATACATGGAATGAAGATGGAGCACCGATGGATTGAGATGGCGGGGGAAACCGGAGAACACGGAGGAAACCCGCCCCAGCGCCGCTTCGTCCATCACAAATCTCACATGCGGTTACCTGGAATCGAACCCGGGCCGCTTTGGTGAGAAGTGAATGGCCATTGTTTAACGTGATATTTAATTAATATTAAATGTGAATCTAGTTTAACAAGCTTCAAACTAACTTAACAAAGGCAGGTGTACATAGAAATTCACTTAACGAGCAAGGCCTTTCGTCTAGTCCATGCTAGGCTGGTACTGATGGTTAAAGGCAAGTGATCTGATACGTCGATCCATAACAATATGGCTAACATTCCTCACCAAAAAAGAATGAACTTAGTGGATACACTACGAAAGCTAATTTAATTCCTGCCTTGTTTTTTAGTGTCTTTGGATAAGAAGTCCAGTGAACTCTGTGTTGAATTCATAGAACTGGTACTCTATTAAAACTATGTATTTATATACTATTATAAAATGTTTTAAATTCTACGTTCTTCATCCATTTAGTTTTCATCTGGATACTATAGATAGTAGTGTTAAAATAACCTTAATAAATACAAAAATAGGTTACAAAGGAAAAGGGAAAAGATTAATTACATTTTTACTGATTTATAAGTACTTAAGTTCATTACTAGGTGGAAAACGTTTACAATAATTGTGTTACCCAACTTATGACGATTTCCATGTTAACAAGCAATTATTCGCAATCATTGGCAAATAGTCGGCAACCAACGATAGGTTATATAATACAACTGGAACAGTATATACTGGGTGTCCCAAAAAGAACGCCGACAACGCTTAGTATGTTGTACGGAATGGCAAACTGATTTATTTTCAGATAGAAATCCCTGTCCGGAAATGTACGGTTTGGACCGTGTATATATATTAAGAGATATAGTTTATTTAGAAGATGAACAGTGCACACTTACTTGGGTGTAAGTACATTTAGCACTTTTTCCTCCTTTTCTTTTATCGAAACTTCAAGTTTCTTCCAGTCCATCAAAGCAGGGTAGATTACTTCGTATTTCAGATGTCACTGTTTGAAAAGGTAGTCGACACATACATGAACGCCTATGGGAGGACAACAGGCAAAACAGACATGGTATAACCTGCATTGATGATAATTTAGAAAGGCAGGACTTTCTTTCTGTATCTCCATTTAGTTTCACATTAAGAAACCTACCTATTTTCAATATATTTTCCTTATATGTGGGTAGTGGAAATTACATAGAGACAAAGTTATATGACCTTGAAATCACTCAAATTTTCAAAGTTGTAATGTACAGCTGTTCTCTAAAATTGATTTTAAACTATTACGCCATAAAATTATAAACCAAGTTCATGTTTACATTTACACAGACTTTGGTAGACACAAGTAACAGTTTCCTTGCTGAACCGCAATGAAACATATATTAAGGTTTCTTGAAAAAGTATACAACTACCATACTGCCAATTATGAAACAAATTTTTTTGATTCAGAAACAATAGTTATATCGCAACTTAGGATAATAAGTGCTAATTGTTGATATTCCGATAAACATGAGCATTTGCAGAATTTTTTGCATATTTTTTTCTTCGGGTACATTTTTCTCCTAAACAATTGAAGTGAGACACTTTAGATTTTTAGTCTTTTACAAACATGCCATCTGACATAGCTGGTGAAAGAGTAAGACATTTCTAGCAAAACTAACAATTTTAAAAAATATATAATTGTATGATACACACAAACATGCACACACACAAACACACACACCCACACATAAACACAAACACACACACTCACACATATACACCCGTGTATATATTGATACGGAAATTCAATTGACACTGGTGGTAGTCACTCATTTGATTTCGGCAGTCGGACGCTGCATGGTCAAACGGTTTCTTTTTTAATTCAACGAGAGAGACGCCTGTAGGAGCATGTAATGGACGGCTATGTGGAAGATGAGCGAGTCAATAACTAGCGTGTGCTGGTGAAAATCTAACGTTCTGCATTTACCTACGCTCGGCATATCTCGATCCACACCGATGAGTATTTTTGAAGTATTAAAATCTACGATAACTTTAGTTCCTGAGTTGTTTCTTTCATAACACCCATGCATACCCTGATAATAAAACAACACACGAGTTCTACTGGAGCAGCCGTGGCAAAGATACGGAAGGAAGTCCAAGAATAGCCAACGCAGCACACACCAGGGAGCAGCTACTTCGATTTGTATAAAATTGGTGCCCACAACGATCAAATTGGTAACAACGGGACATCTTCACTTCCGTTACAAATTGGTGACCACGTGGGACCTCCATATTCCGCATCAATGTTTAGGAGTTTCATACAAAGGTAACAAAAACTTTCATCGGCTGTTTAAAACAATATATTTTTCATATGCAGAAAATATTTCTAGCTATTAAAAGTGCACCTAAGATTTTCTTTTTCTTTTTAAGGAAATGATAGGGGGAAAATGTTTGCTTAGTCCTGCAAATATTATGAAGAATCGACCTTTTAATCAACTAAGATTTAAGGTTATCACGAAGTGCAAAATAGAACAAATATTGTTATATATAATTCATATATTATTAATACTACACAATAATACAAAATAATGAATTAAATTAAAACACAAGTTTCGGTAAATGGTAAAAGAAGATATATTGGCAGCCATATTAAAATCTTGATTTAAATGCCTTTCATCTAGCGAAATGGCTCCGCGGTAACATGAGAGACCCGCGTTCGGTTCGATTGTTGTGTTCGAACTTCCTGACCCATGGGTTTTTGTGACGACTTTTGCCGAGTCGCCAGGCGAAGGCTGGGAAGGATTATTACATCTATCCCTCGTTTTTCCGTGGGATTCGTGTAAGGGGTGGCACCGCGCCGAGGTCCTCCTTGGAAGACCAAGACTTAGAGGTGTCCTCAAACTTGTGCCATTAAACTGGATCTGGCCGCCCGGTGTTTTCGCTCACCGCAGCGAGACAGCGCACGAAGTAGTTACACAGGACACAGCGATTTCACTCGCTTCAAACATATATAAACTTACTTTAAGCTTTTTGACGCCTCTGGCGAACTTCAGTATTTCCGCTGTTGCCTTGACATTTACGCAGAAAGCCTTTTTTATCGGATAGTAGAACTGAACGCTTGCTGCGGAATGGAAGATAATGGAGACTTTTGGAACATCTGGCGATCCTCTGTGGAGAAACCGAGTGTTGGTAAGGAGATGTCCCCGGGTACCATTTTAACTTTCGGGTTTTCCTTTCTCACTCAAACACCTGAAATAGAAATCCATAGACATGTTTACTATTGACTGCCTTTACTCAAGTCATGTTAGTGTTAAGAAGATGAACAACAAAACACATTACCGCCTCGTTCAGATATTTCTGTAATCGTGTGGCAGCATCACTCTTGCTATTTTTTCTCATTAGCAAGTAAATGTTGCCGACATCTGGACAACTTCTCAGTATCTTCTCCACGAGGCCTTTTCCAATGAATCCAGTTCCTCTGGTGACGAGAATATCCTGTTCAGCGTAAAGCTGCGGTATTCTTGGCGTCCCAGCCATGTTGCATGTTCGCGAAAGCAGTCCGTGTCTGCCTTAGGTTCAAGAGGTCGCGAGTTCGAATCTCGCTTAGGGTAAGTTATCCCGGTAAGATTTTTTTCCGAGGTTTTCCCTACCGTGAGAAGACGAATGTCGGGTAACTTAAAGCTCCATGACCTCGGGCTCATTTGAGCATCATTTCACCCATTTTGTTTCATTCATTCGTCCGATATGACACAATGTTGGAGGACGTTAATTAAAAAGCAAAAGTAGTCATTAGGTTATTCGTAATTTCACTTTAAAGCGTTATAAATGTTGTGTAGAAGGGAGTGATAGTAAAAGTGTTTTTGTTGTTGAACAAAGTGTAGTGCCTTTCCTCAAGAAGGAAGGAAAATTTGGAATCGATTGATTTTATGCATCAAATACCTACATTCTTTCTATGAGGCTACGCATCCCTATTTTTAACCAACATCGTTGAATGCTTTCTAGAAAGAAGAAGGATTCGTTGACTGTGATTATTGGCCGAGGACCTTGTTTCTTCATAACTAGATAAAGGACAAAAATATAATATTACAGAAATTGGGTTTTTTTTTTATTCTACTCTAGAAGTTTTTATTACATTAGCTACATTTTTGGCAAGACAATTCTATAGTTATTTTAACCAGAAGTAAATTACAGATAGGCAGTGCTTAGAATTTGTTAGAGACAGAAACCAAGCACTACGATAAAAGAAGGAACAAATATTTCGGTAACTTTAAATTACATACCTCTATTTCATTCAGGGTTTATTTGCGTTACTTGGTTATATATCGTGTCTTATATTTTTGTAATGAAAAGCAATTCCAATTATTTTAAAAGAACCATCATTAATCCAGCTGTTCGAATGAAATGTTAATGACAGCCAAACTCAGCACATTCATTAAGAAAATAAATCTATCTATTGAAGTAACTATTACGTTATTTGAGGGTTACCCCAGAAGTACCCGACCTGATGTGTAGATAGCGGTTGTTACTTCAAACAAACGACTATAGTAGAAAGATCCAACCTTATAGAGCTTAAGTTTTACGTTTGACGGTGCTACGTTGTATAGTATTTGCTGGTAGTCATCACTAATGAGTGCCCTCGGCGAGTTTTTAAACATGGATAAAATGGTCATCATTCTTTGACACAGTACTTTAATTTGAAAGGTCTTAGTCTAACTAATATTAAAGCTCAGCTACATTCTACTCTGGGGGAGTCTGCTCCTTCGTTTACAACAGTAAAATATTGGGTGGCAGAGTTTAAGCGAGGTCGTACGAGCTGTCAAGACGAACATCGCAGTGGTTGTAACATATTAGTATAAGGCTGTGAGCGGGCTGCACTCAGAGAGTACCAATTCTTCAGCCTGGTCCAGAAAACTACCGGGACTATCAAGTCCTGCTGGAAATTCGGTACTGGAAACAAAATTATTCAAGTATACTTACGGCAGTACAAGCTGTAGCAAATTGCTGTATGTGACGTTTTCAGTACTATTTCTAAATGCAGAAGAGCCGTAAACCCAAAGAATTTGCTGAGCGTTTTGAATTCTTTACCACATGAAGAAGTCAGGTTGCAAAGTTTGGTGTATATAATATGTAAGCCGTTCCTGTTTACACGTTTTGAAGCATACATTTAAGTGCTTTAATAAAAAACAAGTGCTTCTTAGGTAGTAATGCTCCCAAATTTAAAACATTTCAGATTTATACTTCTTACTGATCTATGGAATGAGTCAGCAGCAAACTCACCTATGACATAATTGGTTAAAAAAATAGTTTTTGTCTGGTTATAAGTTTCGGTTGTTGCAAAAACATAAATGTTTATCATACTTGAGGGGCCCTAATGACCAAGTTGTCGACGGGCCCTTAAACCCAACACACTCACTCACTTATCATACTTGAATGAACTTCTTGACTTTTGCTTTATATACATAACTGCATAGTGAATTTAGGGGAGACTATTGTATTAACGAAGCTGTTCCCTGAGTTTCTCTCCTCTAACTTCTATTCAAAGCAAATGTTTAGGAACGCACACCCATTGCGATTAACACAGCGTGCATCGGCGTGCCCTATTCTGCCGTGCTGTCGCAAAGATAAGATCTATTTCTCTGACTCAAAAGTTTGTCGGTCTAATTTTGAATGGTAAAGCTGTGATTAGCTTAAACAATGAGATGTTTGTGTTTTGCTTGTGTTCTTTGTTTCTTGGATAAACGTTGTGTGCCTTACTAAGATAAATGCAACACTAATTTGCATTGTTGATTTTGCCGTAAATACTTAAACTGGGTGGGAGGCAGTAATCCATGACATTAACTTGTTTAGGGCTTAAACGAAGCATCGCAGCAAAAAACGTTCCTTAACAAAAAGTGTTTAAAATAATGTTATCTATCAGCTCCCAATGTGTGTCGGTCTAATTTTGGGACATTATGTATATAGTGCACGTGCATATCTCCCCTCTCTTTCGCATAGAGATGTTTACCAACAGCAGCGTACCATAGCTGATTGGGGTTTGGAGGAACTAATTTACCTTCTTATTTCTAGCGATTCTTTCTTTTCTCCCTTTGTTTCTTTTTCGTGTTCATGCAAAGAGAACGGAAATTCAAAACCAACGCCCAATGACCGTCTTTTAAAATATTTGACTATCACTTTAGCTTAAAGTTGGGGTAGTTAGCTCCGCTGCTTCGTCATTTCATCAACCTTCATACCTTACCCTCGATTTCTCGTTAACACTGCTTCACTTGCCGGTCACACAGGTGGCCGGCTAAGTGTGCAGAACTGGACATTCTGACCGCATTCCCACCCACAGTCGGTAGCAAGCAAGAGAAACTAAGCCTTGCCATCATCAAAGATACAAAAGCTTGTGAATAAGACTACACCTTTCATATTTCACGGGTAAATCCGTATAAACGGATAGGTACCTTGGAGATCCACCCCATCCGAGTAAACCTGGACGACCTGTTTTTGCTCTTGGCTCTTAGCTTAAAGCTAAATGACAATGAATGTTTATCTGTATTAATAACAAGAATTAGAAGAATAACCCTTTGTACAGCCGGTGTCCCACAGTCCAATTTTTTTACCAAACTTTTTTTGTGTCCAATGGAATTGCACACAAAAGAAACAGTGTCTGTCACACTGATGAATTTTGGTCCAATACAAATAACAGTTCACGTAGCAAAATTGTATCCAACTCTCGATGTCTCACGATGCACTTTTGTTCTACACAAAGCTTTGGATCAAAAAGTTGAACCATGCGAAATCGGCATAAGAATAGTTTGTAGAATAGAATGTCTATGTGGCAACGCTTCACATTTTTTTATTTAGAACTTATAAGTGCGTATTATCTGTAAATTAAGGATATCGAGGTTTCACAATACTGTATTTTCTCAGTTTTGGGTAGCTACACTATAGAGAGAATAACCTCAGTTAATTTTCATTTTGAAAGATAAAATTTGAGTATAGTTTATAATACATAATCACAATTGTTTTAGTTGCGTTCGTCGTCTCATTGCTTGCGAGTTAAGAATAACTCAGTATAAATTACAGCACCTCTACAACTTATTTTGAAGTTACAACAAACCTTGTGAATCCGTAACTTTACACAAAGTACCAAATGTTATAGCCACTAGTTCTTGGCTGTTGACATCCAACTGCTCTATCGTATAAAATGGGTTGACCTACATTTATGACCTCCAGTGCACCTCACTAAGCAATTTCAGTATCAGCGATTTCAGATAATGATTATTCTGTTACATTGTGTGCAGATGAGCTCTAAATTACACGTGTTGGTCAGTGACTTCCGTAAACAAGTTCGCTTGAAACTTTCAGGATGACGATTCCTGTAGTGGCTACATTTGGTTAGTGAATGATACTGAAATGTTATTGCAAATGCATATATCTTTTCTTCTGTTGGGAAGTCTGCTCACTAGGCATTTTAGTTAATTAGTTCATTTACAATAATTTAAACCACACTTTATGTTGCATATAAAACACATTTTTCCCAGTTTTAATGGTCGTAATTATTCAGAGTTTGTAAACTGTGCTCCACATTTGATTGTTTGAAGTATATTTTTATTCACTCACTCACGCACGTACGCACTGAACAGCATAAGTCGATTAAATATCAAACCAGTGTCCTCCAAGGATGCAATACGAATACAAATTCCCCATTCCAAACTGCCGTTTATATGGAAAAGATTTTAGAAAATTCTGATTTTATCAAGAAGGTCTACTACGACTTAGATTGAATTACCATATTTAACATATTTTCATGAAAAGTAACATGCATGTTTAGAATTTTCTCACAATATTCTCTGAAATCTTCTTCATGCTGAATAACTTTTAACTAAGTGCTAAAATCTTAGTGCACAAGAAGTATAGATCTCCTTACAACCCACAATTCATCACATACACCTTTTTATGGAGCTAACCATTTCCGAAATATTCTTTATTTGTTATCGTTTTAGAATTACACTTTTCGTGCTTTCTTGGCTATGCAAATAGAAGAGAATATCAAAGCCATCATATAGCGACCAGCTTTAAAATGTTTGCTATTGCTTTAGCTGATTATATTATTATATTCAACGAAATTTGAAATGAAATTTTACCTATTTTAACAAGAAATACTTAATATTTTTAACTTTTATGAGAATGCCTTGTAAGTGCCACATATCAGATTTCCAGAAATGTATTTTTATTTTGTTCATTTTATCTCATTTTATTTCGAAATGAGATAGATCTTTTCGAATGACATGCAATCATTGAGTCATCCTCAATACTTGGTATCTTTGAAGTTGTTCACAATATACTCAATAAATAGCTAATGTTACGCCAATGAATTTCTCCTTGTCTGATAGTTACCGTTCTCTCACGGTTTGAAGGTGGCTCTTAAAGAATTCTCAGAATAACGTTCAGAATTCGTGGCTATAGTTTAACGTAGTATCAAGTTTAGTTTAGATTTTGTTCTTTTAAAGTCTGTTAAAATTTATGACACTGCAACCTATTAATTACACAAGGAAAGCAGTTCTAAATATTCAGCAGTTAATAGCTTCAGAATTAGGAAACAAATGGACATTCTTCCCTCATCCACCAATGTTAATGAAATTTTTAGGTTAAATTGCACCTTCTGTGATATAACGCGTGTATAAGTTTCATTAAGTAGTTTTGTAGTTAAGAATGATTTATTATGTCTTTTGGAAGAACTGAGTAGTGACAATGTCTAGACAATGCAGTCTAGAATTAAAATAGGGACCTGAAGTTTGGTATGCTACATTTTCTATGCCAATTAATAAATGTGAGGATTTGTTTTCCAAAATTTTGCTATATTCATCCGAAATTTTGAGTGTTTTTACTTAGGACAGAATAACAAGAAATATTACTAATAATTACAAAGAAAAAAGCACATAATTGTATATATGAGTGTAATCAACAATTCAGTTTTCTTTAACAAGCTATAACATACGTGTCCTGAAAATTTCACTACAGTCTTTAGAGCAGAACCTGGAAGTCTCTCAAATTCACAGTAACACATTCTTGTTTACACTCACTACATAATACTTTTAAAAACAAAAGCTTTCAAACGTTACCGCCAACAAGAAGGCAACCTGAGTCTGCAACTTTATCTGTGCACAGGAGTGCATATGTAACACTTTCAGCTGTAGAATGTTTTCAACCTCTTTCAACAAAAAGCTTAGGTTTCGTTTTCTTTATTATCTTTCCACTCCACAGTTTTCCCATTGTATGTGCTAAAAAGACACGTGATAGAACAGTTTAACTACACACACACATGAATGCTTTAGATGACATAACTTCCTAACGTGACATAACGATATACAGACATACTTTAATTAACAAAAAAAAAAAAAAAAAAAAAAAAAAAAAAAAAAAAAAAAAAAAAAAAAAAACCACCAACAAACCAACCTTATTACCGTCTATTATGTAACACATCTTACACGGCCAGTAGAGGGTTGATACCCTGACCTGGCAAGAACCGGAGGGCGGTCTGCAAGATCTTCTGCAACCACAACCCTTCAGTGTTTTTCGCAGCGTCGTCAGTTTTGTAAACAACATAATTCATTTGTTACTTTTGCGATTTTTTGTCAACCAATAGCAGCACTTGTGCACTAAGAACAGCCAACTTAAACATTTTAAAGCCAAATTTCTCATTAAAATTTAAAATCCATAAAAATACCGTGCCTTATCTAGGAACTGAAATCTGGCTAATTCACGTCTAAATAAATTTTAAATACACCAATTTACAAGTGGATTTGACACATAAAATTTAAGTGCCATATTCTGGACATATTGAAGACATAATTTCCTCAAAAAATTATTCTGAAAAAAAGAAAAGCATTTTTGGCCATTTTGTTACCAGTGTCCTCCTAATGTCTTAAAATTTATATGCATGTAACCTATTAAATTACACAAGGGAACATGGCTCAAAATATTCAACCGCTAATAGTTTCGGAAATTCGATTCTGAAACTATTCCTGCAGGTTCGTTGTCATTCTCCAGTTCAAACTTCAGTTCACTCAGTGACGCAGCTTTGTTTTCATGCCAAAGCTAAAAGCGATCGACAAAGCTACGTTACAGGAGGATATCCTCACTTTTCATTAACAACACATTTGTGATGAGTGAAATAGTGCTTATGGCTTCCACTACAATTTAATCACAAGGAGGTTATATAAAAGTGCTTTAAATTATATTTCATGATAGATTTATGTCTTAGGATTTATGTATGATCATATTTATCTGCATATTATAGGGTTTTCAGTGCACAAATACACACATGTTATGGTATATTTTGCAACGAGAGCTTAATTATGATTATGCCACAGCGTTATGCCACTCTTTGAGCTCGACTATGAGTCAAGTTTAAAACATTTACAAACTGTTTTTAATACACTACGCTGCATGTTATTGTCACTATTATAGTGCCTGACATTTAAACCATGTGTATGTTATTCGACTGTAGTACGAAATCGATAGCTAGGCCTTCAACGTTTATTGTTATATTGGCCTTGACACAATGTACAGGGAGTATTGTTATAATTTCAGTGGGATAACAGTCCTCGGAGGTAACTATTATACTGCACTGCAGCGGTACGGTTTCATAACACTTTAATATATAACATTTTAAGAACATAAAAACACAGCCAACATTACACCGTAATCGCCTATTTAATGTACAATGCTGTTGTTCTTCCTCTTCTTCCATTCAGTGCTATCAACTGTTACATATTACATTAAAGAAAAATTGCTTTCTACCAACAAGTATGCATGCTATAAACCATTAAAAAGTACACTTTAAAACTGGGAAGACAAATTGAATTTATTATAATGTTATTTACAATATTAACACTAAAGATTGAATAAACGGAGAGCTTTATTTCATATGAGGAGATAGATCGTTTCGCTTTCAGCTGCGTGGGAATAAGTAGACGGCGAAGTATTGTTACATGCGGATCTTTTGATTGTTTTCTTTTTGGTGACACTGATGATACATGGAACGAAGATGGAGCACCGGTGGAATGAGAATGCTACTGTGGTTCAAAATTGTAGTTCTTAGAGCATTTAGGTGGTAAAAACGTAGAATGAGTTATTTATATTTTGTATTCATGGCTATTGTGGAACAGAATATGTTTTTATATCCCTGTGTTTTATATAATCTGCTTTCCTTTGTTTCAATGCATTCAAGTCTTATATTTGTATTGTTGTTTACATGAAATAAACAAATTAAACATGGTAATCGAAAACAAATTATCCGAATTTCTTTAAACCTAATAATCATCTAATTATCAATCGAAATGTTGGTGCCGAAACCCTGGGTATACTCATTAAACTGTTCGCATAAACACTAAAGGTACTGCTTTTACGACAAGAAAGGGTCACGCAGCTGCAAAATTTCAGGACGAGGTAGTATGAAGCATCACTGAAAAACTTCTACGCATCGCCACTACACTCAGATAAGGACATATTTAGCTGAAATTGTTCTCAAACTTGATTAGGCAGTACAACAGAATCCAGAGAAGAGCTGTGTTTCCCACACTACGGGAGATTGCAACATATTGGTGCCAAACAGGGTTGCCAATGTTTAGAAGTAAAATAATCGTACCGGCCACTAAAAATTATGGATTTGGATTCAAAATTACCGTACATCATAAACCAAATGCTACAACAATAAATGTATCAGCATAACACTTAGAAAAATGTAGTAATATTGATATTTATAGTATCCACTTCCAAGATTGATGGCCTCAATCAGTATTACAACTTTAGCACTATTCATCTTAAGTTCATCTTCCTCAACTGTTGCAACATTATAGAAATTTGTTGTTGAGATAAACTTTAACATCTTCTCGATTACTTGCAGATTTTCGGACCCACCACATTGTTTCATACGCTGGGACAACCGAAAGTCAATTTACCATATCTAACGCCAATCTGTTTCTAATTTTGGTTTTTATTAAACTTTGTTTGGAAAAAACTCTTTCACAAGAAATGTTTCTGTGCGGCAATGAAACCACTGATAATGCAAACTCTGCCAGATGTTTGAAATCAGTATTTCCACCTAGGAGATGTGTGTTTAACAGCACTCCAGAAACTGCCAAGTTAGGCGTGTTCTTTATTTCACACGGAATATCCCGTATTCCGAGTTTTCTCCATTGATCATCAATTTTCTGAACCGTGCCTTCTTCGTTGAGATTACCAGATCTGGGCACACCGGCAATAAGAGAATAAGGGTAGAAGGATTAGTAGGATATCAAATGGTTACCTTAGAGGGGTGGAGACAGGCCACGAGGGCAAAAGTGGTGTCGCTATTTGTAATTAATTTCATTTCGCTGGTGTCACAAACAAGTGAAAATGATGCTTCGCCGGTATCGAAATTATCGTACACCCCCATAATTATCTTACGGGTTGGCAACCCTGGTGCCAAAACACGTTGCAATTCAGAGAATAGCTGTGTTTCCCACACTATGGGAGATTGCAACATATTGGTGCCAAAACACGTTGCAATCCAGAGAATAGCTGTGTTTCCCGCACTACGGGAGATTGCAACATATTGGTGCCAAAACACGTTGCAATCCAGAGAATAGCTGTGTTTCCCGCACTACGGGAGATTGCAACGTATTGGTGCCAAAACACGTTGCAATCCAGAGAACAGCTGTGTTTCCCGCACTACGGAAGATTGCAATATATTGATGCCAAAACACGTTGCAATCCAGAGAACAGCTGTGTTTCCCACACTACGGAAGATTGCAACATATTGATGCCAAAACACGTTGCAATCCAGAGAACAGCTGTGTTTCCCACACTACGGGAGATTGCAACATATTGGTGCCAAAACACGTTGCAATCCAGAGAAGAGCTGTGTTTCCCACACTACGGGAGATTGCAACATATTGATGCCAAAACACGTTGCAATCCAAAGAACAGCTGTGTTTCCCACACTACGGGAGATTGCAACATATTGGTGCCAAAACACGTTGCAATCCAGAGAAGAGCTGTGTTTCCCACACTACGGGAGATTGCAACATACTGATGCCAAAACACGTTGCAATCCAGAGAAGAGCTGTGTTTCCCACACTACGGGAGATTGCAACATATTGTTGCCAAAACACGTTGCAATCCAGAGAAGAGCTGTGTTTCCCACACTACGGCAGATTGCAACATATTGGTGCCAAAAAACGTTGCAATCCAGAGAACAGCTGTGTTTCCCACATTACGGGAGATTGCAACATATTGATGCCAAAACATGTTGCAATCCAGAGAACAGCTGTGTTTCCCACATTACGGGAGATTGCAACATATTGATGCCAAAACATGTTGCAATCTAGAGAACAGCTGTGTTTCCCGCACTACGGGAGATTGCAACATATTGATGCCAAAACATGTTGCAATCCAGAGAATAGCCGTGTTTCCTTCATTTTTCAAAGCGAATTTTTGCCATTGATACGAAATATGTGAGGTCCATTGCCAGCGACAATTCTTAGTTACTCAGTTGAAGGCAATCTGCTCTTGGTTAGTATGCTGCAGCTGTTCAGCCAGCTCAGGTTGTGGTTCTGGTTTTGGTACTGGTTCTGGCCCTTACTCAGGCTTCTCCCGAATGGCTTTAACATCAAGTGCAGCTCGAAGTCGCCTACCACTTCTGCTAGTTGCCATTATTTCACCCTATCTATCTACTCCAAAACTAAATGAAATGAGTATATAAATTTGCAGCAGAAAGCAAATGTATAAATTTTGTAGGTATGTACATAGAAGCGACATTCAAATTAATAAAATAGCAATATTAGCAATGCAAGGCGCATTTATATTGAATTTTTGCGTATATAATTTAATAATACTCGTACATTGTAATACTTTTGAATGGTTCATCAGTACATATATCATCTTACATAATCAATAGGATTTACTTCCGGCTTCGAAAGTTCTTCTTCGACTTATTAACCTCCCCCTACGACTTAGAAATCACTACCTAGCGTCAGACGCCTGTCGGGGAGCAGAGAAATCTAGGACCAGAGTGAAGACCTGGAAGCGGGTGGTCAGCCGAGCGCCAGGTATGAGTGGGGAAGAGGATGGTATAAAATACAGGTGATATCGATGTATGGAAAGGTGATTATGGAATAATTAGTGGAATGAGTGGTTGGAGAAACCGGAGAAAGGCCACCCAGACGCCGTTTCATCCACCACGAATACCACATCCGAGTCCCTGGGATCGAATCCGGGCCACCTAGATGGTAGGCGAGCGGTCTAACCACTCGGCCACGATGCCGCTTCGAAAGTTACTCCAAAATAAAACAGTAATGGGATCCAAACTAAGAATGATTGCGATTGTGTGCTTCTAATAATTACAGGAAATCAAGGATTGAAATGGTTGGTTTATTGCCAATATTTAAAATCGTACTCCGCATACGGGTATAATTTAAGGTGACAAGGTAGTCTGAACATACAGAAATTACACTTTAATGGGTTAAATACCACTGCCCTTAAATTTCTCAATTTTATTAGAAATGTTTTTGAATTAGTTTATAAGCCATACAAATTATTTTAAGTAGTTATTGCCATGGACATCTCGAGTGCTTATGTCTATAAAATTATTTCATCCAATTGAAAAATAATAATTTTGCATTTAAAATATGTAAATTCGTGTACCCTTTTCCCTAAAACTACTTGCAATACAGAATCGCATTTTTGCATGCTTGTTCTTAACATAATAGCTATATTCTGAACTACAACTAGTTAGTTATGTGTAAAGGTTTACTAGAAATCAAAATAATTTGCAAAGCCAAAAATGTGGAAAATTTGCAATGTTTTTGCTTTCTTAATATCACTAACAAATTTTCAAAATTATTATTGTGATTCAAAAAGTTTAACTACATATGTTATGCATGTGCTCAACATTTGATAGTAATACCTTTCATACTTTACTGAGAAAAAGTTACATGAATTCATGGTTTAAGAGTAAATTTTACTGTTTTTCTGTTGGATGAAATTAAGTTTGTAGACTCAACCACATAAGCTATCAACGCAAGCAGTACTTAAAATGATTGCCATTATTTATCAAATATTTAATAAACATTTCAGAGAAAAATACTGCGAAATTTAAGAGCAGTTTAACCCAGTTTGAAATTCACCACGGATATATTTTCCAAATTTAATGTACAACACTTTTGTGATTCTTAACTATGCCAGGCGCAAAAATTAATGGCGGCTAATGATATTTATATTACCAGCTTCACAGCATGCTTAACTATACAACACTGCAAGACATGGCAACCCTCTGATTGGATTTTGTGTTGATCCAGCCGCCATTAACTTTTGAGTCAGCCATAACTGTCACTATTGAAAGCAGAAAACAAAACTTAAAATCTAAGCAGTACCATATGTAGCTAGGAGACGCCGTCTATTCCTTCTCCAAGCTGCTACTGGAGAGCTCTAGCAGCTATTACAACTTCCGGGCATCCTTATGAGGTGGAGCGGGGAGGAATGTAAACCCTTACTGTATGATCCTGGGCGAGTTACAAGGTCACTAACTGCAATCGCTGGTGTATGTTTAACCTATATATGTGCTGAGTTTAGCATTATAGAGCTAAAAGTTAATTCCTCTGACATAAATCAGAACTTAACAGCAAATATTACAATTCTGGTTCAAAATGTATGTGTCATTATATACTGAACAATTGCTCAAAATGTTGTACCTTTAGCACTTAGAGATTTTGAGAACATTTTACGTAAGATATTTGTAACTTCGAGGAAATGCAATTTATAGCATTTAGTTTATAGGTAGGTATTTCAACATGTAGGAGGCTGAATTTTAAAATCTTCCATATTGATGCTACCTCCAGCTTACTCACCCACCCACTCACTCACTCCCTCACCCACTCAGCCACCCACCCACCACTCACCCACCCACCACTCACCCACCCACCACTCACCCACCCACACTCACTCACCCACCCACTCACTCACCCACCCACCACTCACCCACCCACACTCACTCACCCACCCACCACTCACCCACCCACCACTCACCCACCCACCACTCACCCACCCACCACTCACCCACCCACACTCACTCACCCACCCACACTCACTCACCCACTCACTCACTCACCCACTCAGCCACCCACCCACCACTCACCCACCCACCACTCACCCACCCACACTCACTCACCCACCCACTCACTCACCCACCCACTCACTCACCCACCCACCCACCCACTCACTCACTCACCCACCCACTCACTCACCCACCCACTCACTCACCCACTCACTCACCCACCCACCCTCTCACCCACTCACTCACCCACCCACCCACCCACCCACTCACTCACCCACCCACCCACTCACTCACCCACCCACTCACCCACCCACTCACTCATTCACCCACTCACTCACCCACCCACCCACTCACTCACTCACTCACCCACCCACTCACTCACTCACTCACCCACCCACCCACCCACGCACTCATTCACCCATCCACTCACTCACCCACCCACCCACTCACCCACCCACCCACTCACCCACTCACCCACTCACCCACTCACCCACTCACTCACTCACTCACCCACTCACTCACTCACCCACCCACCCACTCACCCACTCACCCACCCACCCACTCACCCACTCACCCACTCACCCACTCACTCATTCACCCACCCACCCACTCACCCACTCACCCACCCACCCACTCACCCACTCACCCACCCACCCACTCACTCATTTACGCACCCACTCACTCACTCACCTACCCACCCACCCACTCATTCACCCACCCACTCATTCACCCACCCACTCACTCACTCACCCACCCACTCACCCACGCACCCACTCACTCACCCACCCATCCACTCACTCACTCACTCACCCACCCACTCACTCACTCACTCACCCACCCACCCACCCACGCACTCATTCACCCATCCACTCACTCACCCACCCACCCACTCACCCACCCACCCACTCACCCACTCACCCACTCACCCACCCACTCACTCACTCACTCACCCACTCACTCACTCACCCACCCACCCACTCACCCACTCACCCACCCACCCACTCACCCACTCACCCACTCACCCACTCACTCATTCACCCACCCACCCATCACCCACTCACCCACCCACCCACTCACCCACTCACCCACCCACCCACTCACTCATTTACGCACCCACTCACTCACTCACCTACCCACCCACCCACTCATTCACCCACCCACTCATTCACCCACCCACTCACTCACTCACCCACCCACTCACCCACGCACCCACTCACTCATTCACCCACCCACCCACTCACCCACTCACCCACCCACCCACTCACTCACCCACTCACCCACCCACCCACTCACTCATTCACCCACCCACTCACTCACTCACCCACCCACCCACTCACCCACTCACCCACCCACCCACTCACTCACCCACCCACTCACCCACCCACCCACTCACTCATTCACCCACCCACTCTCACTCACCCACCCACCCACTCACCCACCCACTCACTCACTCACTCACCCACCCACCCACCCACTCACTCACCCACCCACCCACCCACCCACTCACTCACCCACCCACCCACCCACTCACTCACTCACCCACCCACCCACCCACTCACTCACTCACTCACTCACCCACCCTCTCACCCACTCACTCACCCACCTACCCACTCACCCACCCACCTACCCACTCACCCACCCACCTACCCACTCACTCACTCACCCATCCACTCGCTCACTCACTCATTCACCCACTCACCCACCCACTCACTCACCATCCACTCGCTCACTCACTCATTCACCTACTCATTCACCCACACACCCACCCACTCACCCACCTACTCACCCACCCACTCACTCACCCATCCACCCACTCACTCACCCACCCACTCATTCACCCATCCACCCACTCACTCATTCACCCACCCACTCACTCTTTCACCCACCCACTCACCCAATCACTCACTCACCCACCCACCCACCCCCACCCACTCACTCACTCACTCACTCACCCATCCACCCACTCACCCACTCACTCACCCATCCACTCGCTCACTCACTCACCCACCCACTCACTCACCCACCCACCCACCCACCCACTCACTCACCCATCCACCCACTCACTCACTCACCCATCCACCCACTCACTCACTCACCCATCCACCCACTCACTCATCCACCCACTCACCCACTCACTCTCCCACTCATACTCTCACACACTCACTCACTCACCCATCCACCCACTCACTCACTCGCTCACTCACTCACTCACCCATCCACCCACTCACTCACCCACTCACTCACCCACCCACTCACCCACTCACTGACTCACCCACTCACTCACCCTCTCACTCACCCACTCACTCACTTACCCATCCACCCACCCACTCACTCACCCACTCACTCACCCACTCACTCACCCACTTACTCACTCACTCACTCACTCACTCACCCACTTACTCACTCACTCACTCACTCACTCACTCTCCCACTTACTCACTCACTCACCCATCCACCCACTCACTCACTCATTCACCCACTTACTCACTCACTCACTCACTCACTCACTCACCCACTTACTCACTCACTCACCCATCCACCCACTCACTCACCCACTCACTCACCCACCCACTCACCCACTCACTGACTCACCCACTCACTCACCCTCCCACTCACCCACTCACTGACTCACTGACTCACCCACTCACTCACCCTCTCACTCACCCACTCACTCACTTACCCATCCACCCACCCACTCACTCACCCACTCACTCACCCACTTACTCACTCACTCACTCACCCACTTACTCACTCACTCACCCATCCACCCACTCACTCACCCACTCAATCACTCCAGAGTTCTTCTGCCCGTTCTATCTCATGGCTGTGTATCTGGGTTTTATTTGAAGATCAGACAGTATTCTGTCAGCTTTGTGTTATTTTGCTCCAACGGTCTAATTCTGTAGGTTTACTTGTAATAGTTAAAAATTTCACAACTTAGGAGAATAAGTTACGATATAACAATACACACAAGCAAAATCAGTAATTGATCTGAAAACTCTGATGTGCTACATCCACATAACTTCTGTCTGTACCATTTATTAGTGAGAATAAAATCTGTTCTAACGAAGGCTACAATCTGTCTACTTGATTATAATGGAGATAAAGCTTTGCAAAAATAGCTACAATGCAGATTTCGATATAGAAACAGCAATAGGCAAGATTTAAGAACCGGAGCTCATATGTGGCCTAAAGGGAATACAGAACTGAAAATGAGTTTCTAATGTTTTCAGCCAATTTAGCTGAAAATATACTGTCAATGCTGTATATCAACATTGTAGGATTTTAAATTGTATTGTGATCTCTTAGTGTCCGAGTTAAGAAATATTAAATCTGGATTTTATTGTCTATGCCAAATATTCGATACGATATAATTAAAAAAAAATGCTATTACACATGTATGATTATAACGTACAGATTTCACATAATTCTGTTTTACTAACCTTAGTTCAAAAGAAAGTTATTTTTACATTCTGTCATTTAAAATGTCTAGCTTTGTTCAAGTTTTATACAGTTTTAAAAAGTAATAACTCAAAAAACGTTCTCAAGAAAAAGGTAACACATTTGTTTGTGTTTTGGGAACCTAGATGTCAAATAACGGAATAATTGGATGAAAACTGCATCACATGGAAGAAAAAAAGTGTTCAAAAACCTTAAATTTCAAAATTGAAACATTTATATTCTGTAGTGTTAACATATATTATATAAATATAGGTATGTGTAACACAATAGGTCAAGACATTTTGAATTTATGGCACCACACGTATTTTTAAAGTCCTGGAATGCAAATGTCAATTTTTGCGAGATTTCTGCTAAATTTTGGCTGTGTATTCCCCTAACACTCCGTAGGTAACATAAATTTGACACCTATTAAAGGTAACAGGGGTTACTGATAGCCTCACGTTTTCTTTCCTATCCTAGGAATTAAAAATTGATATGTTAATAAAACTAATACATTAGCAATCTCTTTGAGTTTAAAGTTGCATATAAACAAGAATAATTCCAAGTTTACTTTCATCTTTCGATCATTGATCTTGAAACCAATGAATGCTCATTTCGCGCCGGTGTTCCTTACAACTCGGATTATCGCACTTTCCACAGGCTGTTATACATTTCTGATGTTTGAAACTTGGAAATATGGATATCTTAATTTCTTCTGGAGTCTGGGAGGCGCTTCTTCACATTCAAGAGGTCGTTTGTGCTCTAGAAGTGAAGATATACTTGAAGAAAGTCCTCCCGATAAATTTTTCTCCAGGCGACTAGTCCTATAGGGCTTTATGAGCTGCATTCCTAGATTCTTCAGAAATTATTTTCGTTTCATCTTCTGTAGACGATTACTAATCATGACGATAACCATTGCATTAATGGCGGCTTGATCTAATATTCCATAGAACATTCTAAGTGGCCATCGACGAGTGCATCTAGAAACAGTTTAGTTATGAGGAATGCATGCTATGTAGAGGAGACCGGTCAAAGCACTAGTCTCTACATTATCGGTCTCATTAGCATATTTCTGGTTATTATAATAGCTCTTCTCTTATTAATCTCATTACTATGTTTTACAATAATATCAGTAATTTCTTGGTTTATTAGAATTTTGAACTCATCAATTTTGGAGCTAGTATTTTGTTGCCTGGCTTTAGGAATTTTCACAATATTCCTGCACTGAGTTGTGCAGAGACTTAAGAGACTTAACAGACCAATGAAACCATTCTTACCTGCTATTCTGTTTGAAGATGGATTTATTACTTCCTCATCTCCGGAGGAGCCAGTTTCCTCTTCAGAACTTCCTTCAGATGGGTTGTCTTCTTCACCTGATGAGACTTCATCTTCAAAGTTCCAGTCTGCCACATTCCCCCAAGGTACGAAGTACAAAATCAGATTACAAACACGGGAGGTAACTGGGCTTATGCGTAACTCCGATAATAGCATATCTGATCACAACAATGATATCCGAAGAAACCAGCTTTGTTGAATGAAGCGTTTGAGCTATGTAGAAGAATACAAGGAGCAACAAGTGTGAGCTATTCAAAATAGCAAAATTGCCAATAAAAATTATTTTGTCTGGGATTACCCGTAACTCCTGTTACCGACGAAGGGTTAAAATACCGTATTCTTTTCATATAAATTCAGGAAATAACCAAAAATAGACAGGAGCTTAAAACGGTGACAAAGCATTAAGCGGTGAGCCATAACAGATATATCTGAAGTGACTTATGGTCCAAAGTGTTAAACTATGTTTTAAAGAAATATTTGTCTTTTGAGTGGTAACGTCGTCTATCGTTTAAGTTTATCAGCTATACAAGATCATACAAAATACCTTCCCAATGAAAAGGCCTCAAGGGCCATTTTCAGAAAATTATAGAAATAAATTTCTTACTTGTGTAAATACTTTTCATATATGTCATTTTAATCAAAATTGTTTGGCCAGTTTGAGCAAAAAATTGGAAAAAAAAAAAAAAAAAAAAAAAAAGGGGGGGGGGGTGCTATACAAACGGAAGTTGGGAGTGGGTGATTTTCTTGGAAATCTTCGTGTCGCATTTGTGGAGGATACTGAATATTGAATATAGATTTTTTTAGTTATACATTTCACAGACTCTCTCTCTCTCTCTCTCACACACACACACACACACACACACACACACACACACACACACACACACACACACACACACACACGAAACTTTTTATACAAATCTGATGCGTTGCACTCACATGACTTTCTGTACTCTTGAACTAAACATTCTTACACACTCTTATTCTTCTATCTTCTTCGTGTTAGTTGAGTTAAACGTTTGTACAAATTATCTTATTGGTTATTTCCTTGTAGGTGCAAGGGGAATATTAGAATACAGTTATTTTTTAAACCTTTTGAGATTTCGTTCTCTTTGCACACTCAACATATAAAAAGATGAACAACGCTGTTCCATTTCACCAAAGTTTTATTTTCTCCGAAACACACAGATCACAAGGAATATTTCCGAAATGGTTCATTCCACAAGAAATAATTATTCAGACATAAATTATGTGTTGTAGCGAGATCTACATTTTTTACAGTACTGCTTACGAGTTATTCAAAAGTCATCCAGATTAAACAGGACTACATAAGCTATAGCCAGAAAATTCAAATTATACATTTCATTTGTCATACAAATATCTTAAACATGTGGCATTATAATCAAAATCGTTAGAGCCATTTTCAAGAAAATCAAAATTTTAGAAAAATGTTCCATATAACGGGTAGTTTAGGTTGGGGTTGCCTCGTTGAAAGACATTAAACTCAAATACCAACTTTGGTTTACAAACGACTTTTCGTTTTTTTTTTTTTTTTTTTTTTTTTTTGGTGAATTATGCTGTCCACAGTCTGACAGACACACACAGACACACACAGACACACACAGACACACACAGACACACACTGACACACACAGACACACACAGACACGCACAGACACGCACACGCGCGCGCGCGCGCGAACCTTTATCTAAAAATCTGTGTTGCACTCACATGACTTTCTTTACTTTTTACCAACCATTCTTACAAACCCTTTTTCCTATATCTTCATCGTGTTAGTTGAGAGATAAGCATTTGCAGAAATTATCTCATTGCTCGCTTTCTTGCACGTGCAACAGTAATATGGGATTACAGTAGACTTCGAGCGATAGTCAAATCTCTTAAATCTTTCAAATTCCGTTCTCTTTGCACGCCTAACATATAAAAATGAATAGCAATGTTCCATTTGACAGCGGTATAAGTTCTCCAGAAGTTATTCAAATAACAAGGAATATCTCCGAAATGGTTCACTCCGCAACAAAAATTATTTCGACATAAATTGTGTGTTTTAGAGAGATCTACATTTCTTGTGAAGTAAGATTTTGTCTATCTCTTACGCTTTACGAGTTATTCAAATGTTATCCAGAGTAAACAGGACTACATAGGCTGTAGTGAAAAAATCCAAGATCTACATTTCATTTGTCTTCAAACTATCTCAGACATATGGGAGCCATTCTCAAGAAAATCAAAAAATTCGAAAACTTTTCTACGTAAAGAGTATAGGGTGGAGCAATATTCTTCAAAATATTCGTGTTTCGTCTTTGGAAGACATAAAACCTAAATACCTATTTTGGTTTTTAACCGACTTTTCGTTTTTGAGTTGCTGTCCACAGACTGATAGACTGACACACACACACGCGCGCGCGCGCGCGGATATTTTTCTAAAAAATGTTTTTTTTTTATTCAGGGGGCCTCAAAACATATATTTCTGGTGAAATCTCGCCATCAAACTTTTGGGTGGAATACAATACTTCCTCTACTTACCAGTAGAGAAAGTAAAAATGAAAAGCGATGTTCCATGTCTCCGAAATGGTTTACTTTACAAAAAATTTGATGTGGTGACTCACATGACTTTCTCCACTCTTGTACTAACCATTCTTACTAACTCTTACTCCTATATCTTCTTCGTGTTAGTTGAGACAAACATTTGTACAAATTATCCTATTGCTTATTTTCTTGTAGATGCAAGAGGAATATTAGAATACAGTAGGCTTTGTGCGATAGTCAGATCTTTTAAAGCTTTGAGATTCCGTTCTCTTTGAACACTTAACATATAAAAAAAAAAAAAAACGAACAACGGTGCTCCATTGCATGAAAGTTGCGAGTTTTCCGAAACTCGCACACATAAGCAGGAATATCTCCAAAATAGTTCACCCTATAAGAAAATTTATGGATACATAAATTGCATATTTTAGCAAGATCTACATTTTTTGTTTCATATGATTTGGTTTATCTCTAATGGTTTGCCAGTTATGCAAAAGTCGTCCAGAGTAAATACGACTACAGGGGCTATAGCCAGAAAATTCAAAATATACAGTTCATTTGTCATAAAAATATCTCAAACATATGACATTTTAATCAAAATCGTTAGAGCCATTTTAAATAAAATCAAAATTTTCCATGTGAAGGGTAGTTTAGAGTAGGGCTAGTGTTTTCAAAATCTTCGTGTCGCATCCTTGAAAGACACTAAACTTAAATACTAACTTTGGGTTTTAAACTACTTTTCGTTTTTGAGTTATGCTGTCCACATCACGCACACAGACTGACAGACACAAAAACACACACGTACCTCGACATAGCATTTTTGGGTGGAATACAATACTTCCCCTTATTACAGTAAAAAGAATGATTTAGTCATAAATTGTGTATTTTAGCAAGATCTACTTTTTTGTGTAGTAATATTTGGTCTATCTCTTTCGGTTATGCAAAAGACATCCAGAGTAAATAGGATTTCATGGGCTAGAGCCAGAAAATTTAAGATAGGTATACATTTCATTTGTTATCAAAATATCCCAAACATATGATATTTAAATAAAAATCCTTAGAGCCATTTTCAAGAAAATAAAAATTTCCGACAAATTTTCCATGTAAAGCCTTAGTTTAGGATGGAAGCATTTTCTTCAAGATTGTTGTGTTGCATCCTTGAAAGACATTGAAATTAAATACCAACTTTGGTTTTTAACCGTATTTTCGTTTTTTAATTATGCTGTCCAGAGACTAACAGACACGCTGACTGCCAGACAGACACACATTTAGGGAGTATCAAAACGTGTTTTCGGTAAAATATCGCTAACGAGTCTTTAATTGGAAAGCAACACGTTCTCCGGTTATACATGTAATCATTAGAGAAATTAAACCTTCAATTGATTGATACAATTTACCTATGTTCCTTAGCTGGAGTCTATGTAGACAGCTACGCACATTAAACACTCTTACATGTTTTCTGTGACCGGGAAGCAGTAAACTTGACTAACTTTGATTTTGGTGTTGGGAACTTTGAGAAACCTTTCCGTTGATTGTGCATGTGCTTTCTTCCAGTTGTGGTTATCATGCCTCAATGATTATGCTCTGGGCTAAACTTCCTTGATAAAGTGAATGACCGTTTTACAGTTTGCCATGCCGAGATACATGATTCGCTGTTTTGCATCTTTTTACAAGCTTTATGTTGCTTCACCTGTAAGTACGTATGTAACAGAATATTTCAATTTAATTTTCACCAACTTAAAGTTGTGTGTTTTATTTGAAAATTTGCACACATGTCAAGGATCAATGGCAATACAATAGTATCATAACTGTCCTGAGTTACGGACCAGGATCATCACCACCTTTGCGTACTTTCAAAAGACAAGTTATACCTATGTTCGGTTTTGTTGACTTCCAAATCACCATTGATCTTATCGCTGTTTCCTCGAAATCGTTACATAGCGTTTGTGTTTCTTCTTCAGCGTTGGGTGAACTTTACTTTACTCCTATTCGTGAAAAGAAGATTTTCAACATAAATGCAATTTTTTCATTGGTGCATAAATGTTTCTCTAACACCCATATAGAACTTTCTCCACGAATTTTGAATACAAACGTTCCCATGAGAAATGATGCTACGAAGTGATGCTCGTCTTGCCAAACCCTAGTTTCCCCCTATAATTCCGGTTCACGAGTAGTGAAAGTCTGCCAGGCTTCCATAAGACTTCTCAGTGACATTGTATATTTAGAGGTTCTTATATTGAACCAATGTACAGTTCCGTCTGCTCTGAAATAATTTAGAAATACACTCCTAAAGCTAACATCAAATCGATACTAGTATATTATGTTAATTATTATGGTAATAATTATGATCTGTACGTAAGCTTCGTTTCCCCTGTGGGGGTAACCTCATTCCACCAAACAAAGTGTGGACCGTTTCTGAGGTGAAAGCACCCAGAGGATGGTGTCCTTTATCTCCGAAGATGGGTACTGTTGAGGATTTGGTGGAATGGGAGAGCTTTTTCCACTGAGCTACCCTTCAGGGTAAAATCTACAAAATTCATGGCCCATTGTCTGGTAAATGTTTAAAGTGTCGGACTGAAATGCTTACAAGATGCCAATACATGCCTTCTATGTTCACTGATCTGATTTTATTCAATAAGTTTGTCAATTAAGGAAGATAGAATTATGATATTAGCTATCCGCCTTTTTACTTATACCCTACCTTTAATTTTCATGGTCGTACCGGCAGTATGGAACATTGTCATTGGTGTTAACCCGTGTACAATTTTCATTGGGCTTCTTTTGGGTCTTGTGCATTAGATCAAGCCAGTCATACTGTCAGATTCTGGGAAGGATTGAGAATAATCTTGATTAGAGAAAACTTCCCACCCGCAACCAGCAACCGACTCCAGACCCCTCGCTGAACAGGTAGGTGTTCTAGGAACTGAGCTACTGGACCAGCCTTTACCATTTTTTGATTAACATTTATCAGAAATTGCTTTTTATAAATAACCATCATCTTATTGGCCACAATGTATACCCACTACAGAACACATACTTTGTATTTGTCATCCCAAAATTTCATTTAGTTTTCCGCAATGGTTCTTAAGAAAACGTCAGTTATACCAGTAAATGAACCTTAGAGAACAATTTGTTCTAAGGAAAAATGGAAGAAACAAACTCATATATTTGCAAAGAAAGAAGCCACTGACTTGAGTGTACGGAAACTGTAATACCTAATGCTGATGATAATGATGATTATCATCATCACCATCCTGAGGCGCAACAGCGTGGTAATACTTAATAGTAGCACCAATTTGTAGAGCAAAACTTCCCATGAAAGATGCGCTGCAATTATGGACGTGTTTTGTATTCAGCGCACGCTCATGCGCATCCATCAGAAATTCATTGCATCGTTCCTTACCTCATCACTGAGATCCACCAACCTCAGCGCTGAATGCAACGCTTAGCCACCGGTTCCGTCGTCCCCGAGGGACCGATGGGTAGTCCCATAACCTAACTAAATTGTAAACAATCAGTCAGCTCATTGAACATCAAAGCTGCGTCCTGCATGATCTGAGTGGCTAAATTAACATACAGATCGTGTGGAAATAGGAGATAAACAGTATGCGATGACACCATAATAAATATTTCATTCCTAGCATGTTTATCATATCATATTGCATGAATCGTCGAAGCGTTCTTTCGTTCAGTGGAACGTACATCCATCACAATTCCATCGGTGAAAATCATCGCTCGTCGTTCCGTTGAATATATAAAAAAAAAAAATAAAAAATAAAAAAAAAAAAATAAAAAAAAAAAATAAATAAATAAATAAACCCCCCCCCTCCAAAAAAAAAGTCTTTCCCTATGATTCTTTTTCTGTAAAGTCCTGTAGAATTCACTGTCAATGTCATTTTATAATATAATTTAAATATAAGCCATGTGATGACAATAGTAAGATATTTATCGATTTTAAGAGAAATCAAATAATAAGACTGCACAAGGAACTAAAAATGTGGTTTTGACAGTTTTGGTCAGTTAGTCTCTCCTTGAAACTCAATGTATAAAGTAAACAACAGCGGTAGTAATTAACTATGGCTTTACATGTGATCAGACATGTTAATATGATAAATTTGGAGCTTTCGGTCATATCAAACTCCATGCCCACCATCTGGAACTGAATGAATAAGTAACCATCTCAAACTCGTGCCTTATTAGGAATAAACAATAATCGGCCATCTCAAATTCGTGACCTTCTTCAGGAAATATTTGTTAGTTTATAAACGTCGAGCTTAGATGGCCTTCTGGAACTGAATTTTAAAAATAAACATCCATCTCAAATCCTGAAGTGTTCCGTGTGGTCTGTCATCCTCTGGCAGGTATGTTTAATGGCTGGTATCCAAGCTGCACTCAGTTGAAGTCCCTAGTCTCTTATTGAGGAATTACGCCCAGGGAATCCCAAGCGGTTAATCTTGTGCGCGCAACATTAAAGTGTTTCTCATGATTCAATGTTACTTCCGAACATTTACTGTAAGTTCTTTGAAGGTGGACGAAGACTTCCAAATAAAATTGTTTTAATATCGTATTTTTCGATTTAGAACTTCAATGATTTAACACTCATTCAGTTAAAAAAAAAAAAAAAAATAAAAAAAAAAAAAAAAAAAAAAAACTAATTTTTTTAAGAAAGATTTTATGTTGCGTAACACTTATTTGAGTTTGTATAAGGTATTACAGGAATAATGCCCAGATTTAAAGGTTTCAACTTTCCACTTTTTGATTTTCTTTTTATCACTGTTTCGTTACAAAGTTGGATAATAAATTTAAAATCATTGGACAATGTGTAACAGTTTCAACTGAATTGATAGCATTGGTAGAATTTATATAAATTAGCAGTTTAAGTACATTGCGCACTCTTCTGCCGAAGCAAAAACAACCAGAAACCATTTCCACTGAACGATTCAAATGTTAATGGTGTAGCAATTAATGTGTCTTACTATCACTCGTTGGTGTTGTAATAATATGCTGTTGTATACCCTGTTCTAGCTGCAATCGGTGAGCGTGTAGAATCTTTTTAAATGCTACCTATGCCGGGCGCGGTACGGATGAACTACTTTAGAAGTTGCTTTGATTTTGCTTTATTGATATTAATAAACACTTCGCAAACTGTAATCTTCACACTTTTCACGTCGTTAAATAATCCGTTAAATTATGGCAGATTCGTCGTTATTATACAAATCAATTTACATTTGATCAATCCTTCCGATTAATGTTCAAATACTATGCAGAACGTTCATAGTTCAGTTAAAACTTCACAAATATCACTTAATTTGTCGATAATCATACTTTTAAATATACTTATTCACATTTAAAGACAAAAGTCAATTTTAAACACTTCTTTCCTCCATTAATTTCTTGCAAGAAGACAAAAGAAGGTCAACATAGGCCAGCCATATAACAAATTATTACAGGAAGCTGCGTATGCTTCCTATAATATATATGCTAGATATAGAGGACTTAAAAATAAATTGTTGTAGAGGGCTCACTGAGAAATGCTGCCTCAATAGTAGTCTAGTGACCTTTTCCATAACTCTTCAGACTTAAGGAAAAAATACAGAGGCGGACAGAAGTATCCAAATGTTCACATTATACTACTAAAACAGAACATTTAACTATTACACATTAAAATAAACAAATCTTATCTTCGTTTTCAGTGCACCTTTATTTCAATTTTAAAATCACATACATTTACTGCTATTAAGTATAAATTATTTTCGTAATGAAAATTGAAAATTATTCTCCAAACTGTTGGATAGAAGTATTAAAATAAACAAAAGCTGCATTCTGGTACCTGATTATCATACCTTTCCTTAGAATAACTGCTGCCAAACGCCTTCCATTGTGTATACATGCTTGCTATTTAAGTCAGAATCAATTTCGTTCCATTCCTGTAGAATAATATCTTTCACTGTTTTGTTTGTGATGTGTTTCCTGATTCTATCTTAGTATTCTTGCCAGATGTTCTAGATCAAGTCCAAGTTAGGTAATTGAGGTGGTGTTCTGGGTGTATAGGGTGATACATATCACAGTAACTTGTGAGATGTGCCTTGGATCGTTCTCTTGTTTGAAATAAAAATTATTTCCAAGATTTATGAGTGCTTCTCTTCGTATGCTATGGTCATATTTGGGCAAGTTGCCACCAATAAAATATAGCTCTTCTATAGCACTTGACCTCATACATCCCCATACCGTTACACTGACTCCCCTATATTTGATCGTAGCTTCCATATTTTTAGGATACCACTCAGCATGCTTCTGTCTCCACATTCTTAATCGGCTATCAGCTCAGTATACATTGAACTTGCTTTCATCTGCTCATAACCCACGATCCCAGAACTCATTGTTCTTTGTTACATATTCATTGACAAATATTAAACGCTTCATCTTGTTTTCTTTACTTGCATACGGGTTTCTTCTTGGTGCTCTGGAATTGTAACCAACGAAGGATTCTTTCGTGAACCACGTTCCCAAGATGTTCTTCCAGATGTGCTCTAATTTCTGTTGCTATTATTCAGAGACTTTACTTCACCATTTCCAGCCTTTGGCCTTTATCTCTAGAAGTAAGTTTTGGCGGAGCACCCTTCCTAGGCAGTTTGACTAACTGTTGCTTATTTTATGCTATTGGTTGACACACCACACAATGGATGAATTTCTGTATACAGTTTCCTTTACATGTCTTATTTTGTTCGTGCACAGTAAGATTAATTTTCTCTCTTTTAGAGTTGTCTCTTTCCCTTTACGTCGCATTATGACTGTGGTCACTGAAGCTGAAATTGCTTGTGCACTGTATGACAGCAGACAGGAATCAGGAGTTCTGAAGGTACAAACATCAACATTGCCGTCATTTACAGTGTTTTGTGGTTTTAGGCATGATTGAGCGCGTTTGAATGCTTATGTCATAAGAAAACGTAACATTAATAAGAGAAATCGCATTTTGAATAAGACACTCGTGCACATGTCATTCGGGTACTGTGTACGGTTTGAGAAATAAGTTTGTGGAATAAGGAAATAATAAATAATGCTGCCCTAGGTATCGATTAATTTAACATTTAAAGTTGCATATCCATAGATTTGAACACCTCTGTTCACCTCTTCTGTTTTTGTACAGCAGCTTTCAGAAGAAGAAAATAAAAATCTCTCCAAGTTGAACTTCTGTTTCTTTTACAACTCCACAGTTCCAACGACATTGCATTTGCAAGTGTTTTGTGTGAAACAGCTTTCGAATACTAGAGTACAGCCTCTAACAAGTTTCTTTACTTTTTGTTGTTTAGTTTTTTTGACTGGAGCATAAAAGCGTATTCTGCTAAGCAATATCTTGGATGATATGTAATGTTTCACATAAAATGGAAAAGCAATACAAAACGTAAATATAAGTATCTCTCGTAAAAAGTGTTTCCTATTAATATGTATATTCACCGAGCGAGATGGCCCTCGGTATCGTATGAGGCTCGCATTTTGGAGCTCTCGGGTTCAAATCCAGTGGACCGACCAATCTGACTGGTTGTATTCAGTCGCCAAGGTAAACATTGGATTGGATATTTAGTACCACGACCAAAAGTTTCATCTTAGGTCTAAAACAATAGTATAAACGGAAACTGGATGGTAACAGTGAATGATGTGCCATCTGTCTACAGATAATGTAAGCAGATGGACTGGGTGGCACCCTAATGCCATCTGCCGTGAAAGATCAGAGATACAGTTGCCTTTCACTGCTCCCTCTGTGAACTCGAGTCGAAGCAGGATAAGATGAGATGAGATGAGATCTTGAAAGCTAACTGTCCGCCATACATCGTTCTATGAGTATCTCCAAACAGATACATCGCGATATAACTACGTAGTTAAAATAACGTGAAAGAAATAGAGACAAAGAAAAAAGTTTATATTCATAGGGGAAGCTTTGCTGTCAGGCAGTTGCTCATCGGGAGGGGACTGAGTGGTGTTTAAGGGCTCGTCGACAACTAGGTCTTTAGGGCCCTGCTCATCGGCATTGATGTTAAATTGTTTACTGTTGTGTACGTTTGGGTTTGCTTACGTTGTTTCTTTTTAGTTTCCCTACCGCCTACTTAGAGTAGAAATATTCCTTGCGTGCATCTGCTTATCAACAGTATAACCAGAAAATGAAGAGGTGGTTGAATATCAAGCTTAGTTTCTAAGTTTAACATTTTTTAAGGATACTACGCGAAGATTTGTAAGAAAGTTTCCCATTCCAAACTGCCCTTTACAAGAACAGTTTTGAAAATGTTTGATTTTATGAAAAATGGCTGTAAGAATTATGAAGAAACTATATGTTTATAACATTTTTATGAAAAATGAAATGTAGATTTTGAATTGCTTGAAGAGCCTCTGAAGTCCTCTTTATTCTGAGTGACATTTGCATAAAGTTAAGCCTACTGTATTCCTCTGTTCCCTATGAACCTACAAGAGGATAAGCAATAAAACTATTTATACTAATGTTTCTCTCGATTAACATGAAAAAGATAAGACAATAAGCGTCTGTAAAAGAAGTTAGTATATGAATGAGAGGAAAAAGTGACGTCAGTGCAACATATCCGATTTCTGAAAATTAAATTTATTCATATTACCTGTCAAACCTATGAGGCGTATCCGAAAGAATTTGAAACTGCCGTGTTCTTGAGGTGTGCTTATCACAATACACGGCGAGACAGTTTATGTGCACTCCGTTTAGGTACAATCATATATTCAGGACAGCAATGCCTCATATATAGGAAAGTGTGAGAAATCTGACTGTAGCTACGAATATTTCTCTGTTCTAATAAACAAGATGACATGCGATCTAAGCGCTCGAAAACCAAGGTCAGTACACCTGGTCACTTTGCCAATTTACACATAGGTACAACACACCACACAAATTTACACTCTCGCTCATACTTGCAGACGCAGGAAGGCCTCTGGATCTGGAAACGAGAATACTAATCAGACCAGAGGCAGTCTCAAAACATTTGAAGTGTACGCTGCAAGCGGGGGAGGGGGAATGTCAAACATTTTTTAGAAACATAGATGTGCTTGATATAGATCAAATGGAATAAAATAGCATAACCTTTAATGCACAACACATGAGATGGTCTGTCGCAGACTGAGCTTAAATTATTTCACCCCAACACAAAAAGGGGAATGTCCAAGGAAAACAGTGCAAGAAAAGCGAATGTCGTGTTGTGTGTTGGCTACACTGCATTAGCAACATTCCTTTGTTTTACTGTCAGCAAATCACATTAATATTGACATCACTGCATTATAATTGACCAGTGTTTCTTGTAGTATCAGTGATTACTACGTTTTGTTTACTCTAATAAAATGTTTCTTGTAGAGGGTGTTAAAGGACTTAGGTATTTCTAGAGGAAGTAAAAAACGAAGCAGACGTTCATTGGAGCAGCGTAAAACAAATTAACTCAGGTTCAAAGAAAAGAATACATAATGGTAGATGCCTGATGTAATGAACAAAAGGTTACTGTTTCAGATAAAAGTTCAATTACTTGCAATACCTCAAGGAGTTCTATAGCTCAGATGCAAGCCAATATTATGCCACAATACCTCAGAGGAAATCTGGAAAATGAACATATGCAGTAGAAGTTCAGTTAGGTGACATTCCCCATTCTTGCAATTGCTTTTTGTACATCAGTTATGCAAATATTATTTAGGTAAGAATGATGATGACAGAAAAGTCTGATATTGTTATGTATCAACAGAGGAATGTGTATTTAGTTATATGACGAAAATATATCATTGCAAGTTAATCATTTTACTGTGATATGATTTTAAGGTTTAAAATTCATTTTATGCAAAACAACAAAAAGGTTACATTCCCTCCTTTATGCAGAGGACTCCATTTGTTTATAATGAAAACATGATATTGAATGTTGAGCCCAATGCAGCATTTTCTCTTCTCTCTATATAGAGTAGAACAGGCATAGGCAAAATTGACTCAAAAGGACCACTACGCTGAAATACGTCCTTCTGTCAATCCACCAGCCATCCCTCGCCTTCACTGCTGCTCAGCTTAACCTTTGCTGCCGACACGCCTCATTCACTGTCAAGTATGACTTCGTTGGGACGTCTGTTTCATGAGGAGCGGCGACAAGAATGTTTTGTAGGTTACAAAATCAAAGTTTGCTGTTTAATATGCGGGTTTCAATTTGCAAATATAAAGCGTTACAGTGTCAGACGCTCTTATCACCAGAAGCATAGAACAAACCTTGGTGATCTGAGAGGTATTTATTTACAATTTTAAAATATTGTGTCCAAACCAGCACTAAAGTACTCTTGCGAAACATGGGTCCTACGATCTAGGGAAAAATCCAGATTAGAAGCAGCCCAAATGAGATTTTTACGACCACTATTGGGAGTAACAAGATGGGACAGAATGAGAAATACTGATATACGAGCACAACTTATGGAAGAAAATATAATTGAAGAGATTCAACGATATCAGAAAGAGTGGAAAGACCATTTTTAAGGATGTCCCCTTCGAGAAACCCACGGCAAGCTTTATTTTACAGACCTTCTGGACGGAGAAACATTGGACGACAACGGAGAAGATGGAGCGACCAATTTATTTAGCCTCGGAACATGTCTCTAAGGCCTAAACCTTGTCAGGAAGAAGAAGAAGAGGAGGAAGAGGAAGAGGAAGAAGAGGAAGAGGAGGAGGAGGGGGGAGGGGGAGGGTAGGAGGGGGAGGGGGAGGAGGGGAGGAGGGGGAGGCAGAGGAGGAGGAAGAGGAGAAGGAAGAGGAAGAAATGTACTTCTTGAATACTCGCATTTTTAAACGCATAAAAGGACTATATGACTCCCTTTTGGCGTTAGTTTCTTATTGCCTTATTTAAAATAAGCTAGTGTGTTTCGTGTGTGTGTGTGTGTGTGTGTGTGTGTGTGTGTGTGTGTGTGTGTGTGTGTGTGTGTGTGCGCGCGCGCGCGAGTGCGTGCGTGTGTTGCATTATTTTGAGGTATGTAGCTATGTCCGATCAGTTTTCGTAATCAGACGATTCGTGGCTTACGGATTTGCCAGCCTCATTCTGGCTGTTATAACCTACGTTGTGCCGTAGTCTGTGCTCAGTCAAGCTTCTACATCAATTGGTGATACAAAAGGCTTTTCAGTGAGGCAGAGATTAATTCCACCTGGATTTTATTGCAACTCATTATGCAAATATTTTTTAATTAGTACCAGTCTTTGAGAAACAGTTCTGCCTTTGACAAAATATTGAAGATTATGAAAGAGGCATTGGAAAATATCCAGAAGTCCAAGGCAAGTTAGGAATTGCACGGAGTGGTAAACGCAATGGAGTAATGTCAGGCAATCCAGACCTATACAAAGTATAGGCAATATTCTCAATGGCGAAAATCTAGATTCTGTGACCATGGACTCGTTGACCTGTGCCTGTTTCAAGTGTGCACTAATGTCCGCTGTCGACTTGAATGGTTCTTCTTCTCTTTTAAAAAATATATTACGTGGCGGAAGAAAAAATGTCTGTTCACACTCTGAAGAAATCTCCCTTGTAATACACCACAAATAGTAAACATCATTAAAAAGATCACAAAAGTTTTGTAATTTTTCTTCCTAAATGATGCAACTTTTTGAAAAGATAATCGACTTTTTTACTACCTAAGTCACATACTCTGTATTTATGCCTCCTTTTTCGAACTTTTTCAGTGGTTGAACATCTGGTCTCTCATTCTTAGTACACTCTCATTTAGCAGAGAATTTGTATCGCCATTTTATGAGTCAGAGGAATTAGGTATGTGACTTTAAGGTTGCATTCAAATGCAAATACGTACAATATGAGAAACCACTTCTTGAAGGCTGTACGTCATACACTTATAACCACATAAAAAAAAGAATGAGACAGAGAGAGACAGAGAGAGACAGAGAGAGACAGAGAGAGACAGAGAGAGACAGAGAGAGACAGAGAGAGACAGAGAGAGAGAGAGAGAGAAATAAACAAACAACACTCTACTCGATTGGAAAATTTTAGGCTGAGATTATCTGTTATAGTGACTTGCCTCTTGCATTGAATGCAAATGATTAAGCATTACACTTCAGACAATGGTTTTCTGTCAGCCTGCTAAGATGAAAAAAATGTTACATGCACTGTGATTGCACAAAGGCTCATACTTCTCTTGTTTGTATTCAACAATAAACATTTCGTATGGCATAGGATATTAAAGCTTGCAAACTCATGGTTTGGCATGCCATTCATTTGTTTTTATTTAGAGGAAGTTTCACCCAAAAGATCGACCACGCGTATTTTTCATGTTCTGAGATGCCCTGAATGCACCCAAAAATCGAGAAATTATACCATCGGATTAATCATAATTTCGTGTTCAACGTTAGCGTATTTCAAGACTAAAACAGAAGTTCCCCTTCCCCAAAGTATATGGAAAACTAGGTAACTTTTTAAATAAAAAGAGTAATGTACTCTAGCAATTTTCTAGTATACTCAAAATTCCTCAGTCTCTAGATGTCCCAAAACTATTGAATTCTATAATTACTTCGTTAATTGCTGAATATTTGGAAACAAACCTATGTGTTGCACTCATGTGAGTTTTTCTATTCCCTCTTTATAAATTATTCTTACAAATGCTTACTTTATCTACATGTATTAATCAGAATTACATAACGCTTTTATTACAGGTTTCCACGCAGGTACAATTGGAAAGGGGAATGCATTAGGCTTGATGATAGTCAAATATTTTAGAAGCTATGTGGTAACTTTGTAGTTCCATTATTTTGCATTACCAAGAGAGGAATAAAAGTAATAATGACTTGTCATTTGGGGAAAGGCACAAGTATTGGAAAAATAAAAAATTAAAAGAATATCTCGGAAATGGCTTACTCCACAAAAAAAAAATGAAGCGAAGTGAGACTTAAGCTGGTCAGAGAATGGACCAAGCGAAGCCCAGAGAGCCACAGAAGTCCCTAACAGTTCAAAGACTGACACCTAAAGCACAACCGAAGTGCTTCCCCAACTCAGGGAGCGAGCGACGAGGCAACCGTAGGAGTCCGGGCTGCAACTTCCAGAAGGGGCCAGGGAAGTGTTTACGGAGCGCAAGCCTCTGTGCCGTCTCTCCGCATCCGCCAGAACGTATCGTGCTACCAACCAAACCTGAAGAGAACTCACCTTAGGGTAAACCACTAAAGAGTGGCTGGTCAACGGGGATCGAACGCGGGAACCCTCAAATGCAAGTCGCACACGTATAGGTAGAAGGTAAAAGGTAAAGGTATTAAAGGTAGTTTGAGGTGGCAAGATTTTCTTGAAAACCTTCATATCGGATCCTTGAGAAATTCTGAGTTAACCGCTTTAAGGATCTTATGGCCATCCTGTGGTCGACGGTGTCAAAGGCTTTGCTGCAGTCTAGGAAAGCTACCTGACATATTGGTTGCATTCGCCTAAGATTCCTATTACCTGTTTTAACTATTACTTCATTATAACCAGCGCTCTATCCCTTTCTCTGTCCTTCCTTATTGAAAAGTAAGTCTCTCATACAGGCTGATAGAAGTATAAGTGCAGATATTTTGATAGCTGGTACCTTAAGTACCTACTTCGGTGTATTGTTACTACTCTTCGTCTAACAATCACAAAGTTTACTACCTAATATTTTGTTCATGGTTGTAACTGCGCTACGAAGTGAACAATGCCTGACTTAGGTATTATCCATTTTGCTTCATACCTTGAGGCCTGACCTACAGGCCTAGTTAGCTCAAAGTCGCTGGCCTACCATTCTTTATGAGATTGTCATACCTTCCGCGCCGCTCCTGCTTAAAGGTACTAACCAACCTGAAAACATTCTACTCTTAATTAGTAGAATTATAAGTTCGCAAGTGAAGCACATATTGAGGTAATATTGTTCATCAAGCTGTTCTTGGTTACCAGTAAAAATATCTGCATTTACACTTCTAACACCCTGTATATGACACTGCTGTACCGCATTCCTCAGCGCAGTTCCAATTATAGCCATTGAGATCCTCTCTGGCACATGTGTAATGTGCTATCGTGCATATAAGGAAACGTTTGAGGATCTTCCAATGTATTTTCTGTTTGGGCTTTCTAGACGTATCCACTTACAACGGACTCTTACTAATGTTAATCCATAATTACAATAACAACTATACTCTGAAGTATATCACTTGATAAGATACCACACATTTAAGTGTATTATAAACCATTGAAGATATTTTCAGCTGTAACTCAGCGATTTGGAAATAGAAGTAAGAAAGAGCCACTAAAGGACTTTTAAAAAATGTATTTTTGTTTACTGTGTAAGCTCTGAAGATGATTTGGTCTTTTTCTTTTGTTGCAGGTAAGTGCAGTATGAGTCCTATAGAAGCATAACCACACGATTGACTAATTAGGCTCAGCAATTTCAGCAACAGAAAGCCCGTTGAAATGTATATCTATAGTGAGTAAGAAATATATTATCCAATTATTTGTAATGTAATTTATGATGTGTCACGTGAATTTTTGTTCACTGAATAAAAGTATGTTGAGGAAATTCTGCTCTTAAAATACCTCTGTCTTTGTTATTTGTTTTCCTTTCAACATCAAAATATTATCTTAAATAGATGATGCTTTAAATCAATGAATTGTTAAACATTGAATTCCTTCCTAATCATAACTATAACGTTTACTTATTAAAGTATTAATGGCAGTGAGGAGGTTTTTGTATTAGAAGTTCATAGCAATGATAAATTTGAATGTATAGTGATACGGAGAGTGAAACATGCCTACGCTACAGAAATTCTAATACGCCATTTTAAAATAAATTTGTTTAAAAAATTGCTCAGACATTTTCTTACCAGTGGTGGTCACAAAGTACCCTCCCCTTTTGGTAGTAGAAGTTCTGTAATATGGATTGGCATAATATCTAATGTGATTCATGTAAAAAGTAATAGTTAAACAGTGTTAAATATTACCTTTATGAGCATAACAAAATATAATACCCAATTTTAAAATAAATTTGTTTTAAAAATTGCTCAGAGTAAGAAGGAAAACACGCCAAGCGACAGAGTGGAATTATTCTTTACATTTGCACCTCTGACATCGTGTGACGCAGAAAGAAGTTTTTCACTGCTTAAAAACTGCTCCAGTGATGGGCGTCAAAATTTTACTTTTAATAATTTACGAATCTACATTGTAACCTAGTGTAATGCACTCTGTGATGATATAGTTAATAAATAGTAGCATGTATAAGCAATTCCAGAATGCATAGTTTGATGCTTGTAGGCTGTACTGAAGTAAGGCGGTTTTCATGTTCAGGCTGTACCTGCCTGCAGTTGTTTACATACACAAATTATATATCTCTGTGGATATACCTATGGAAAAACGCCTGCGGCCTTTACTAATAAGTGTCGGGATATATATTTTTTCTGACCAATGTGAACAGATGGAAGGAAATGTCTTTGGACTAGATCGATGTTTGAAAAGCGAGCCTGGTAACTTGGATCAAATATTGTCTTCGATCTTCTGGAGTGTGCCTGAACTTGAAATGTGGTTTCAAGTTTGCCTCGGGATATAACATGCACAAAACCACTGAACGTCGCTATGCCATCAAATTTTGCGTTAAAGTAAACAAATCTGATGTGGAGACTTTTGACATTTTTGAGGCTTACAAGAACGAAGCCAAGTCCAGAACGCATGTTTTGAGTGTGATAAAACATTCACAAATGACCTAGATTAAGTCGAAGACAAACGACCTCACGACGGACGTTTGACGAGTATTGATGCAGGAGTGTCATACTTTGAACACTATTAACATGATATGTACTTATATTATTGAATATTTATTCAATAAATGTGTTTTTATGACCAGTCCTGATGCCCTGTTTGACAAACTCTGTACATTATACAAGTTTGGAACACCAAAAATACAAATTGCGGTTAAAGAGATGCATCATTGCAGTAATAGACCAGAATCAAACCAGTTGTAAAGATGGCATGTGAAAATAAATAAACATAAATGACAACTAGTGAGAAAACTAACGTAAAATGAGGTCCTGATACGAGATAACGTTATTCATTCTTTTAAAAGTTTTCTTTTTGGCCTTTTATCACAGTTTTCCTTTTGGTACACGATTTCAATTATATTACACAGTCCTAAAACCACTATTAATAAAAGTGCTTATTTTTATACCCTCTATCACAACATCGGGCCCAAATGACTCACTCACTCACTCGCTCACTCGCTCACTCACTCGCTCACTCACTCACTCGCTCACTCACTCACTCACTCACTCACACACCCTATCGCAACAGTAGCTTTTACAACTATTTATTCTTGTACTCATTTCCGACAATCTTCTCAAAATCTCAATGGACAAGAATTATGGTCAGCTTTACATATTAACCTGAACATTTTATAAATATTTAGCACTTGTGCTGTCATATACTAGAGGTTGGAGTAGCACTTTACGTTTACTCAGACTTTAAGACAGACCTTCAGGATATTTATTATAACAAAACGCTATAGGTATAATTCGCCCTCGATATCATACTATTGACGTAACCTGATCGAAAAGGAACGAATCGTGATGGGGATGTCTGCGCTGCAAATCTAGACAGGTTCTTGCCATCTAAATGACCTCTCCAAAGAGTGTTCTTAGTCAAAGCTATTTTAATTCGCATCTTCCGACTCCTTAACACTTTCGTTTTCTTGTGTCCAGGTCTTGGTATTCCTTTCAGTCACTGTGTTAAATGGCTTCAAAATAAACCATATTTCAATAAAGTGCCGTTAACTAAAGATCTTGAGAATCCTCATTTGAAACTTGCAGAACATAATTTGCGTTTCAATTCTATCATTTTAGCTGAAGTAGATAGTTTGCAATATAAAACTGCAAGTAAATGAATAAACTCGTGTTTTAGGAAGCAAATAAGTTGATATTATGCAACAGAAAGCTGTGTTTCCTAAATATTTTGATATAAGGTGACACTGGGGTTTGGAATAACGTAAAAAGGATCCTGATATTTCAAAGCTATTTGGCCCCCGAAGGGCTGTTGCGCCAGGGCTGGTTGTTGTTGTTACAAATTAACTTTCATTGGATTTTGTAAAAGGTAGAAATTACCATTAAACTACCTCAGCATTCCACTCGATTCCTAAGACAAAATGTAAGGTCATTCCTTTTTGCTTTTTCTACTGGTAAGTAGGGGAAGTATTGTATTTCACCCAAAAATTCCATGTCGAGATTTTACCGGAAATATATGTTTTGAGGCCCCCTGAATCAAAAAAAAAAAAAAAAAAAAAAAAAAAAAAGCATTTTTAGAAAAAGGTCCGCGAGTGTGTCTTGTCTGTGTGCCTGTGGACAGCATAACTCAAAAACGAAAAGTAGGTTAAAAACGAAAGTTGGTATTTAAGTTTAATGTCTATCAAGGATGCAACACGAAGATTTTGAAGAAAATAGCCCCACCCTAAAGTACCTTCACATGGAAACTTTTTCAAACATTTTGATTTCCTTGGAAATGGCTCTAAAGATTTTGATTAAAATGTCATGTTTAAGATATTTTATGACAAATGAAATGTATATCTTGAATTTTCTGGCTATAGCCTCTGTTGTCCTGTTTACTCTGGACGACTTTTGTATAACTGGTAAACCATTAGAGATAGACCAAATCATACTCTACAAAAAATGTAGATCTTGTTAAAATACACGATTTATGTCTCAATAAATTTTCTTGTAGGGTGAACCATTTCGGAGGTATTCCTTGTTATGTGTGTATTTCAGAAAACTTAAAACTTTCGTGAAACGGAACATCGTTGTTCATTTTTATATTAAGTGTGCAAAGAGAACAGAATCTCAAAGCTTTAAAAGATTTGACTATCGCACTACGCCTATTGTATTCTAATATTCCCCTTGCACCTACAAGGAAATAAGCAATAAGATAATTTGTACAAATGTTTAACATAACACGAAGAAGATATAGGAATAAGAGTTTGAAGAATGGTTAGTACAAGAGTAGAGAAAGTCATGTGAGTGCAACACATCAGATTTTTTGCTAAGTGTTCTAGCTGCATTTTGGCTATTTTAAAGGGTAACTTAGCTCAGGGGATAGGAACAACTTGCAGAATCAAGACTCGTTTTGGGGGAGGGGGCGCAGAGTGAAGGCTGATGAGCTGACTGATATACTTCTTGGCCCAACTTAAATATCACGCCCCTTAAAATCAGAAGCAAAAGATAAAGACGGAGTAGGCTTAACTTTCTTGATAAAGATAAAAATTACCATTTGACAATTGCCCTTTTCCCTTGATATTGTTGCCGACGAAGAACTTGTATGTAAGATGCCAGTGCTGCCAGGCAAACCATGTCACCCGCCACTTATAAATCTTAAATAAAACATATGCCCTCATATGACTTTCTCCGTGCACTCTTACACAAACTGTTCTTAAAAACCCTTGGTTAGATTCATGGATATAAACGTTTGTAGTAAGAGTGTTATTACATATTTCCTTATAAGTATAATTGGAATAAGAGAATACAGAATGCTTAAGTGGTACCAAAATGTTTAAGCACTGGTCTCTATGTGATGGCTTGAATTTTCGATATCTTCGTATGGCCAGGATATAAGAAACCTAATAACGACTTTCTATTTAAGAAAAGTAGAAGTATTTGAAAATTCATTCAATAATAGGGAACATCTCGTAATAGGAACAACGTAATCAAACAGAATTTATATAAATTGTATCTTTTACAGTTTTCGTGTAATAAGATTTTGTCAATCTCTATGCTTTACCAGTTATGCAAAATCATCCAGAATGAAGAGGACTTCAGAGAATATTACCAGAAAATACAAAATAATGTTTGATTTTTCATCAACATATTTTAATCGTGTGATATTTGGAGAAGGTCAAAGTATCTGACACTTTTTATATATAAAGGATAGTTTGGGATGGAGAATTTTCTTAAAAACCTCCGTGTTGCATCCTTGAAAGAAGCTGAACTTAACTGTCTCTCTCTCTCTCTCACACACACACACACACACACTTACACACACACCACACTGCTGTTACGAGTATAATTATATTTGCCTTTCTCTATTTCATAAGTACTAGATTTATGATTTGTAAATTAGCATTAGGTTAAAGAAATAAAGTCAAACAAAATAAAATAGCATTAAACAACAAACATCAAATAAAAAATTGTAAATACACACAATAGAGAAGTATTCAATTAGACTAAGGTAGATAAAAATTAGGGGTAAATAAAAGTGTAAATGTTCAAATAGAACATCAACAGTATATACATGTACATAAAATGTAAATTGTATGTAAATAAATAAATGCAAGCATGTAGTATTCCTACGGAATGGGGCATGCTATTGTTTTTAAATAAATAAATAAAAAAAACACACCACACCACACCACACCACACCACACCACACCACACCACACCACACCACACCACACCACACCACACACTGGGTGTCCCAAAAGACACCGACAACGTTTAGTATGTTATGCGGGATGGCAAACTGACCGGTTTTCAAATAGGAACCCCGGTCCAGAAATGCTCGAGAGTGTCGAAGTTTGAGAACGGACATTTGTGACAATTTTTTATCATTCGTTTTGGTGTCTTAATACGGGAGGTATGCAACCCTATACACTGGGATGAACGGCTTGAGCATAACAACGTTCCTGCGCTTGTGCTACATTTCTCCATAGAGTCCTTGGTGCACATCCTACTGCTTTACTTGTGCAGTTTCCAGTACAGTAACTCACCATGAAATGACGTAGGAGGTACACAGCTCGAAGCCCATTTGTAATGTAGAAAGCTCGATGTTGAAAGGTAAAAATGAGAAAAGTTCCAAATTGTTGAAAAATGACATCAAATTTAGCACGGACTTCATTGTATAGATTGTTTCTTATAGTGATTGAGTGAGTTTTGTTTAAGGGCCCGTTGACAACTAGGTCATTAGGGCCCCTGTTTCTTATAGGAGTGCAATTCAATTTCAATGTAGAAAGCACAGGGCAATTTTCATGTTATTACTCGCTCAAAGAAATCATTCCAAAGATGGCCCTACACGAGAATTTTATATATAATTCATGCACTATCAAACTATAAAATATACACGGCAAGCTAACAGAAACATTAAAATATGCGCTTTAATTTTTGTTCATATGTAGTAATATGAGATCTACATGCAATTACCTGATGAACTTTAAATTGTTTAGTACATTTTATCTGAAACTATAATATACCGTAGGTTATCTGGATATAATTAAAATATAGTTGACTTAATTACTTTAAATAAGCTTTGTAATATTCTACAAATAACTACCACAGTTAGAAAATATTCAGAAACAAAATAGGATTGCTTAGCTCATTACTACAAGTATCGCAGAATATCTACATCTGATAATAAAATAATAAAATCGTTTCTTTAAGTCTCCAGTGCAAAGAGTACGCTTCTGGAGGCCTTAATCGTACGCTTAGAACCACAAGGACACACGCAAACAGAACAAAGAAATACAGTAGATTAATTACTTAGGAGGATTACTACTTAGTAGTACTGTGAGAGGGAGGGGGGCGGAGCGAGACAGAGAGAGTATTTACCTCCTCCTTCAAAGTTGAACTCCAAGATCGGGCCCGAAGGTTGACCTAAGTACAACAGTAACTTTTCTTAATCAAAAATGCAACTGAGAAACTTTGTAATCGGCAGTAGTCCAGCTTCCTGAAATAGCTTGCTCTTAACTTACATTATTTGTCAGCATTTCCTTGAACCCTTTCCTCTCTGTTCTTAAAATATCCAACGTAATAAATCAATCCACGATACACAGACTGTAGAAGGTCATCGCTGAAGGACTGAAAAGCGAACTTCCGTCCGGGGAGTTTTTCTTTTTCTTTCCTTTTTCAATCCTCTTTCCTGAAGCTAAAATAAGAAGCTTAAGTTGGACAAACCTAACTGTCCACTCAAAATCTTTAAAACATTCATTTATGCTGAATGTAATGTATGTTATGTGCATGATAACGCTATAAATGTTCCAAATATCTATAATGTATGTCATTTTGCTCAAAAAGGTCCATACATTAAAACAGGGGAAAAGTACATATACCTTCATTTTTAATGAATAAGTAATACAGTTGATAAGTTTGAGCTATGTTTTATGATCCTACAAACCTCGCATTTGCAGGGAATTCTCGTCTATCGTGACAACCTAAGAAATACTGAATGATTCACACAAATGTAACTTCATCTAAAGCAGGCTGCTGGGTAAATGGATGCTTGAATGCTGGTTCCGCCGAAACATTTCGCCAATTATACCACCTTCATCTTGAGCACCGTAGCCTAAATGACTACGGCTGCCATTTGTAATTATGGTCTTGGGCATTCGCCATAGAGGCGTATTTAAAAATGAGTTTCCAGATTTGGAAACCTTCATTGCCCACCGGATTTGACTGTCCGTGACTTCTTCTTGAAGGGTCAAGTATACACTACACGTCCTGCACTCAGAAGAAGGATACGTGCAGTCCTGGAGGACATACCATTGAATATGCGGTATCGGGCGATGGCAGCTTTCGTTCGCGGCTTCGAGGAATGCGTTGAACGTGATTGCCGTATTTTGTGATAAAATCCTTCTGTTTTCAGCGAGTGTTTCAATAAATTAGTCAATTCGTTTCGAATTCTGTTCAATTAATATCCTACAATCCATTCTGCCGGACCCTGTATCAGATCCCTTTTATGAGATTAACCTATTAGAAGCTTTGGTTTCCAACTGCATCTTAAAGATAAATTCGTGAACAATGAAACAACCGATCTTAATTAAATAAGAATATGATATGATAAACTCCGCTTTCTGGCGTCATAAAAGATTTGCATGTTATCTGGTTTCAATACAAAATGTAAGTGCAAAAATTCACTCGAGGGTTAAATTTTGATGAGCTATTTTAACTGTAATAGCACGATGATTTGAAACCTTTCTAATCACTCAAACGATTTAATTTAACTTTTGTAATCCCAAACAATTCCGGTTTTCCCGATTATAAAGCAATAGCTTAACTTGAAGTGTTCATCAGCTGTAAACTATTTTCACGTTAGCAGAGCTTAAATACATTCGGTTTTGAGAGGTAATTAATGAATGCGCTCTCGTGTCCTTTTGGAATATCGGTTTTTATTAATCTCCGTTTTAATTAACCACCATTATTTAGCAACTGAGTAATTCAAATCAACTTGGTATCTCAACCGCGATAACATTTCACCTATTGGCTGTTCTGTCAACACACTGTGTGCCATTTGTCCCAGTTTAGTTACATGAAAATTAACTTCCCTAACTATGTTTATTTGGATAGGTTTTTCTTTCTCTTGTTTTTGTCACATGTGACCAGCGAGAGTAAAAGCGTTAATAATCCGTACGTTTGCGAAAATAGAAACATCTGAATTAATGACCCTTCCGTGTTTGTCATCAGGATATACAATATTATTTATTCCTGTTGATAGAGGGCAGAGAAATTAAATATTCCCAACTTTCGTTTCTCCTATTTTCCCGATTATCCCAAAACACCGTTTGTGCATTGTATACTTTTTCGCTACAAATCTATATATACAGAACTATATTATTCAGTTATTTGTACAAATATAACCGGGATCTTGCGCATCACACACCTTATTTGACAGGCCCCAAATAAATTCCTTTTTTAGGCTGGATGGACTTTGAAAATATAAAACTTATATCGAAAAAGCACACACACAAATGTCTAATGTTCTAATGAGTTAGCTCGAAAACCTCAACAGCATGGCTCAAAGAGATTAAATTTAAGGACAGCTTTGACTTTTACTTTCTCTGCTACATATAGTAGGTAGAGGAAGTAGCTTTTGTGTTCCACTTTAAAATTCCATGTCAACATTTCAACGAAAACGCGTTTGTATATCGACCGAAAACAATTTTGATTTATTCGCAAAGTTCGTGTTGACTTTTTATCCTTTCTATGCTTTAGTTCCTGTAATGTGTGCGGATTTGATGAGTACATTTTATTAAACGAACAGTTGTTCTTCATCAACCTGTAACTGCCCCGAAATCCTCCACAAATGGCCCTACGATAATAGCATGTACACAATTTGCAAAATGACAACCAAGATCCTCTGGCTATGGTCCTCAAATAACACTTGAGAATCGTGGAAATTGACCTTCCCCGGACACATCTGCACAATGCAAGAATAATCTTTATTGATACTACACATTTCATTGTAAATTCCCATGATATGTCTCGTGGCAAAAGAAGGGTTGTAAATAATTTGAAGGACGGGTGGGAACACAAAGAGAAACGGAGACAGTACGATTAATTAATTTAGTAAGGTAATTCATATTTTATTGTATTTATTCCGTTGGCGACATGGCCGAACGCTTAGATCGTTTGCCTGCCACCTAGGCGACGCGGGTTCTATCCCGTGACCCGCTTGTGGTATCCGTGGTAGAAGAAGCAGCGTGTGGGCGGGTTCTCCGATATCCCCTGCCACTCATTCCAACACTTGCTCCATCATCATCTTTCCATTCATCAATTTCTCTTCATTTCGTGTTGTCCTGTTCTTCAGTATCATACTTGGTGCTTGGCTGAACACTCGCTTTCAGGTCTTCACTCTTAGGCTCCTGTGCTCCCCAACAGGCGTCTGACCCTAGGCACTGCCTTGTAAGTCCTAGTGGGTGTGAGTCCTACATAAGGTGAGGATAATCAGGTAAAGAAATAGTATTTATTGCTGGTAAGCTTTATAAACCTACGTAGATAAATGAAAAACGCTAAGATTATTGTTATAAAAGCTCATAAATATGATCACATAAATGAATTTTTTGTTTATTTTCAATAGCCAGGAGTACCACTCTTCACTCAGCAGAAGTGCTACATTTAAACTTTCTTTTTTGTGGTTGTACTTCATATACCTTGGGCGTAATTTCAAATGAAATATAAATTTGACCTTTCAATTTAACTGCAATGGTCATTTTGGAGGAGCATATTGACTATCGGCAATGGTGTTAATTCCTGTACAGTTTCATTGGATTTCTTAGGGTTTTATACTGTGGGATAATCTTGGGCAGAGAATAATTATCTAAATCGACTGAAGTACGACGTCAGAGGTACCTGGTTCTTGAACAGATGTTTTATCTTAGTCTACAAAGTGAATTTTGCCGTACTCTCACTAAACTGAAATAATTTGCTATGATATTATTCATAGCTCTCGTAATATGATGTAGAATGAAAAATAAGCTTTTATGTGTTATTTTAGAATAGCTATGAAAGAAACATAATTTATCGTTGTTGGGCATTAAATTTTTGTTTGTTCTACTTCTTTAATGAGCATTAGGTATGGCATTGAACTAGCTTATTTGGTCACTATGAGTAAAAGAAGCCATTTGCGATTTTGGAAATATTACTTGAATAGATCGGAGATAGAAAGGGAAGACAGTGAGTGGCAGGGGGAGGGAAACTTCTTAGCACGTATCTGATGAGGAAGAGAAGCTGTGGGATGGCTAATGAGGAATAAGGCCTTGAATTAGCGATCCAAAAGTAAGAGCATAGGAAGTTTCTATAAAGGATGGTTTGAGGACTTCGCTGAGACACTAACAGTTTATTAACCCAAAGCATATATTATTGCTAACAGGATCAGCAGCTCTGATTGCCTAATTATGTTAAAAGCGGCGTGTTTAGTCCATCTCTCGCTTTTTCAACGTCTCTTTCGATTTTTCTGTCTCTTCCCCAATTCTCATCGCTTTCATTTTTCCCGCCCTGTCCCTTTTTTACTTTCTCTACTGGTAAGTAGGGGAAGTATTGTATTCCACCCAAAAAACTCGATGTCGAGATTTCACCCGAAATCCGAAAAAAAGGTATTTTTAGAAAAAGGTCGTGTGTGTGTGTGTGTGTGTGTGTGTGTGTGTGTGTGTGTGTGTGTGTGTGTGTGTGTGTGTGTGTGTGTGTGTGTGTGTGTGTATCTTTCAGTCTGTGGACAGCGTAAGTGAAAAATGAAGTCGGTTAAAAACCAAAGTTGGTATTAAAGTTTAATGTCTTTCAGGGATGCGACACGAAAATTTTGAAGAAAATTCCTCCACCCTAAACTACCTTTTACGTGGAAACTTTTTCGAAAATTTTGATTTTCTTGAAAATGGTACTAACGACTTCGATTAAAATGCCATATGTTTAAGATATTTTATGACAAATTAAATGTATAGTTTAAATTTTCTGGCTATGTCCTATGTAGTCCAGCTTACTCTGGATGACTTTTGAATAACTCGTAAACTTTAAGAGCTAGACAAGCTCTTAACCTTTTCATACCTGGTGAGTATTATAAGATACATAGGCTTATTTTTTCCTATTTGTACTAGTTTTAACTTTTTTTCCTGCTATATTCTTGTTATACTATCTGTCGCCAATTAAAAATACAAATTTGAGACGTTTTGAATTTGGTCTTGTGTGTGTTCTCTCTCTGTCAGTCTGTGGACAGCGTAACTGAAAAAATGAAGTCGGTTAAAAACCAAAGTTGGTATTAAAGTTTAATGTCCTTCAGGGATGCGACACGAAAATTTTGAAGAAAATTCCTCCACCCTAAACTACCTTTTACATGGAAAATTTTTCGAAAATTTTGATTTTTTTGAAAATGGTACTAACGACTTTGATTAAAATGCCATATGTTTAAGATAGTTTATGACAAAATAAATGTATAGTTTAAATTTGTTGGCTATGGTATATGTAGTCCAGCTTACTCAGGGTGACTTTTGAATAACTCATAAACTGTAAGAGCTAGACAAACTCTTAATATACAAAAATGTATATCTCGCTAAAACACAATTTATGTCCCTTAGACCCTTAAAAATGGCGAAATATAAAAAATGTCACTGTCAACCAATGGCTGAAAGTTTGGGGAGCTTCACTATACATGAACCTAAAAATCATCAAAGTGATCTTCTGCCAGGATATCTTAAATATCTTAAAAATAATGATTTTAAACAAAATGGTTAGGCATTTATAGAAAATCTTGCATTTAAAGAGTAGTATGGGATTGGGAGATTTTCTTAAAAAAGTTCATGTTACATCCTTGTACAATACTGAACTTGAACGCTACATTTGCCACTTATCAGACATTTCGCTTCTGGGTGACTTTTCGGTGGAAAACAATTTCCCCTTACCTGCTGTGGGTAGGTGGTGTGGCAAGAAAATTGGTATGCAGCTGCTCTAAACGAGGCAGTTGAACTGCATCATTGGGGTTAAATACCAACTGTGAGAACTACCAAACTCATCGCTGTCTTTTTTGTAGATATATTTGTGTTGTCTAGAGATCATGTGCTTTTCTCTCTGTCAGAACGTCAGAAACTTGATATCTGGAGCAATTGACCAGAGGTGATATGTGCCGTTAACTATCCAACTTCAGAATGGTGCAAAAGCTCCTGGGAATTGGCCGTTCAGGGAGGTGGGGGGCAGACGATTGATGAGGGGAGGTGCGACAGGAAGGCTATTCTCCAATTAACGGAGGCTTGGACTTCTGATGACGCTCCAGAACCGTTGGTCGATACGTCTGTCCTTCTGCCCTCTGGGAAATTAACGAGGGCTGTAGGTGCACAAAGTTCATTAGGTAACATCCACACTTGAATCTCGAGCCGCACTCGCTGGGGCATTAATGACTGTACACCCACGTGCACCTAGTACTCCCCTGTCTACACTGGTGTACTTTTTGTAGCATAGATGCTTGGCCTAGAAACTAACCTAACAAAATCACGTACGTAGTTCATTCCAGTGTTTAACATTCAGAACGCATTTGAATATTCCCAGACCTCTTAAGTTAGTAATCTCGTAGTCTCTTGACGGTGTTCATTAGTTCAGAGTTTCTCAGCCCTTCTCTATAGCCACGTGTTCAAGCAGCACTATTTGTCTTTCTCCCTAATCTAGTACAAAGAAAGTATAAATGAAGCTAAATTTTCCTTTTACTTTCTCTACACGAATTTACGGTGTGTAGAGGAACTCTCTCTCCCTCTCTCTCTCTCTCTGGGCGTGTGTGCGCGTGTGTGTTTGTGCAGTGTAATAATAATAATAATAATAATGATAATAATGATGATAATAATGATAATAATAATGATAATAATGATAATAATAATGATAATAATAATGATAATAATAATAATAATGATAATAATGATAATAATGATAATAATGATAATAATGATAATAATGATAATAATGATAATAATGATAATGATGATGATATAAATGGGTGCATAAGGAGATATTTGGGAGAAAACATGAATAAAGAAATCCAAATTCGACTACATATCATCGCCTCAAAACCAGTCTTGATGTATAGAAGTGAAACATGGATGCCAAGAGCAAGTGGCAAAGACGTATTGAAGCAGCTGAAATAAGATTTTTAAGCTCGGTATTAGCGGTGAGCCTTACAGACCAAAGAAAGGGTCAAGAAAGGAGAAAAGAATTGAAGATACGAAAAGGTATGGTGAAAGAAGTGAGAGGGTATCAGAGAAGTGAGAGGTGTTATGAACATGTGCAAAGAAGGTTCCCTGAGCGTCTGCCGCTGCAAGCATTTTTGTATAAGCCAAGAGCAAGACGGGATGAAGGACGTCCCAAGAAGAGATGGAAGCAGTAGTTTCAGTGACACTTTGGCTTCGGAACGGGAAAACCCCAATCCTTGATATGGAAGAAAAATAAGGAGAAGAATGAGGAGAAGAAGGAGAAGAAGAAGACAATTCACAACTTCACAACAATTCACTTCTCGTAAGCTTGCCTCAATGCTTTCAGTGTCTTTCTTCACTTTCTCCGTCTGTCATATACTATGACGATCCATTCACTCGAGCTCGTGAAATCTTTAAGATGCACAAGCACATCTGACACACTGAGTAACTCGTGTCTGTACTGTAACACACTCACCGCTGCTTTATCGCCTCCTTATGCAAAGGGGGTGATATCACACGGACTTTTCTGATCCCCTCAAAAGCGCCGTTGGTGCCGAAGCCAAATGTTTCTCGAAGGCTCCGGAGAAAACCCCTGTTTGGCAGCTGCTTCATTGTTAGTCGCGTGAATGAGGAAGCCTGGCCTTGCTCCTTTGCTCGCCGGCCTGGCATGTGGTGTAAAGTAGCTTAGGCCCATCCGTACTTTGTTGTGCGAGGAGCACGGCGTCACAATATCAGATATTAGTTTTAGTATTTTTTCCGCATTTTCTGAGAATGCGACACGAACATTTTCAATAAATTCCCTACATTCCCAAATATTCTTTACATGAAAAAAGTCTCGTTATTTTTTGTCAAAAATATTAACGATTTAGATTAAAATACCGCTCGATTTATTAAATAGTGACGAGTAAAATGTACAAATCATCTTAATTTTCGGGAAATAGCCCGTGAGGTCCTTTTAAAATGAATGCATCTTATTTACCTAATTTTGTATAATTGTGCTAACCTAAAAGAGCCTTAATACACAAGAAATGCATTTACTTCTTTCGTTTAACTTGTGTAGTTTAAAATAAACATGGCTCATTCATCTTAAGAATAACATTTTGATCTTATAAATACAAAGACAAAATTATATCAGGATATCTTTAAAACGTATAGTTTGCGTTATATAGCATCAGTTTTTTATCTCAAATCTAAAAGCTGGTTTAAGTAATGTATACATTTTTAAACACTCAAGTGTTTGTTAACGAGATTAACAGAGAAAACGACAATCTAAACGTTTATTATTACATCACGAACACCAGGACGCGTAATATGTTTTGGGGTTTTCTCGTTACTTCTGTTTAAATGGCACGTGAAGTGTGAAGTGTACTATTTTAGATAGCAATGACAATTTCTCCTGCTAACTGTCGTTATCTCCAGACCTCTCACTGTCCAAGACGAATCCTTGGTGACGCCTTCAGGTGGCGAATCATTACCAACTATTCATAAAAATCAAAAAGCGCAAGTTCGATTTTGTTGGGGTTTTGTTCTATGAATAATAATTATAAAACGAAGCGTAAATTTACACAAAACTGCCAATCATCCCTGCTAAATAAAGTATAGGCAGGCACGGTTAACGGAAAAAGCACAAGGACAGCCTAGAATGTCCCAGACGTTTTGAAATAAACAATTAACAATATGTAAAAAAATCAAAGCTTATTGCCTACATTTCAAAGGTACCTTCTTAAGCTATTTTTCTACATAATCGTCAGTTAAACTGAGGCATTTACCATGACACACGTTCTACAATACCGTCTCTGTAGAAATCTTCCGCCTGCGATTTCAACTTCCGGTTTACACGGCATACAGTTCGGCGTCAGTGTCAAAGCGTTTTGTACTGAGCCATTTCTTCATCACTATTCCCAATGTTCTGTAATCGTGAAACAAAGATTTTCACGAACTTTGTCATTAAATTTCATTGCCAGTTCATCAGTCACAAGACTAGGCCTACCACTACGGTCCTCGTCGTGGGCATTGTAATGGCCATTTTGAAAACCAGTGCATCATTGCCTGACTCAGTTTTCACTCATTATTCCCTACCCTTAAACATCACACAGTTGACGATACATTCAGTCGATTTGTTGTGTTTAATAAACAAAAACCTAATCACAGATCGCATTTCATAGGTGGCGAGATTTTGTATTGTAGCGCAGAGTTTGACAACTCCCGGAGAGCAAAGTAAGAAACGCACAATCTTCAATCTTCATCCAAGGTGTGAACCTGGATGCGTGCTGAGTGTTGAAACGTTTGGACACCAAAATGGTGGCTCTAGCCCTACTCATCGCCACGATAGGCCAAAACGTCAGGGACTTTCAGGAGTGCCCTCGGATCATCGGATCGTCTTACTGTAAAAATCTTGCATGAACTGACTTGCTGTAAGCAAAATAATTATCTGATGTAACTTTCTCTATCAATCTTAAACTCTTCTTTAAAACGCATTTTCGTCTAGCTACTTCATGTTAATCGAGATGAACTTTTGTAAAAATGCTTTTACTACACATTTCCTTGTAGACTCGAGGGAAATTTGGGAATACAGTAAATTAAAAAAAAAAAACAGTAGCATTTCTATAACCGTCTATCCCTATATACGTGAAGTACATAGCGTTTTAAAGAATATAGTGACTCCATCTAGCAGGCTGCTCAAAGACGCTCAAGGTCAAGCTACCTCACTCCACTACTTGTAAATACGTGGCCCCACGAAAATGGAGCGGTCAGAATAAAGATAGCTATGAGCGCTGCAGAACAAAGCTTTTCCAGATTGTTCGAGAAACTTACGTCTACCAACTTATCTACGAGAAGTTCGAGAAAATGTGGATGTCAAGAAATACAGTGCTACGTCATTTTTGTCTATATAAGCAAATGCGGCGGCGAGAGAGCGGAGTTCTTCGGAGTCGTTAAGTGTTGAACCAGACAGTTGTAGCAGTTGGTTTTAATGGTGTGTGCATAGTTGTGTCGTCAGACACAGTTTTGGACTTTTAATCATCGTGTCGGAGTAATTTTGTTGTGTAAAGCTGTTTAATGAGTGCGATCGTCCGAAGCAGTTTGTGAGACAGACAGAAGAAGATAGGGAAGCGCGTATAAGGATTACGATAGAACAGAACAGCCGAGTTGCAAGGTTACGAGCACTCTAGACTGTGTTAAAGACGGAAAAAAAAGAAGATTGTGTTTTTGAGATGCAATTTTAAGGGAAATAAAGTGAAAACGTAACTTGTCACTTGTCACACAGAGTAAAAAGCAGGATTTGTCAAAATTTCAAAACATTTTGAATAAGAGTGAGTAGAGAAAGTCACGTGGGTGCACACATCAGATTATGTTAAAGTAGTAAACTGACGATATTGTGATAAAATAGGTTGTAATTCGCTGCCTACCTATAACATATAAAAAGAATCTTGTAGGTCTAGCTTGCTGTGCAACCAACTAGGGATATCTTCGAGACAGAGAGAGAGAGAGATAAAAAAACAAGAACCACTGCAGTTGATTACAGGATAGGTAGCCAGGATCGATACTGAGAAATCTCAAGCAGAAATTCTTCTCCCTCTTTTGTGCGGGAACTCAATCTCTGTTGCACATAGAAGTTTGCTGTAAATAACTGGGGCCACAGGTAAACAGCTTTTCCCAGATGTACTATATGTGGTGCAGCTTTGTCAAACTGGAAGCTTGTGTATGGTACATACGCTCTCTTTGTTGCACCGAAGGGGGGCGGAAAAGGTCGATCGTTGATCCAGGTATCAGAGAACGCCGTATTAATTCTCGCAATCAGAAAACTGAACCCTTGATAACCAATATCGCAGTATTCCTCATTCGACAGTAAAGCAAATTACATGCCATTGAGAATCTCAATGGGATTGGAGCAAGTGGATACTCTTATAGTAGAGCCAGGACTTTAGAGATACTAGGTAAGGCTCATCACAGCATACCAAGTCCACCAAGGTGGGAGATGATGACAGTGGATAGTTGGGTAAGAGCAAAGAGGGTGAGGGGGGAAAGGGAGAATTAAGCAGGATAGGAAGAAAGAAAGGGGTATTTCCCGAGAGTAACAAGGTAAAATATTTCGGTAATCCGCAAACGATGGAGTAGGTTTATACACGCGGTGAAAGTGAGGTTATACTGAAGTAGTGAAATTGGGATAGTGAAGATTAGTGAAGTGTATAACATAAATCAATTAAGAACAATAGTGCAGCTGATAACAAACATTGAGAAAGAGAAAAAGTGAATATATGAAATAGAAATTAAAGCGGAGGGTGGGAGCAGGATAAGATTAGTGAAAAGGTATGAAGCAAACGTTTATAAATTAAACATATGTAATGTGAATGTAAATTGTAGTTATACTGAATATCTGCTCTAATAGCAAAAGGAGCCAGGCCTAACCCAAGGTGTGTAAGATTTAGTACCCAATAAATCATTCATTCATTACAGCATCATTATTACTCAGGATAACTGCAGTAATAATATAATTCTGACAAATGACAGTGCAGCAAATACCATTACTGATACCAGTGTAACAAATGACACTTTCAGTTACTTTTTCTGCCACTTTATTTCTCTGATAAAACGAATCACAAAACACAGCTCCCTATTTCATTATCATTGACATTTAAATAAAACTCTTCCCAATCACAAACCTATAATACTCACTAAAATTTGTATAATTTTTATAAAAGAAGGTAAACAAATAAATTAAGGAGTTAAAAAAATTATTCAATTTAATATACTCCCACTATCCACTGTCTTTCTCGGTCTCACAAACAGCTGGATTTGACACTCACTAAAGCTACTTCATACAACAAACAACTACGATGCGACGATTAAATGTCCAAAACTGTCTGACGATACTCGAGCTCTCTTTTCTCTCAACGCTGACTGTACCCTCACGTTCTTCAAACTACTATCAGCTGTCTCGTTCAACACTTGACTCCCAAGGGTTCCTCTCTCACTGCCGCATCCGCTTATATAGGCGAGAATGACATCGCACGGATTTTTCTCTAAATTCACATTTTCTCAAATTCTCGCCCATAAGCCCACAGTTGAAAGTTTCTGGAGCAGGCTAGAAACGCTTTGTTCTGTCGTACTCATAGTAGTTTTTGTTCTGGCCGCTCCATTGTCGCCGAGTCACGTATTTACAAGAGTGGTGTGAGGTAGCTTGACCTCAGCGTCTAATGAGGCTTCCGGCCACCATCATACTATGGGAAAAAAAAAAGAAAAAAAAAAAAAAAAAAATCTGTGTTGCAGTCACATGACCTCTGCTCGCTATAGCACAGACTTTCTTAGGAAATTATATTCTTCTATCTGCCTTTTGTTGATAGCAGCAGAAATTTCCTGAAATTGTTTTATTACACATTTCCTTGTAAGCACAATGGAAACGGGGGAATACAGTACCTTAAGCGATAGTCAAATTCTTTAAGACCTTGCTGTTATGTGATGGCATTGAAATACCCTTCTATTTGCATGACCAGGAGGGAAGAAACGAATAACTACTTACCATTTTAAAAAGGTGTAAATATCAGCAAACTCATACCAATGGTAAAGGAATATCGCCAGTAAGGTTAACTCCACACGAAAGAATTATTTGACATAAATAGTCTGTTTTCACGACATAAACGTTTTCTACGCAGTGAGATTTTATATATCTCTTACGGCAAAGAGGACTTCAGAAGCTATTCCCAAAATTATTTAGAAAACTGTTACTTGCTGAAGGATTAGGAACGTGCAACATAAGCACGTTAGAATTAAATTGTCTGCAATAATTAAAATGCTGTATCAAAATGATAAATTCAGATTTCGAAATATGTGCTTCTTCAAGACTAATCTTACTACATTATACAAACATCGGAAATGAAACGGCCAATCTGAACTTGAGTGATATTTATATTGGAATTCAGTTAAATGGACGGTTATAAAGTCTTTCGAACTATCTTAATTTACTTAACTTTAAAGTAATAATACAATCATTGACCTTCTTGTTGATTTTTCCCTTCTTTAGCAACCAGATCTCTTTGTGTTCCTACTTTTTCGTTGCTACGTTGTCCAACTGTTTACATCACTTTTCCTTGGTTTTCTAGCTCTGTATCAGCTCTAACGTAATCTAACGAGCACATAGTTTTTCATATACTAATATTGTTTTTACTATCCGTAATCCCCCTTGGGTCTTTCGGAGAAGAAATCTTCCTACAGCGCTCTCTCTCTCTCTCTCTCTCTCTCTCTCTCTCGCTCTCTCTCGCTCTCTCTCTCTCTCTCTCTCTCTCTCTCGCGTGACAAGGAAGCATACCTTCTTGTTTTTTGTTGTTTTACATAAAAAGGGTATACATTATGCATATAAATAAATGTAAATTGATAAATGTAATTCTATGTATGATTGTTTTAGAGGACATATTTTTCTCATTTTTGGTGTACCAGATACATCTATTTTATAGCATAATGTGCAACAATGTAGTTATTAAATCTCCAAGGTTTAATTCCCATAACTTACCATTTTCGGTATGCTGGAGCTAATTATTTCTGATTTCTTATTTTGAAATAAATAATCTTACGTATATGCTCCTTTGATAAATGTTTATTCTGTTTTCCAGCACATAACACAAGAAGCATTAATATCACTGTTGTATTATCAATGGTCTACTTTTAATTTTTTAAATTGATTTTGGTGTTATGGTCTTCCTTCAACACATGTGATGTACACTTAAAGCTTTCAGAGAAGTCACGCTTTTATCTATTGTTTGATAAGTCTAAATAATTTATTTTAAATATGCATACAAGTAATTAATATTAAAGCTTCGGAAATAGCTATACCTGTGCACACCTCCCATCTCTTATTCATAGACTTTGAGGAATATTCACACACGCGGATGAACGATGATTTTGAAACGTGTTTCATTTTCGATTTCATCTGTTTCTTCCAAATCACGTTTTCAAATCCTATGCTGTACTCATCAATCTTGTTCTTTGAAACATCGTGTTACATGTTTGTAACCCTCCCCATAAGCCCCGTTATGTGGATCATAAATCTTCTGCCGACATGGAGGTTACAATTGCACTCTGGTGGCAATGTTGTTACTATATTTCATTTCCTCCCCTCAAGGAAAAAAGGTGAATAAAGCCATTTCTGTCACGTTACAATGAGTAAAACAAATAATGTAATATTTCAAGTTAACAAGACAAATAGTTCATAAAATACACTTCATGTTATGTATAATATTGCAAAATCAATTATGGATCAGGATGGAGAGAGGGAGAGAGAGAGGGAGTGTGTGAAGTGGAAAGAAGTGTTGGAGAGGATAAAATCATAGGAAAGATAGTATAGTGGAAAAGATTGGAGCGAAAAATGTGGAGGTCATAATATTACTATAAAGGGAAGGTAGATACAGTCACAATAATGCAATTAGCAGGTAGGGGTAATAAGAAAGGTGCAAAAACAGGACTGTCCAAGGGAAATTTAACTCACAGAGACTGTCTCACTCTGCTGGCACCATGAGCAAACCCCACCATAGGTGTTAGGAGCACCTTACCCGACCGAGGTCTTAAATTTTATTTATTATTTATTTGTCTGGCTAGCTGCCTGCCTGCCTGTCTCTCTGCCTGTCTGCCTGTCTGTCTCTCTGCCTGTCTGTCTCTCTGCCTGTCTGCCTGTCTGTCTCTCTGCCTGTCTGTCTGTCTGTCTGTCTGTCTGTCTGTCTCTGTCTCTCTGTCTCTCTGTCTGTCTCTCTCTCTCTCTCTCTGTCTGTCTGTCACTCTGTCTGTCTCTGTCTGTCTCTCTGTCTGTCTATTTGTCTATCTATTTATATTGTTATGTATGAATCTCTAATAATTTTTGCAAAACTTATAGCAACCCGTACAACTTCACAACATCGCTCTGTTAAATCCAATAAGGTTATTTCGTGATAACGTGAATGAATTTGGGAGAAAATAGTACCTATGACAAATTTCCGTTTCCAAAATTATTCATAATACTTACTTTTTTTAAATTTTGCAATTATTTCATCTTCAAAACGTTAAAAATAATTTTAAAAATATACATTTTAAAGTTTCTACAGTAACAAACGGGATATAAGTACAAGATATGCAAATATGCACATACTTTTTTGTACAATAAATATATTCGTATATAAATATAATACACAAACTTTTATGTGTTGAAAGGAAATTTACACTCAGATGTTTGTAATAATGCTTACTTCAGCTATAAACTGTTCATAATAAGGCTTGAATGATGAATATTATATAATGCCAGATTTTGATAGCTGGAGTTTCAATGCTAATTTGGAGTTTGATACTTGGACGTATGGGATAATTATCTTTATATGGTTTATTTCCATATATTTGGGAACATGTTATGAATTTTGAATATTTGAAAAAGTAAAAGGGTATGGAAGATGACATTTTCCTGAAATCTTTTGTCATATTTAAATAGCGGAGTACCGTTTAAAAGTGCTTTCCAATTGGAATATTCAAAATCTGACTACATAGGGTAAACAAATTTGTTATAATGATCGTAAAAATGTGCCACATAACAATAGTTTGTTTAAATCCATGTTCAGAAACTTTATTTCTTTACTACATACAGTAAGTAGGAGAAGTATTGTATTAAACCCTAGCGGAACAGCCCTGCGCGGGCCAAGGCTTACCGCCCTGCCGCTGCGTTCTCCTACTCTGTCCACTACAGGTGCCATGAGTGCAGTGCAGAAATGGAGGTGTGACGTGGTCAGCGCCCCGAGCCCTCCCGACCGGTTATGCGGCCTTCGTCGCCTGGATCACTACTTCTTTATCGAGTCGTTCCTCAATTGGCCCTTCAGGAACCTAACGAGTATGAATCCACTCCGTGCCAGATCTCCTAGCGGGAGAAAATTCTCCACGCCGGTGCCGTGGACCGAATTCGGGGTCTTTGAGCCAGAGGTGTTTGACCCAAAAATTTGATGTCGAGTTTTTTCCAGAAATACATTCTTTGAGGCCTCCTGAATAAAAAAAGCATTTTTAGAAAACAGTCCGATTCTCTCTCTCCCTTTCTCTCTCTCTCTCTCTCTCTCTCTCTCTCTCTCTCTCTCTCTGGCTGTGTCTGTGTGTGTATGTGTGTGCCTGTCTATGTGTGAGTGTTTTTGAACAGCATAACTGAAAAACGAAAAGTTGGTTAAAACCAAAGTGGGTATTTAAACTTAATATCTTTCAAGGAAAAAAAAAAAAGAAAAGATTTTGAGGAAAATTCCTCCACCCAAAACTACCCTTTAGATGGAAAATGTTTAGAACATTTTGTCAAAAATGGCTAACGATTTTGATTAAAATACCGTATGCTTTAGATATTTTATGGTTAATGAAATGTATATCTTGAATTTTCTAGCTATAGCTCATATAGTCCTGTTTACTCATGACAATTGCATAACAGATAAACCTAAGAGATAGACGAAATCTTAGTCTACAAAAAGGCAGATCTCGTTAAAGCATACAAGTTATGTTCAAATGCATTATTTGTGGAGTGAACCATTTCCGAGGTATTGCTAGTTATTTGTGTGAGTCTTGCAATACTTAAGTTTTCTCAAATAGAAGGTCGTTATTCACTTTTTATCTCTTGGCCGTGCAAGGATAACAGAAATTCAAAGCCGCAATATTGTGACCAGCTTTAAAAGATTTGACTATCGCTCAAAGCCTACTGTATCCCCATATTCCTCGTGTATCTACTACCCCCCCCCCCAAAAAAAAAAAAAAAAAAGCAATAAAGTAAATTCTAAATTCTGCAAATATTTATCTGGACTAACATGAAGATAGAGCAATAAGAGTTTTTAGGCGTAGTACAAGAGTAGAGAAAGTCATTTGTGTGCAACACATCAGAGCACTTTGCCTTTGAAGACAACCACGACAAGATGGTCGAAACGTCGGTTTTATCCCACTTGACAATGCAAAAGACCGGATAGTTGGCCGTGGAAGCTTGAGAGAATATGTTACATCAGAGCGTTTTAGTTGCTAGTGTCTCTGAAATGTAAAGAAGGTTGTGCCTGTCACAAAAAATATAAAGGAAGTTAAAAAGAATATTGAACTACTGTTGAGTAAACGCATAAAAGATTAATCAACTATTGAATGGTTGCCACCAGCTTTGATAATGTTTGTGCCTCACTAGATTATTTGATGTTGGAAAGCTTGCAAACTCTGATCCTATCCATAAAATGTTTTTCCGTGCTAAAATGATAATAAAGAACTCAGTATGAAAAATGACCCCGCATAAAGCGCAGGGCACCCAAGCTAGGCAGACCAGTTGTTGTATATTGACATCTGTCAGAGATTAGCCACAAAATATTTGAAAATATTTGTTTGCAGTGCAGTCTGAACCTCTAAAAATATATGGGATGCTTTTTAACGCCAGAAATGTCGCAGAATTACATCTTAGTATTTGTGCATTTTGTACTTTAATGTGGTATATCATTTATCAATGTAGAAACAATATTTATGTTTTAATATTTCTTAAAATGGTCTGCATCTTCCATTGTGTATTGTAAATCCTGTACCACTTTACAGAAATATCTAATGTGTGCACTCCCATGACTTTCTTTGCTCATTCTGGTACACATTATTCTTGAAAATGACTATTCTCTGTCGATTTCATGTTAATCAAGATACATCTTTGTAAAAATTGTTCAGTTACACATTTCCTTGCAGTTACAATGGAAAAATGGAATACAATATGAGATAGTTAACTCTTTACAAAGCTGGTCGCTATGTGAGCTTTGAAATTCTCTTCTCTGGTATATCCAGGAGATAAAACAAAATGAAGAAAAGGAAAGAAAAGAAAGGAAAAATGATTTAAAAAAGTACAAGTATTGAAAAATTGTAAAAATCAACAAGGAATATCACGGGAATGATTCAACCTACAAGAAATCATCTGGAATAAGTTGTGTGTTTTAACGATATCTACATTTTAATGTTGTAATATTTGTCCATCTCTCACGGTTTACCAAACTTGAGAAAGTAATCCAGAATGAAGGAGATTCTGAGGAAATTCCCAGAAAATTCAGGATATACATTTATTTGTCAAAATCATTGGTGATTCCTGAGAAAATAAAAGGTATTGAAAAATGTTCAACGTCAATGTTAGTCTGAGATGCAGACATTTTTTTGAAAATTGTGTCGCATCCTTGAAAGATATTAAACTTAAGTACGTACTTTGATTTTAACCGACTTTTCCTTTTTCAGTTACGCTGTTCACAAACACACACACGCACACACGCACGCACACGCACACATACACACACGGACCTTTTTCTACAAATGTATTTTTATTCAGGGTGCCTCAAAACATGTATTTCCGGTGAAATCTGGACATCCAAATTTTGGGTCGAAAGCTCCCCTAAGGAGTAGAGAAAGTAAAAATAGATTAAGGAACTGAAAGCCCTGTTATCAACGTTCTAAAAAATTGATAACTCAAATATTTTCTGAAAGAACGGGTCATCAATTAGGTGGGATAGGGTTTTAATTGGCAGGGCAGAGTTTATTATTTTCCTTTCAGAGTTAGTGTGATAGATTTTCTTCATTATCAAATCACCAGAAATACACGGTTTTTATCAACGTCAAGCTGGACGTTTATGATGAAAATTGCCTGTTGCTGGACGCTGCCTTCAATTCATTTGAAAGTCAAACAGAAATTTCCGTTCTCCTATGTAGGAAAAAAAGAAATAATAATTTCCCTCGACGCTCTACCTGTCTCCACGCGAAGAGAAACTAATTTCAAGTTTTATTCATACATTCTTTTTATATAGAATTTCCATTTCAGTAATTGATGGAAAACAATTTTTTGCAAGAAAGAGAAGAACGGAACATAGAAGATGGATGACTCAGGTGAGAATAGTTTAACTGCATCAAGCATTACTCATTGTGGTAAGTGACAATGAGTTATTTTCTTTTAGGTGCGTTCGCAATTATTATAGTTGTTCTGTCCGTTTCTACGTGTGTACGTTTGCACCCTTAAATGTACAAATTTAAGTAAACTATTTTTAATTTAGTGTAAGGTTTGACACGCCTCAATGCAAGCATATTTAAGCGTTATTTTGCAAAACTTCTATACTACTTCTTAGCTAGCAAAACAAAATCTAACTCCTGAAATGTAACGTTGCATTTGTAACACTATTGGATTGAGCTTTTTATGTTATAGTGTTATCAAGCGGAAAAAACTTGGTTTGATGAAGCAGATTCGGTATAACTAAACCATAGGTTGTCAGGGTCAGCAGCACAAAAGGAGCCAACGGCAAGTTAAAATAAACCGATATGAATCCGAACGTAACATGGGCGCACCAAACGCTCCAAAATGTGTAAAGAATACAGTCTGTAATCTTCATGATGCACTTATGCAGTTGGATACTTCGATTTTCCTCAGAAATTATTTGTATAATTATAATTAATTGATGAATAACAAGTATACGCATTTGACGTTTAAAATTATAGGCATGTATATATTTTAAAATAAAAGTACTTTCATTTTAAGTGATTTATTTATAACCAAGCATTCATAGCGTTCATTACAGAAATAACAGATGTTCATTATGAAAACGGTCTACATTGACCTAGTTTTCTTAAGTTTCTTCTTCAGAGTGTACTTTTATACTTGTAGAATTATCATTATAGTACACTGCAATATTTCTAAAAGTATCAACATAAATCATCTGCAGTTTTCACTTAAACACTGTTTTCACCAGGGTATACTAAGAATAGAACGTAGATATCAAGGTTGATGAGGTCCTTCGTGGTGAGCAACTAGTGTCGATTTCTTCGGCAGGGATTTCTTCGCATCAGGAAATCCCACAGAAGCGTTTCCCAACTGGTTCAGGATCCGGAGTGTAAATGTAATGTACGAGTACTAGAAATTCTGCCTGTAACGATTATCCTTTGTCTGATAGATGAACGGGAACTTCAAATTTCCAAATCTTGTTGGAATTCTGTGGTGTATCCTACCAATCCGTGATGTAATAACATCACAGGATTCATCAAGGCCTACCTTACTAATGAGTAATTATTTCAAAATATACGAGATATAGAGATATTATGATATGTTTACAAGATGTTTATGCATTCTTTTTGAGTGTGCCACTTTATTTTGATGTAAATTTAATAAAATGAAAAAATATTATTTACTTAATGAACCTCTAATATGTTAAAGAGTGCTCGACATTTTATATTTTCAATTATGTGCAACAAAATACTCAATAAAAAATTCACATAATCACTGTATTATCTGAATTGTATAATATAAAATATGTTATGCACATGGGCAGCTGCACTAATATAGCATTAGTGAGATATGGTTTGATGACATACTTTAATAAGAAAGGGTATCATAACAAAAGAACAGAGGTTGGTGAAAAAAGAAACTGATGACAGATTCGAAATCAACTTGGGCAACTTACTATAAATCAGGTAGTTTCAAGCCAGTTCCTCAAAATTTGTAAAAAAGTGTAAAAAAGAGTTATGTAATCTTTGAACTAATTGTTACTGGTAACTGTATCGTAAAAGCTGACGGTTGTAAAGGAATAACACAAACATATCACGTGGACAATTCTGCTAAACAAAGCATATTAATACATAGACTTGTAGACTCGTATGATAATGAATAATATTGTTTTACGTAAGATAACAAGTTATGTAATGCATAACGTGTTTATCCTACGAACAGCATCATAAACAATTAAATAGAGGCTAGGAAGTATTGTTGTGTATCATAACACCTGCCCCTATATTCACTCAGTAATTTAGTTCGAACACGGAGCACAACCTTCACTGCCGCAATTCTTAATGGTGATTACGTAGTTTCCCTGGGTATGTATGAGTGAGTGAGTGAGTGAGTGAGTGAGTGAGTAGACAACACCAGTTAAGTTGGCTGATAAATGTCATGGATATTAACCTTCCGTTGCTCTCTAGGGATCTGGGAGACCCCTACGTTTATTTAAACGTCTAGTTTTCGAACGAATGCAACCTCCTAAGACATCTAATATTCCACCTTACTCGATTGTTAGATGGAGCGGCAACCTTACCTGTTTATTTCTTTAGCTCCAAGATAACTAATCGGCAGTTTCGTATCGCAGAGGTCAACCAACTCTACTGTCATTGCATATTACTGACACTTGCTTGTCCTCGTTAATTGTGCAATGTTGCAAGTAGTATGTTATTAATTCTCACAAACAGCAGTAAAAGGTATGGTTTACAAACTCCCAAGGATTCGGAAGAAGTGCATCATCTACCTTATACATGTATGACAATTTGTATGAATCAGATTATTCCAATTCTGAATATAACCTGAAAATGAGATCTTTAGATTTAGAAACTGATAATAAAGAAGAGGTTGAAAGCAATCTATGTGATATGTATTTTGTGGGTAACATCACATGTTTGTCAAAGATATTATTATATTATTATTATTATTATTATTATTATTATTATTATTATTATTATTATTATTATTATTATTATTATTATTATTATTATTATTATGATTATGATGATGATGATGATGATGATGATGATGATGATTATGATGATGATGATGATGATGATGATGATTATTATGATTATGATTATGATTATTATGATTATGATTATGATTATGATTATGATTATGATTATGATTATGATTATGATTATGATTATTATTATTATTATTATTATTATTATTATTATTATTATTATTATTATTATTATTATTATTATTATTATTATTATTATTATTATTATTATTATTATTATTATTATTATTTATTAACATAATGCTCATAATGACCAAGAATATTAAGGATAAATGAAGCTAAACCTGGAAATGAAGGAAAAATACAATTTCAAAAATAATAAATGCAAGCATATAGAGACAAAAAATATAGCGAGGGCCTACTAGCCCCACGTGACTAACGGTGTTCTACCAGGGCGCGCGCCTAACGGAGGGTTGATTATTTGAAGCGAGTTGCCAACCCTTTGGTGATATAGAATTAAGATGTTTCTTAATAACTATTTTAGTACGAGAAACCAACTATTAAAGTAGGTATATATTTTAACTTCCAACATATTGACAATGTTACGGTTTAAAGTCATAATTTCCATTAATAACAATGAAAGCGTAAGTTGCCGTGAGTCGCTGAAATGTTCAGTGGAATGTTACCCTGCGGTAACCGCCAAATATGTATGACGCTACAGCGGTTTTTCGACACTACGGCTGCCTATAATGAATAGGCAGTAAAACACTTCTGAAAGACTAGCATTTTAGAAATGTACGATGTTTTATCCCTTTAACTCTCGCCTATTCCATGACTATCCCACCACTAAGAATCCTTTTTACTTTAATTTATGAAATTTGTAATTTTTGGTAACCCGAACCTTGAGCTAACGGGTTTCTTGTCGACTGATTTTATCTGAACTTTAACTACCTTAACTACTCTAAGTTATCACTAATTGTTTTTCCTCAACACATCAGTTTCCTTGCCTTCTGTTCCATGATAACATTTTAATTTGTGCTTCTTACATTACGCGTTCTTTTTCACATACGGAAATTGTTTCTTGCAGTATCACCTTCTCACATCTTTATAAGAGTATTAATCTTGGCAGTGAATACTTCCGTATCGATTGTTAAATCCCTCATCTCTTTCTCCCGGCACAGAAGGAGAAATTTTTTAAGAATTAGGTAGATAAAGCCAAAGGAAAGGTGAAGTTACTAATAAAAGAGCTACGGTTTTGGTGGGAAGACATTCACCATCGTAGAACATGATGCAGCAAGTACTTTCACCGTTACCCAAGATATTCTGCTCCTGTAGTCCTATTTTAGTTCTGCTACTCGCATGCAATACAATTGGCTAATTCTACCCAAAACAGTCGTTTCCTAACGACACTATAGTTTCTGAGGTCAAACCAAATGTTTTCTTTTCACTATTAAAATTTCCATTCTTTTCCGCATCCATTTCATGTATGGGTTTAGGTACGTTTTATAGTTATCAAAATCGCATTTAAGTAACATACTGTATCTGACACTAGGTAGGTATCATTCTTCAAAACTATTTTTCTGAGCTGCTAAACCAGCATATGAGAATTAAAATGACTGGAGCAGTTTTGTCATATTTTACATTCAATTTAAAGTCTAAAATGTTGTGTTACAAAAATTGATATAATTTTTAAAATTGCATATAAGCAGATAAAATTAGAATGATGGAAAACTAATCTACTCGTTTTGTCAGAAATACTGTCTTCTGGGTTCACCATAAGTTTAAACTTATTATAACACAGGGTTCTTCAAATAAATGTATCTAAGTGAAAATATACCAACATTATGTGTTCTGAGTATTAATTTACATTGGTATCACATGCCTTACTTTGTACTTGCAAACTTTGTTTTAATGTAATTGTGCCCTACTCCAAATATTGTCAAATGCATAGTACACAAATTGATTATAGCTGTAATCGTTCAGCTGATGTGCATATTAGGTTACTGATATGTTGTTCACGTGTAGACCATAGTGTTTAACTACATGTGCCCTTAAAGCAAATGCATCATTTGATCACAGCACGAGAGGAGGCTAGAGACTCAGGAATTATGCTTTATATACCAACTAAGAAAATGAAATCTGCTGAATGTTGTTTAACGGCTAAAGCTTTCCTAACGTTTAAGAATTCCTTAGAATGAAACTTCCTTATGCTACCCTTCACCACATTAAAATGTGCGCCCATTAATGGAACACTAAGAAGATGCTTCATCACCGCTTTCATCTTCCAGGGATTTCCTTTTGTTCCTTCCTTTCCTTTGTAAGGACTCGCGATGCTCCAAATCCGCAGTCCCGCAAGATGTGTTAATCATCCCCTGTCGTTCTCTATCTCTTTCTCTCTGTCCCTTTCGGGGTCTGACATGACCCTATGTCCATAGAATACTAACAATTGCCGAATCATAGTTTCACCTCTTAACGTGTCTTTTAGGCATCTATGATTAGCAATAACATTACAACTGAACTGCGCACGTTTCTTTCAAAACCTTGTACTGCAACAAATTTTCTTCTTTCTGAACGGAAAAAACTTAATAAACCCCCGTATTTTAAATAATATAACGTTTTTGCTGAATTTAATTAAGTATTGCAATAAATAGAGGAAGTAGAGAAGGTACCCATTGTATTCGACCTAAAAATTCGATGTCGAGATTTCACCGAGGCGCCCTGAATTCAAAAAAGCATTTTTAGAAAAAGATCCGCGCGTGTGTGTCTGTCAGTCTGTGGACAGCATACCTCAAAAACGAAAACTCCGTTAGTAACCAAATTTAGTATTTAGGTTTAATGTATTTCAAGGATGAGACACGAAGATTCTGAAGAAAATTTCTTCAGCCTAAACTACCCTTTAGATGGAAAAATTTTCGAAAATTTTGATTTTCTTGATAACGGCTCTAACGATTTTGATTGAAATGCCACATGTTTGCAATATTTTTATGGCAAATGAAATGCATATCTTGAATTTTCTGGCTATAGCCCCTGTAGTCGTATGCATTGTGGATGACTTTTGAAGAACTCGTAAATCGTAAGAGAGACTTACTATTCACAAAAATGTAGATCTTGCTGAAACACACAATTTGTGTCCAAATATATATATATAAATATATATATATATATATATATATTTTTTTTTTTTTTTTTTTTTTTTTTTTTGTAGAGTAAACCATTTCGGAGATAGTCCTTATTTGTGTCAGTTTCGTAATACGTAAACCTTTCGTGAAATGGAACATTGTTGTTCATTTTTCATATGTTAGGCGTGCAAAGAGAACGGATCTCAAAACTTAAAAAAAGATTTGACTATCGCTCAAAGCCTACTGTATTCTAACATTCCCATTGCATCTACAAAGAAATAAGCAATAAATGATTTGTACAAATGTTTATTTCAACTAACACGCAGAAGATAAAGGAATAAGAGTTCGTAAGAATGATTAGTACAAAAGTAGAGAAAGTCATATGAGTGCAACACATAAGACTTTTATACTTACTTTTTATCCAGTTGTTTCATAACATTCTCTCTGAGGTGGAACAATTGTTTACAAATATATATTTTGTACTATGGCTTTCCATGATAAGGGTTGCGGCACTTAGAAACCTTGCTTTAATTTGGCTTAGTGATGCTAGGACGATTTCTATCTAAATTCTTGAAAGAAAATGAAAAATACACAGGCTTTGCAAAATGATCACCTTATGTTTGGGTGTCAAATAAATAGAAATGCTTGGTAACAGGAACGTAGTGTATTTGAAATCTAGAAGAGAAGATGAAGTACATTCATGAGTATCTGTATTCTAAGAGCATTATAAATAAATATAAAGCAGAGAAAATGTTTCAATATATACGAGGCTTCAATATTGTCACTTATAAGGTAACTGTAGGTTTTAGGTCGCCAAAACCTGCAGACAAGACTTTCAAGGAAACAAGAGTAAGTTAGAATAAGACACAATAAGCAATGAACAGGTAAGGAATTGAGATCCTGCATTAGAAATAAAGATTAAAAACAGAAAACATTCACCACATACAAATCATTACACCAGGAAACATAAATAGTTTCAAAAGTGCACCCCAACGAATATAAAAAAGAAACATGCGGATATTTGTTTCACTGCCTTAAGATTTAACCTCACTTGAGTTAGAACTAATTTTCGTGCTACCTATTTGTCTGCATATAGCTTACTTGTGTGTTACACCAAACTCGTGATGGTACCTTAGTTATGTCCCCAAAAGAGAAAGTTTATCTTAATCATCTGTACTGTAAAACGTAATGAAAATTAGACATGATCAGATAATATATGAAGTCCAGAATATTTGCTAGCTCAAGGTTCATTGTTTATCAACTTCCCGGTTGATAAAGGAATAACTAGTGGACAATTCAAAAAAGTAACAACGAACATTTTGGAAATGGTTCACTTCACAAAAACATGCACCTTACTTAAATTGTGTGCCCTAGGGAGATATACACTTTTTATGCAGTAAGCTCTGTGTATCTCTTACGATTTACCAGTTATGTAAAATTAAGAACCCTTCTGAGGGTATTCAAAGAAAATAGAAGATATACAGAAGGTTACAAAAGTATGTACTCACTCCTTGATAATCGGTATCTTCTGAACAAAGATGCATAGACTTACACATCCTGCGCATTAATGTAGTTCAGTGCTTTGTGAAGAGGTGACACGTATATTGTGTATTTAAGATGACCGCTATCGCGGTGGTCTAAAGCGTTTATGGCACATAACTGCTGAGCGAACTGCGGAGTTCGATCTAAATTTTCTAGACATCTATGGGGGACGTTAAAGAATGAAGTTTGTAGGCCAAAGCCAGCTGATAGCGGATTCTTATGGATCCTCTATAAGAATTAGCACAACCATCGCACCGGACATACTGATATCTGTAGTTCGCTGAGTAGTTGACAACTATGGACGCTGTAGATAGCTGGTGGTGGTCATTTTGAATACACAAAATTACTGATACCTATTGAGAAAACAATATTACTGTGCAAAATTGTAGGTCTCCAGTACGGCCAATGGATCTCCGGCCCTGACGTTTTGTGTTGCGATGAGTTGGTGGGGGAAGGTTAACATTGCCAACATATTGTAATGAGCTTTGGAAGATTGATTCTCAAAATTATCTTACGCTTACACCATTGAAATATATGTACGTTCATATTTTTATTTTCATAAAATATATTCGTCAAAACACCATTCTGTCCGAATATTGCTTTCACATCTGTTAAGTAACTGTTACTATTGGCAATACTGGAAGCGACCATTTCACAGATGTTAAAACCTTCTGCTAGTACCATCAGCAGCCTCACTGGTAGGCGTGGGTTCCATATCTAGCATCGTGTTGCCAACTCTGTGTTAAAAGGACCACGTGGTTCATTGTTTGTGCACGTGAAGTTTGTCACAATTTTATGTGTGGGTGAGTTCCGATTTTAGTGTTTCTTGTCTTGTTACTATTATTATTGTACTGTGCTTTTCAAATGGAAAGGAGTTTGTCCTGAGCGCCTCCATGCCGGCAACCAATCGGAGTTCTATGTTGACATATTGTGCCAGGTAGACTTGCATGAACTACGACAGTGTGCGAGAGAGAGAGAGAGAGAGAGAGAGAGAGGGGGGGGGGAAATAAAATGAGTGGGGGTAATGAGCTTGCAACGCTGTGCACGTAAAGGTATCTCATTGGCTGTAGATCAGAATTCTTCCCATTTGAAAAGTACTATAGTTACAACTAGAAAAACAACTCAACACATTCCTACAGTGGACACGCAAATGGCGCATAACCATTAACATACAGAAAACACGAGTCATTGTGATTAGAAAAACAATGAAACACTCATACAAAACAGTTACACTCACATTTAATAAACAAACAATCACATGCCACAAAACAGTTAAATACTTAGGAATACGCATACACAACAAACTCAAAATCAAACCACAGTACACAAAACTAATGAACAAACTCGACCCGTTCATTCAACACTATACTATCTGGCCAAATTAAACAAAAGAGGACTCACACCACACATATTACACAAACTTTACACTACATTGATACGACCACAACTGACACACGCAGCCGTAGCCACAATGCCCCTGATAACCTCAGTCATGATAAACAAGATAAAATCTTTCGAGAGGAGGTGCCTTAGGACTGCACACACACTTTCCCTATCATTCAAATCTAACACGTTATATCAATACACTAACACAATTCCCATAGACACATAGCTCAACAAATGATAACATACATATATAATGCACACAAAGAAGCTACAGAAGAACACTCATAAACACAGCACAAAAGATGACCATACAGGAAACAGAAAAAGACAAAAATCCTCCCCTCATTACACTGATACACGTATACGACAAATAACAGCAAGAACAGGAAAAACTTGAACACTTACAACACTTTCAAAACATTTAAATACACAAAACACATAAACACACACATACACCTAACATACAAAAATATCCAAACAATACAAAAAATCACCAGGGAAGGTGCAGCAGAGAAATTAAAAAAACTACTCACAATTTAAATCACTGATCTTCTTGGATGGACGCCTGTCTATGGAATGACGAATGTGGAACACGGGGAGCTGACATACTGAAACATAAACACATAATCACAGCACACAACGTCAACAAGAAAACAAATAGAAACAAAAATCGCAAAAACGCCGTAAGGATCCCTCACACAACAAATCAAAAATACACAGACTAGGCTGAAGAGGGATCTCCCTAAACAGCACGAGCATGTTGTAAACATGCCCAAATTATCATTTTTGCATTGCAATGCATTGTGGTTACTGTTTCGTAGTAATCGAAAAAACATTTGGCTGTTACAGGAAGCAATGCCGCCAATTAATGTTAAAGCTGCATGAGTACTTCGAGAAGGAGCGAAGCGGTTAGCGCGCTCGCCTACCACCTAGGCGGCCCGGGTTCGATCCCAGGGACCCGCATGTGGTATTCGTGGTGGACGAAGCGGCGTCAGGGCGGGTTTTCTCCGGGTACTCCGGTTTCCCCCGCCATCTCATTCCACCGGTGCTCCATCTTCATGTATCATCAGTGTCACCGCCTGCGGTGCCGTAGTAGTAAAAGCGGGCGTTAAACACTACAACAACATGTTACAGGAAGCAATGCCGCCAATTAATGTTAAAGCTGCATGAGTACTTCGAGAAGGAGCGAAGCGGTTAGCGCGCTAGCCTACCACCTAGGCGGCCCGGGTTCGATTCCAGGGACCCGCATGTGGTATTCGTGATGGACGAAGCGGCGTCAGGGCGGGTTTTCTCCGGCTACTCCGGTTTCCCCCGCCATCTCATTCCACCGGTGCTCCATCTTCACGTATCATCAGTGTCACCGCCTGCGGTGCCGTAGTAGTAAAAGCGGGCGTTAAACACTACAACAACTTCGAGAAGGAGCGAGTCATTGACTCCTACCTGTTACCAAGGTGTTGGATAGAGTTTGTGACGCATTGAAAGTGGGAGAAACCACCACACTGAAGACGCGACTAATGAAAAGTTACCCCATCTGCAGCTTTGCATACTCGTGGAAAACAAAGGCCTCGAGACAGTCCTAAAATTTTAGTTGATGCATTTCAAAAGGTTGCAATTTCGGTTTTTCGTCTTTGAGTTATGCTGTTCACAAATACACACACACACACACACACACACACACACACACACACACACACACACACACACACACACACACACACACACACACACACACACACACACACACACACACACACACACACAGGGGCCTTTTTCTAAGAAATATACTTTTTTTGATTCAGGGGACCTGAAAACACGTGCTTTCAGTTAAATATCGGTATCGAATTTTTGGGTGAAATGCATACGTTGCCTACCTAATAAGTGGTAAAGGAAGTAAAAATAGACATCTGTTTATCCAACATTAAAAAGTTTTAGCATGAGTACTTGTTCACTTTTCCTAATTGCCTGCGTGATAACGAAGCGCAGTGGGAATTAGCCCAGCAACATGACAGCATTGTTATTCTCTCGATTCACTGAACATCAGGTTTGATTACCAGCGTCACCACTAGGATTCTAATTGAATTCATATGCGCCGATAGACCCTAGTGCATGATGCGTAAATCAATTGTTTTAGGCCAAGCTTTGTTTACTTTGCGTAGGTTTTAGATTAGTTTCGACAGCCTTTTCAGTTACGACAGTTCTGCTCCATACACATTGCACACAAATTAGACTGATTGTAGCTAATTCGAAAACTTCCGGCAGCACAACCGTTACAATAATTCATGTAAAAGGTTTGCAATTACTTTAGACCAAGTTTTGGAAAATACTTGCGATGATGATGATGATGATCAATCCAGATGCTCCTTTTAAAGACCATTTCCTTCTTATGAAGTTCATGTTCAAATGTCAACAAATCCCGCCATGTTGCTGCTCTAGCGCATGCGCGGAGATAATTGCCAACTCAAGTGCGAGAATTGAAATACGCTAGAACGGCTAGTTTTTGTACCGCTGCTGATAACATTTGAGTAAAAAACACGTTTGCTCTAATTTAGAGTTCAAACCAACAAATTGTAGATCTGGGTGACTCAGTTGTTTAGACGCTGGCCTGCTGATTCTAAGGTTGCGGTTCAAACTCGGCCCAGACCGATAGTTTTTAAGTGTGCTTAAAAAGACAGTAGATTTACTGGAATGTAAAAGAATTCCTGCGGGACGAAATTCCGGCACACCGGTGTAGCTGATATGATCCTGGCAATTGACAGCGTCGTTAAAAAACAAAATAATAAAACCACGAAACGTAGATAATGCCTTATTACATAGATGTATTTCTCCTGCAGCTTCTGATCCATGCTCTCAAATATGGCGTGCGATGTGGTGATGGTGTTCAGGAAGAGGAAGGTGACTTTGGCACCTTAGAACACAGTTAACTTCTTGGAGACCTTTGCGAGGAAAGTGTGAAGCATCTTCAAATAGGGATAAACACAGGCCTATCTTCAAGGGCCCGTCGCACACCAAATGCAAGCGAAAGCGGTTCTGCAAAGCAGACTCTACCTCCGTCCATTTGCCTGATTCTTTTGATACTAAACACAAGGAAATAAAATTATAGCAAATGGTAGAAAGATTTGTAGCATTATATACACCTTAGAATTCGCCTAACACCTAGAAGAGCGGAACGTTGAAATAAACAGAGGTATGATATACCCTTTTACTACGCGCACTTCCGCACCGTCATATAATAAATATTACTGGAACAAATACATAATTTTAGTAACTTTCACGCCTGTTACACCTGTTTCGATTCGCATGGATCTGCCCGAGATAGTGGTCGCTTCTGCGTTACAGTAGACGCACCGGGCTAGTGTTTTGTGTACATCTGAAGGCAGTGTTGACCTCGAAACAGTACAAGAACTGAAGATACAGGACACCTCTGTCTTTCTTTTTATTTAATGTTACGCTTATATCATCATTTTCATTGACGTAATTCCTATTATATTTTATTGTCAGCATTTTATTGTCAGGGTGGGACGTGTTCAGCGCACCGTACTCTCCCAGCCAGTTATGCGGCCTTCGCGACCTGAGGCCACTACTCCTCCCCCTATTCTGGTACCGGGGATCGAACCCGGGTCCTCCGTGTCAGCGCTTTCAGCTGCGCTATGGAGGCGTTTATATAAACCTTGTATTACTGATATATTGTAAAATACCTTGTTCATATCATGTATGTTTGTAAATTTATGAACATGAATTACAAAGGCTTTGCTGAAGCATCCGTTAGGAAGGGAGTACACATATTAAAAGGTCGAGAGCGGGAGACAAAGGAAGGTCCAGGTAGGATTTCGAAATATGCTTTTCATATGGCCAAATATTCCACTCCCACATAGTTCGCGAGCTCCGTAGAACATACTTTGATGTAATGAATCTCATAAAGTTTGCATGCATGTTCACAGCATTTATACAAGTTGATGGAAATGTTGGTGCCATGCCAAGAAACGAACTAGAGGCCTTTGCCGTGCCGCTAAGCAGATCTAGTTTACTCCAGTGATATAAAATAATGACAGCAGAAAGGAAGGGTGGAAAGCTCTTTGAGCAGCTGGGTCGATATCACCTCCCGGGCCCAAGAAAAACTTTGTTTTGCAAGCAAAACCATAAAAAAGTTCGCCGATACAGAAGCTGCATCGACAAAGCTCTTTCTGTTTAAATTAGGGTTGGAGATAGCAACTGGAAATAATGTGCTGGAGGATTCAGGTGAACTTGGTAGCTAATTAGGTTACCTACATATCGCCAAGGGGAGACATTCAATCCGCAAGTTATTCTAAAAGCTAATATATGACGAATTTTCAAAAATGGGATATGTAACACTTATGTTACTTTCTCTACTCATTATCAGTTCTCAGGTGCTATTTATACAGTAGACAATTCAAAATGTGTTTCCTCTAGAAAGTTACATTACTTAAAAATCTTGAAACTAGCTCCCATTCTCTTAATTCTTAACTTACGTTTTGAGCTTTGCCTTTGCCTCAGTACGGAAACATGTTCACTAAAATATATAGTAACGCATTCGAGAGCTCTCCACTGTACGAGAGTCGCAGGGGAAATGGTACAGGCAGAGTTACATAAAGGCTTAGCTCTCAAATTGGCAGCATCTGAGTTATTGTTTCATTAAACAAAATGGATCCTATTACTTTTGTAGCAATTATCGAACACCCCACTCCAAATTTTAGGCCATAGTGAGCCGCTTCATGCGATCGTTACTGAATTTGAAGCTCTCTAATTTTGGTATTACACAAGAAACATTCTAGATCAGTTTTAAAAGGAAATAAACCTGCTAATATTGGTTTAGAGAGATCACCTCGAAAATCACTAAACAATCTCGACATTTAACATGAAATGCCTCATTCCAACCTGAAAATTGATATGTTGTGTGGGATAAATGTTAGAAAATTAATAGGACCCATTGTGTTTAATAAAACAATAAGAGATGTGCTACATATTTGAAAAGTACTTTACTGCACCTCTGCTGGCAACATTTCCCCGCGACTCTTAGTTCTGTCGCGCTCAGGAGAGAGCCCCCAAATGGCTTACCAACTATATTTTACTGACCCAATGCTTATGTGTTAGACGTCGCTTTTTGGGCTCCATTAGATTCGCTTTGCACTATCCTCTTAGAAGCACTATCCTCTTAGAAGCACTATCTATACTGCCTAATTGGATAAGTGATAGGATTGCAATTTATTACTACGACTACGACTACGACTACAACCACTACTATTTATTATTACCTATGTTTATATTTTTGTTTGTAGTTATTGTGTTACATTATTGATGTGAAACTTCTTCTGGGAGGCCTTTGAAATTCTGATCCGCAACCTTTTTGTGTGACGTAAAGTGGTAGGGGTAAACACTGTCAGGCAGAGTGAGAACAGTGTCTCGCTTGCCTTCGGGTATCGAAGAAGAGTGAGACATGCGCTTTCTCGCTTTCTTTCATTCTCTCATTGTCTGGAACTTGATTAAACCTTGGACTTATTGCTTGGTGAGGAAGTCAACCTCACGGTGGCACCGAAGCCAAAAATAAATTATCCTTGTTTAACCATTAAGAGCTCGCACATCTTCATTTATTTTGGCACTTATCACATTGAATACACGGCTCGCAGATGCAAAGACTTCCAATATTAAAATATTGCCCCATTTCTAATTGTGCAGTACGAAAGTTATGGAGTTATCACATTCCACGAAACTACTGAATTCACTATAATACTTTTGGCGTTTTTACTCTGGTGATTTTAACGCGCCGATTTAGCGTTAAAGCTCTGTCTGTCCGCTGATTACTCCTACATACTTTCATTTCAGATCAGATTTGTTCACTCGAAAGCCCACGAATTTTGCGTTCTCACCTCTGACAGATTCCGCTTCCTCAACCTTGCGACTTCCCACTGACCGGCTTGCTTGCCCATCGTAGTAAGCCACAAAATATGTAGGTACATTTTTCATTCCTGCTGGGTGAACCAAATCCCCATCTAATAATGTTCAACGTGAAGATGAGACTTGAGCGAAACATATCGTGGACGTTATGGCCTCACTCATCTTCATTAGGCCGATTTTCGTACAATAGTACAAAAGACGTTCACCCTCGCATTTTAGACAAGAGTCCGATAGTCAGAAAGCGTCATAAAACGGATCTCTCTAATTCAGAAGATACGCTTTCAGCTTCTAAACAGCTCTCACTTGTGGGCAGTTTCACATAGTATAAAATAAGTTCTTGTTTCAATTCTTGATATGTGTTAACTAAATATTTATATTAAGCGTTTTAAATGAACTGAGATCTAATAAAATATTGGCTTACATACATAAATTAATTGCTTCTTGTTCTACACTTCAACGATTAGGCGTTTCAGCTTGTTCAGTTTTCGCATTCTTTCTTTATTTCCATGTTTCTCTGGTGCATCGATTTCTCTGGTTTGAATCTCATAATTAAAATACGTATCCTTTCATAATTCATGCGGTTCATGTGCTCTTTCCGTTTGTGTTTACTTTCTTTGATTTTGTCGTTTAGCTTATTTAATATTCAGTTCTTCTGTGATTGTTTCGTTCCTTATTAAGTACAATCTAGTATATCCTTTAGTTCTTGGAAAAATCTCATTTCCGCTGTCTGGATTTTCCATTTGTCCTTTTCTTTCATTATCCACGACTCGCTGTCATACATGGGCACCCGGACCGCGATGGTCATATAGAAGTTTAGTTTTGTTTCTTTCCTTGTTTTGTTTTTTAGACTTCTTTTGTCCCACATGTGTAGAAACGTATTTATCTTATTTTCTTTATCTCTATCAACATAGAAACCTACATCACACCCCAAATAAATCAATGTTTCCGACTTATTCCAATATTATTTCCAATACATATTTGTGTTCTAACTAGGTATTTTGCCTAGTGTGTTATTAGTTTTTTGGGGGGTGAGGGATTTTGAAGTTGTATTCACTGTCCAGTTAATTGAATTTATAAGTAGAGCACTGTAAGTACTCTTCGCTATTTTGTAGAATTAAAATACCCTCTGCATATATCACTATGTTTAAATTATTCAATTGTGTTCCTAGATGCACCTCTTTTTACTATATTTTCTTTAAATCATCTAGAGTAGCCGCGAGGAACGCTGACATAACGTGCGTGTAGGGGAAAGAGGGGAAGTGCTGCGTTGCAACGGTTTCCCATCTTCCTCAGGAAGTATTTGCACACATTACGAAATTGTTAATGAACTTACTGTACCACAACGGAGTTGACTTATTTCTCGGAATTACTTAATTTCACTGTAAAACTTTGCAAATACTCTCACATACGCGCTCTGATAGACTGTGACGTCGTTGAATATTTGTCTCCTGCGCACCCGCCTTCGTTTCTGACGACGACTCTAGACATATGTCAAATGGAGTAGGTGAAACGCTGCATCGTTGTTTTACTCCTTGGTTTGTTGTAATTGCTTCCGATAACATTTATCTAAATTCGTAGTAACCTTATGCTTTACATTACTTCTGTAATGTACTGGGGTATCCCCGTTTATTCATTATTTTCCATAAAACAGTCCTATTCAGAAATAATTTTCAAAGTTAATAAAGGTAATATGAGTCGTTAAGTTCACTTCTCATCTTTTTTCTAAAATTCATTAAACACTAAAGACATTATCGCTCCTTGAACGTCCCCTGCACACACAGTTTGCAGCCATTCCTATCTGCTCAGGGTTTTGTTTGTTACACGCTAAAATCAATATCGATCGCTATGAATCTGAATGTCAAATGCACGATATAGCAGCGTAAGTTTGCCCACGAGAGATAGGAAGCCTTTTTGTTGAAGTTAGTGTACTAAGCTTTCACCCACATCCATCAGCTTCTATATCGAAATCCAGGAAGGAAGAAATTCTATTCCCGAGGTATTACAGCGGCTGTCACAACGCAAAAAGCTACGCCAGAAGGAAATATGAATCTGCGGAAGGAGAAGAATTGAAGATGAAGTGCAGGAGATATTTTTTTGTATTTTCATCGTGAGTGGGAGTAGCTTAAAGTCACCTGGTAGATTTGAGAGAGCCTTTAGACATATCTCTCCTAACTATATTCTGTTTCTCTAAGGGAAGACTCACTTTAAAGAGTTTCAAATGGATTAGGATTAAATGAAAAATAAGATAATTACTATTTCACAGATACCCTCTGTAGGATAAAGTTGGAAAGATAAAATTAAACTGAAAAATCTGACATGACTTTCTCTTCTCTGGTACTAACCATTCATACAAACTCTTTTCCTACATCTTCTTCGTGTTGAGATAAACATTTGAACAAATTATCTTATTGCTTATTTCCTTGTAGGTGCAAGAGGAATGTTAGAATACAGTAGGCTTTGTGCGATAGTCAAATCTTTTAAAGCTTTGACATTCTACTCTTTGCACACTTAATATTTAGAAAAATGAACAACGATGATCCATTTCACGAAAGGTTTCAGAAACTCACACACATAACAAGGAAGATCTCCGAAATGGTTAACTTTCAAGAAAATTTATTTGGACATAAATTGTGTATTTTAGCAAGATGTACAGTTTTTGTATAGTATTATTTGGTTTATCTCTAACGGTTTACCAGTTATGCAAAAGTCGTCCAGAGTAAATACGACTACAGTTGCTATAGCCAGAAAATTCAAGATATACATTTCATTTGTCATAAAAATATCCCAAACATTTGACATTTTAATCAAAATCATTAGAACTATTTTGAAGAAAATGAAAATTTTCCATGCAAAGGGTAGTTTAGGGTGGGGCTATTTTGTTCAAATTTTCGTGTCGCAACCTTGAAAGAGGTTAAACTTAAATACAAACTTTGGTTTTTAACCTACATTTCGTTTTTGAGTTATGCTGTCCACAGACTCACAGACAGATACACAGACACACACACGCTGATTTTTTTTTTCAGGGGGTCTCAAAACATATATTTCCGGATAATCTCTACATCGAATTCTTGGGTAGAGTACAATACTTCCCCTACTTACCAGTAGAGAAATTAAATATTCCATGCCATAGTAGGGACTGCCCAGTTTCCTAGTCAGTTGAGGAATTTCTGCCGTGTCACGTTAGCTGAGTTGGTTAGAGCAAGCAAATGCAAACCGCAAGATCGGTGATTCAAATCCCGGCTATGGTATCGAATTTTTCAGTCTGATTCTATCTCTTCAAATGTTTAACTATGACCCACATGAGAGAGCGAATGAGTTTCCCGCATCGTTAGCTCAAATTCACGGGCACAGGAACGCAACTGTGGATCGATAGCTTTAAAGGGAACACTAGTTTACAATTATTTTCAACCGACACCTGTTTTTGTACACAAGATATGTAATAAACAAGAAGAAAAAACCTCATGTGCTCCACTCACATGAGTTTCTCTATTCTTGTCAATCCTTAAAATTCTTATTCCTTTATCTGCGTCATGTTAATCGAGCTAAACCATTGAACAAAATTATCATGTTACTAATTTTCTTGTAGGAGCAAGGACATATGAGAATACAGTAAGTAGGCTTTAAACGGTAGTCAAATATTTTAAGATCTGGTCGCTGTGTGAGGGCTTTGAAATTCCTTTTCTTTGCATCGCCAAGAGGTAAAAGAAATTACATAGGTGCACTATGTGAGGAATGCACTGTAATTATTGGAAAGTACAAACGAATAATAACGGATAACTTGTTCGTATTGAAAGGTTATCCCTTACAGTTTATCAGTCACCCTAAAGCCATGCACAATGAACAATACTTCTGAAGATATTCCCAGAAAATTCAAGATACATTTCATTTGGCATGAAAATATCTTAACTATGATATTTTAATAACAATCGTTGTAGCATTTTTCAGAAAATAAAGTTTTCGAAAAACTTTACATAAGTTGTGTGTTGGGAGATTTTCTTGAAAATCTTCGTGTCGCATCCTTGAAACATGCTGAACTATGCAACAAGTTTGGTGCTTAACCGAGTTTTCATTTCTGATTTATGCTGTCAAAAGAAATAAATCCCTCGCACACAAACTGTTTTCTAAAAATTCTTTTTTTTTTTTCCCCTTTGATTTAGTGGATCTCAACACATGCATTTGCGTTGAAATGTACAATTTTTGGTCGGCGTACAGTAGATTTGATTCTTACTGACGGTACGTAGTAATGAAAGTAAAAAGTGCATAAACCAATTTAAAGAAAATTATTGATTACTCCCTTTGTATTTTATAGGGACTTACAAATTCTCCCATTAATTTACATTTCTCTGCACACTCCAGATATTTTCGGCATACGATTTAGCCTTAGTCTTCTAAATTACTAAATGCTGATATTTACGTTTTATTTTATCTTTCCACTTTTCCTGCCACCTACTAGAATAAGCAGAGGAAGTTTTATACTCTTGCCAAAAATTGTATACCGAAATTTCACAGGATGTACGTTTTGATACTGCCTATATAAAATTGTATTTTTAGCCGTGTGTGTGCGTATGTGTGCGTGTGTGTGCGTGCGTGCGTGTGCGTGTGAGTGCGTCCACGCATGCTGTCTATGTGAAGAGCATAACTCGGATACAAATTGCATTTACGCTCCAGGCTTGGTATTTAATTTCAGTGTCCTCCGAGTATGTGACAAAGAGTTTTAAAAAATCTCTCGCTCCAAACTGCGCTTTAAATGGACATTGTTTCGCTAATTTTTATTTTTCGAAAAGGGGTTCCAAGTATTTTGATTAAAGCACAACACGTTTAAGGCACCTGCAAGACAAATACGCTACTTATTTTGAGTTTCTTGGAAATACATCCTAAAGTCCTCTTAATTCTGAATGGAATTTGTAAAATTGGTAAATACTAAAAATTAGCCTAAATCTTACTACAGGAAAAATATAATCCTGTTAAAGCACACAGTTTGTCAATTTTTCGTCGCGTTAAACGTTTCCAAGATCTTCTTAGTAATCGTTAAACCGAAACCTAAATTTTTGTCTAATAGCTAATGATGCTATTAATGTGCTCTTTTTTGTTTACTTGTCAAATTTGGCAAATATGGAAATGTTATGCTTTGGTACAAAAAATATGTATTACATTTTCAAATTCTTGTTTTTTTTTCAAATGGTAAGTCGCTACTCCTTACTTCTTGTGGTCATGCAGGGTATATAGAGTATCAAATCCATCACATAGAAATCCGCTAATAGTAGTAATAGCAATAATAATAGTAATAATATTAATAGTTCTAAGAATAGTTCTAAGAATAGTTATAATAATAGTAATAATAGTAAGAATAACAATAATAACAATAATACCTAATCCTTGAAAGGAGAAGGTTTACAAGAAGTTTGTTTTTGTTTAAATAAACGAGTCACCTTTGTTGTCCTTTTAGAGAACGCCCAGCGCCATAAAGCTCAATGATCAGAGACCAGAGTTTGAAGACTGCAAAAAGTCAAGTTATTCATAAAAAGGAGTTAGATGAAAGGCTGGTATAATTATTATGGCAGTTTTTCATTTCCCGCCATTAGTTCACTACTCCTGCCGTACACTTGCTGTCGCTCGTACATAATCACCTCCTGATCAAATTGCAGCTAAAAGGCTTTTGCTTCCAACCACCTATAGAGTGGTGTTTTTCTCTCTCTCTATCCTGGCCAGAGCTCATTATTTTCACCTAGAATCTTTAACTGATGTTATGGTCCAGTTTTTGGTTATTTCTCACAGACAGTGTTCTGGTTGATCAAAAACTTTAATTGCTGTCATGAAAAGCTCCATTAAAGTAAGGTAAACAAGGCAAGTCTGTTAGTAGGCCAGACTTGATTGACATGTGTGTGTGACGGAAGAGGCGTCAACCCGCATGACTATGTCAGCCTCATCGTAGTTCCTCTGCTGACACAGTGATTCCAGGTTCACTGAGAGGCTGTTGCACCGACTCACATGGTAAGTGGAAAATAACCAAAAGTTTTTACAGGCTCTTTCTGATCCACCAACATAGGTTGTTTACAGTTGAAGTGTCCAGATCTATAGTCCCGTTTACAAAGCTGCTCAAAACCTGATATTTTACACACACGTGGTATTCTCTACTCTAGTAGAACTCGTCCTATAAACTATTGTTATGTTAACCACTTGAAATGGAGATAAAAATTTGCAGAAATTGTCATATTACATGTTTCCAATTAGGTACAAGGGGAACATGAGAATGTTTAGGCTTTTAAGAGCTGGTCGCTGTGCGATTCCTTTGAAATTCGGTTCTCGTTATATAATCAAGAGATAAAAATGCCAATAACACTGTCTGTTTGAGAAGAGTATAAGAAGTTGAAGGTTCAAACCAATCACAAAGAATATCGGGGAATATTTATCTCCACGAAAAAATATATTTGATATAAGTTGTGAGCTTTAAGGAGATATACATTGTATTGTGGTTAGATTTTGCCTGCTGTCATTTACTCAGGAGAATGTCTTTGTCCTTGAACATGCAAACGTCCATGGAGTAAGTGAGCGACTTGGAAATATACAAATAGAGTAACACCAGCAGGTCTACAATGCAGTTGAACTGTAAGCAGTGCCAGTATGGATGTCGTGTGGCTCATTGAGTCTACATAAACATAATCTATTAATGATATTATTGAACACATGTTCGTAATTATTTTGTTTGATGCGGTAATATAATATATTAGAGATGCTACTTCACGTAACATTCCCCCCCAGGGGGACCTACTACGGTAGGTCCGGGTTTGGCGCACCCGGGGCCCCGAGCCAACTGACTCCCTCGGTGTGGGCTCCTCTTCGTGGTGAGGGAGTCAGTCAAATCGCCCACCCACGTGTAGGCCGTGCGTGGAGACCCGTGTCGGTGGAAAGGATTATCCTGGTGGTTGAGGGGTGCGTATCTGAGCCCGGGACAGTTTCTTTTCTGAATCCGGGGAGGGTGCGCATTTCCGATACACTGCTTTGGTTTCTGCTTCATCTAAACGGGAGGCTAGGGACTAACGCACCCCTAGTCAATCGGCCAGGATTAGGTATTGCACTGAACTCCAGGGTGAGTGGGACGGCGAGCCCGCTATATCCCCTGTGTAGCCCTGTCATCCCAGTGGGATGACCCCTCGTTGGGCTCCGTGGTGGGTGGGGAGCACTGGGGGATGAAATTTCTATCGCTATTTTATGGCTTCAAACACCGTCAAACGAAGACGTCAAGTACCAGAGGAAAGAGAGGTTAACGTAGTTTCAACGGCTCGTTACCTAGTGATTCATCGAGCAGAAGAGGGTCAGTCGTTTATTAAAGTCAACCCCTTTGTCATCCAGGCGGGTCTTGACAAAATAGCTGGTCCGGTTAAGTCCTGCAATCGACTGCGCAATGGTTCTTTGCTGGTTGAGACCTTCACGGCTACGCAGCTCGAGAAGATCTTGAAGGCGAAACTTCTCCACGGGTACCCCATCCGTGTGGAGAAACACCGTAGTCTCAACTATTCCAAGGGCGTCATCACCACGAACTTGTTAGATGATATGACGGAGGAGGAGATCAAGGGCTACCTTGCAGATCAGGGCGTGACGGAAGTCTATCGTGTGCGCGCAATGAGGGATGGTGCTCAGGTGGCTACCCGCACCCTCTTCATCACCTTTGACCGTCTGGATCTTCCTACCAAACTTAAGGCTGGCTATGAAGTAATAAATGTTCGACCATATATCCCTCGGCCAATGCGTTGCTTTCAGTGTCAACGTTTTGGCCACACTAAGTTGTCCTGTAAGGCTACCACCGCTGTTTGTGTTCAGTGTGGGAAGGATGCTCACGAAGGGCCTTGTCCATCCGTGCCTTCCTGTGTGAACTGTCGTGGGTCCCATCCATCATCTTCTCGCGATTGTCCGCGTTTTCAGGACGAAAAAGCAATACAAGAGCTGCGTGTCAAAGAACGTATATCGTTTACGGAGGCACGCAAACGTCATCTTGCTCGTCAGCCATCTGTCCTAAAATTCGGTACCTTCAGCTCCATAGTCTCTAGACAGGTGCCAAAGCGCGATATGGGTACCCAGACGTGCCCTTTAACGGTCACCACAGTCACTCCTACCCACACTCCAGGTCGTCCTTCCGACTCCGCTAGCCCCAAGAAGATCATAACAATAAGTACTGAGACACGTAAATTTAAGATCCAGCCTCAGCGCACTGATTTCCTGAAGGACCCTCCGGCCCCTGTTCGCCGCCAGGGTACTCCTTCAGCCTCTTCACCTTCGCCACCTCGCAGAGCACGCTCTCAGGATGGGCGGGGGCGCGGTCGTGTCCGGAGGAGTTCGTCACCTCCCATGCCCACAGGCAACCGGTTTGAGGTTCTCACTCCGGTCTCCACTGACCCTGACCCTCTTCATTCCGAGGAGCCCATGGAACAAGAACCTCTTCCTAAAAGCCCTACGAGGAACCAGAAGGGCAAGTTGAAACGGCAGCCTTCGCTTAAGTGAACTTTGTAAACAGCTTCTCCCATTGCCTCCGGATGTCAATCGTTCAATGGAATGTACGCGGTGTACGCGCTCATAGGGCTGATCTACAGTTACTTAACACTTCGCTGTGTCCCAGTATCCTTTGCTTACAGGAGACTAAGCTTCGTCAGCAGGACTCCTTTACTTTCCCTGGCTTCATTCCGGTGCGCTTTGACCTCGCACCGGAGCCTGGTACTCCTGCCCATGGGGGTGTCATGCTACTCATACGTGACGACGTTTTTTACCAGCTTCTCACGCTCAATACTACTCTGCAAGCTGTTGCTGTTACTTTGAGTTTACCCGGTTTCTGTTTCACTCTCTGTTCCGTGTATCTACCTCCTTCTTCCCCCTTCGCTATTGCGGACCTGTCCAATCTCGTGTCCCAGCTCCCAGCGCCCTACCTGTTGCTGGGAGATTTTAATGCCCATCACCCCCTTTGGGGATCGCCTCGGGCTTGCGTAAGGGGGACGTACCTTGCTGAGTTTTTCGCTCGCAATAATCTTTTTGTTCTGAACACTGATCAACCAACTTTTGTTTCCCTTTCCACCGGTACCCTTTCTCACTTAGACCTATCTGTGTGTTCAGCGCAGCTTGCTCATCGTTTTGCGTGGAACGTAGTCTCTGACACCTTCTCCAGCGACCATTTTCCCTGCCTGATCAGCCTGCTATCCAACTATGTGCCATCGTCACGTGTACCTACCTGGCAAATCCACAAGGCAAACTGGCCCCTTTTTTCCAGTTTGGTGAACTTTGACGACCGACAATTCCCCGATGTTGACGCGATGGTGACTCACCTTACGGGTGTGATCATTTCCGCAGCCGAACATGCTGTTCCTCGCTCGTCTGTCCAACCGCGGCGATTGCCCGTTCCTTGGTGGTCCGACGAATGCCGGGCGGCGGTTCGTGCACGGAGGGCTGCGCTGCGGGTATTTCGTCGGCACCCTACTCTAGATAATCTGATCACCTTCAAGCGCTTACGTGCCAAGGCTCGTCGCATAATTCAATCGAGTAAGAGGGCATCCTGGCACAACTTTGTGGAATCGTTTAATCATTTCACACCGTCGTCGGTCGTTTGGGAGAAGCTCCGTCGTATAGCGGGCAAAGTTACACGTTCTACCTTATCCGGTCTCAGGGTTAACAATGACACCTTAGTTAGCCCAAAGGAGGTTGCTGACGCCCTGGGTGAGGCTTTTGCTAGGTTTTCTAGCTCCTCACAATACCACCCGGAATTTTCTGCTATCAAGCACCGGGTCGAGTCTCGTGGAGTTTCCTTTTGTTCCTCTAACCGCGAGTGTTATAACGCCCTTCTCACCATGCCGGAACTGGTGCGAGCCCTGGACTTCTCCAGGCCCACTGCACCTGGACCGGATGGTATTCACATTTCCATGCTACAGCACCTGCCCTTGACTGGTAAACAGTTTCTCTTAGAAGTTTATAACTACATCTGGCGTAGCTGCAGTTTTCCGTCCGCTTGGCGCGAAGCCACCATCGTCCCAATCTTAAAACCTGGTAAGGACCGCCATCTACCTTCCAGCTATCGTCCTATCTCCCTCACTAGTGTCCTCTGCAAGGTGATGGAGCGCATGATTAACGGGCGATTGACGTGGTGGCTTGAATCTAATAATCTGTTGTCCAACGTCCAGTGCGGTTTTCGTCGTTTCCGTTCCACGGCTGACCACTTGGTATCGTTGTCGACGCATATCATGGACGGTTTTCTACGGAAGAGCCAAACGGTTGCTGTGTTTTTTGACTTAGAGAAGGCGTATGACACTTGCTGGAGGTATGGAATTCTTCGTACTCTCCATCAGTGGGGCATGCGTGGTCGACTGCCCCTTTTTATTCACGATTTTATGCGGGATAGGGTCTTTCGAGTACGGGTGGGCTCAGTTTTGTCCCGTGTTTTTACCCAAGAGAACGGGGTACCGCAGGGCTCGGTACTCAGCGTCACACTATTTGCTATTGCAATCAATCCCATTGTGGAGTGCGTTCCCGCTGGCGTTTTATCTTCCTTGTTCGTCGATGACTTCGCCGTTTACTCTAGTTCTCGGCGGACGCATCTCTTAGAACGGCGCCTCCAACTTTGCCTCGACCGCCTCTTCACTTGGAGTATCGAAAACGGCTTTAAGTTCTCCGCCGAGAAAACTGTCTGCGTTAACTTTTGGCGCCGGAAGGCCTTCCATCCACCTTCTCTGCATCTCGGTGCCGAAGTACTTCCTTACGCGGACGAGACGAAATTCCTGGGATTGATTTATGACAGAAAACTTAGTTGGTCGCCCCATATCTCCTATTTAAAAGCAAGGTGTGAACGTTCTCTTGGTGTTTTACGCGTTTTATGTGGCACATCCTGGGGAGCCGATCGGACTGTTCTTTTAAGCCTATATCGCTCTCTTGTCCGATCTAAGCTTGACTACGGTTCTATGGTGTATTCGTCGGCTCGACCGTCGATTCTAAAACGACTTGACCCCATTCATCACCGTGGTATCCGTTTGAGTATTGGCGCTTTTCCAACAAGCCCCGTTACCAGCATCTGTGCGGAAGCCGCTGAACCCCCGCTGTCTCATCGGCGGGACGTACTTCTGTGCAGGTACGCCTGCAGACTCTCTGGTTTGCCGCGTCATCTGACTTTTAGTCCTTTCTTTAACGACTCCTTGGACCGCCAATACTCAACGAGCTCCCTAGCTTTACTCCCTCCTGGTGTTCGTTTTCGCTCTCTCCTTCGTACATTGGACATCACTTTACCGGCGGCGTTTCCCATAGGAGAAACGCAGTTCCCGCCATGGCTCCGACCAGCAACCCCCGTCGATCTGGGGTTAACGTCCATGCCGAAGTCCACGACACCAGTTTCGGTGCTCCGTTCAGCCTTTTTAGAAATTCAGACACAGTTTGCTGACAGCTCTTTCATCTACACCGATGGCTCGAAGGACGATAGGGGAGTAGGATGTGCCTTTATACATGGTCGCCAAAGTTTTAGTTTTAGACTTTTAGCGCAGTGCTCGATTTTTACCGCTGAGCTTTTTGGTATCTACCAAGCTCTTTTATACATTCGTCGGCAAGCCTTGCAGCGCTGGGTTATCTGTTCGGATTCCTTGAGTGCATTGGAGAGCCTACGATCGCTGTACAACTACCACCCCCTAGTTCAGCGTGTCCAGGACAACCTACATTCCCTCGCTAGTGCTGGCGCTAGCGTGTCTTTCTTGTGGGTGCCTGGACACGTAGGCCTACCGGGAAACGAGGCTGCCGATGCTGCCGCAAAGGCAGCGGTTTTAGCTCCCAGGTGTTTTAGCTCTCACGTTCCCTCTGCTGATATTAGAGCGAGTTTGCGCACTTCTATCCTTCGTCGTTGGACGGAGGAGTGGTCTACTATTCAGGGGAACAAACTCAGAGAGGTGAAGCCCCTCCCTGTCACCTGGAGGACCTCCTCGCGCGCTTCTCGCCGCGAGGAAGTGATTTTAAGCAGATTGCGAATCGGGCACTGTCGTTTTAGCCATAGTCACCTTTTATCATCCGATGCTGCACCGGTGTGTACTCACTGTCATGAGCCATTGACGGTGCGGCACGTTTTAATTCAGTGCCAGTTTTTAGCTCAGTTACGTTTGTCTGTGGGTCTGCCGGCCACACTTGCTGAAGTGCTCGCAGATACATCTAGTGCCGTAGAGCGTTTATTGCATTTTATCCGCCTTAGCGGTTTGGGCGACCGAGTTTAACTCACTAGTTTTATTCTTTATTTTAGTTGGTGGTGCGGTTTGTTATATCCCGTAACAGGTTCTTATGTTAGTTCTGCTCTACTTTTACGGCTTCTGGCACTGTGTTGGTGACTTTTAAACCTTTTTAATGTTTTAGATTTAGGGACTTTGTGTCTCAGTTGTTTTAGTCATTTAGTTCTGAATGGGCGCTAATGACCGTAGCAGTTGTGCGCCCTAAAGCCCTACTACTACGTAACATTCATTGTCCCGGGAAAGAAAGAATGTCACTTCTGTAGCAGTGTGTAAAGCATCAGAGCGAAAGGAAAAATGCAATAGAGTGCTATCTGATATTTACTGTGTCAATCACAAGGTCAAGGCTAAACTCGCGAGTCAAATACATGTTCTCTTACGATTAACCTTACATTGAGAATGAAGAGGGCCAGGGGTTGTTCACAGAAAATTTAGGATAATTATTTCATTTGTGATAAAACTAACTTAAACATATGAATTTTAATCGAAACCACCAGAGACATTTTGAAGATTAGTTTCGGGTCGGAGAATTTTTTTGAAGATCTTCGTGTCGCATCCTTAAAATGCCAAACTCAAATACCAAATTAGGTAATTATTATTTATTTATGCCACGTATGGGCAATGTTTGAGAGGTAGAGCTTAAAAATTCAATGCTACAGCTGGGATTAGAGCATCCACCTAGTAAGCGCAGGGTCTGTGTTTCAAATTCCCAGCTGTGGCATTGCATTTTTAAGTTCCAGTTCTACCTGTCAACCAAGTTAGATTTTAAGTGACTCTTCGTTTTTGGATTATGCTGTTCAGACACATACACCCCCCTCACGCACGCACGCACGCACGCACGCACGCACGCACGCACACACACACACACACACACACACACACAGCTTCCAAAAGCTTGACACAAACCTGCTTGACAACTCAACCCCCATACAATAACAAACCTAACAAGTCTATCTCCAAGCTTTGAGAATTCCCTGTCACCGCTCTTCAAGTCGGTCTGGGTGGCTCAGTTAGTTAGACCCTGGCCTACCGATTCCCAAGGTCGCGGGTTCAAACCCGGCCCAGGCCGATGGTTTTTAAGTGTGCTTAAAAACGACAGCTCCATGTCAGTGGAATTACTGGCATGTAAAAGAACTCCTGCGGGACAAAATTCCGGCACACCGGCGACGCTGATGTGATCCTGGCAATTGACAGCGTCGTTAAACAACAAAATAATTTAAAAAACCGCTCTTCAAAGCGGTGTGCTACATAGCGGAATCTACACCGGCAACCAAAGTGACATGTGCAATTAAGTCTGTGAGCATGACACGCTGAATAATTGTATAAAGGGAGAACTTTAGAAATCAGTGAACCGGTGTTCTATAACTGACGACTGAGAAGATTCTTCTTATTGGTTGGGAATATTTGTCTTTTCAAACGAGGCTAACTTGGCCTGAAAATGCGGTATCTTCATGTTCACCAGCTTCACGTCTATTTGGTTGTAATATTCTGGGTTATTGTATTATGCAAAAACTAATGTTATCAAATAACTACCTAGAGAAGGAGCAACATCAGTGGCGGTTCCAGGGTGATCGCATACTCGCAACTGCACACCCACTAATTTTTTCCGTATGTGAATGTGTATTTATCTGTCTAACTTTGTTCTATATGAACCTGCTTGTTTAATTTTTCCGCGCCCTCTTTACTAAATGTCAGCGCATTAGTCAACAAGCTAAAACGCATAAACCCGATTTTGCGACTGGCAGAGGAAGCTTTTAGGTGACGGGTACGCGGGGAGCGGTGCAAAGCTTACATTTAAAAGTACGGCGAGTTAACGCAGCATAATCAACAAGGCCAACACATGCGATTCTTATCGCGCAAGCGCACTACGCTCTCGTTCAAGTCCCTCCGTTTTCTTTGCTACGAACATTTACCTCCTTTTGTTTAGCAGAACCTACTAGGCAGCCAACGTAACGGTTCTAAATGTGTAGCCATTTTCTATATTAAAATGACAGTTACATTAATGTTATAAACACAATTACGTACATCTACTTTTATTAAGCGATTATAAATGCATACAATTACTGTTCATGTCGTAATTTACTAGGGTCAATACTTCAGTTTGGAAGAGTTATTTTATTACAGTGTTCATTACTGTTTGTTATGTTTGTGTTTCTGGCAGCAAGTTGTATGCAGTTGTCTGCTCACAGTGGGAAATTTGAATCTAGGAAAATGTGGAAATGAATAACATGGCGCAACTGAAGGAAATAAATCTTTCGGATTTATTCTTAGAAGAGAGGCAGTTTTCCGTGCTTATTGTTTGCGAGTGAGAGAAATGGCATCTGGACAAATAATAGTTATTGTAAAACTAAAAACAAAACAAAACAAAAAATAGCAAAACATAAGAGCTCAATTGCCTATATGAATTGCGAATTATAATAGTGTGGTGTGTGTCAGAGAAAGAAAGAGAAGGTGGAGAGGATGTAATATACTGCACACCCACTGCGACAAGTCACGAGCCGCCACTGTGCAACATTTAAGATTTATCTAACAAATTACTCGTCATGCCGACCTAGGATTGTTCCACCACCAAAAGGTACGCATAGGCAATACAGAATTTCCAAACTTGGAAGATTGGAGTAGGTTAAGCAAACCAAATATTCCAGCGATGTTTCATATCCTTTGGCTTGAATATCGGAGAAAATTTTTCTTTTGTTATTATGAATATCTGTGTGGCAAAAGATTACAATATTAAGGATAAAATGTAGGAACTGAGAATAAATATTTTATAGACCTTTGTAAGATAATTCCATTAAGAAAGGAGAGAGCTGAAATAAATGATTCCAGTTCTGATTTTTAAAAATGTGTAACTCGTTAAGTCAGCTTTCTCTATAAAACCATATAGTCAAGTAGTGTTTAAGTTGGAAATTAACAAAAACGATACACAATTTCCGGATGGATACAAAATGAAAAAAAAAAATCTTATGTGCTGCACTCACATGACCTTCTCTACTCTTGTACAAATTAGTTGTACAAATTCTTACTCCTATATCTTCTTCGTGTTAGTTAAGATAAACATTTGTACAAATTATCTTATTGCTGATTTCCTTGTAAGTGCAAGGGGAAAGTTAGACTACAGAAGGCTTTGAGCGACAGTCACATTTTTTGAAGCTTTGAGGTTCTCTTCTCTTTGTACACTTACCGTATAAGAAAATGAACAACGATGATCCATTTCACGAAAGTTATGTTTTCCGAAACTCACACACATAACAAGGAATATCCCCGAAATGATTAACCCTACAAGAAAATTCATTGAGACATAAATAGTGTATTTTAGCAAGATCTATATTTTTTTTGTATAGTATGATTTGGTCTATCTCTAACGGTTTACCAGTTATGCAAAAGTCGTCCAGAATAAATACGACTACAGGGGCTAAGCCAGAAAATTCAAGATATACATTTCATTTGCCATAAAAATATCTCAAAACATGACATTTTAATCAAAATCGTTAGAGCCATTTTCAAGAAAATTTAAATTTTTGAAAAATTGTCCATGTAAAGGATAGTTTAGCGTGGGGCTATTTTCTTCAAAATCTTCGTATCGCATCCTTGAAAGACATTAACCTTAAATACCAACTTTGGTTTTTAACCGACTTTTCGTTTTTGAGTTATGCTGTCCACAGACTGACACACAGACACACACACATGGACCTTTTTCTAAAAATGTTTTTTTTTTTTTTTTTTTGGATTCAGGGGGTCTCATAACATATATTTCCGGTGAAATCTCGACATCGAATTTTGGGTGGAATACAATACTTCCCCTACTTACCAGTAGAGAAAGTAATGATGATGATGATGATGATGATATTTTTCACGATTTAAAAGTTTTGAAAGCATGAATGAAGTGGCAAGACATGGATTATGCAGTAAAACCTCGTTTATCCGGATCAGATTTGTAGATATATATTTTTTAATTTGATGTTCACATTGGACAATACGTTTAACTGTGATAGCAAGTACGCCAAATATCACATTTTAGTTTGATTCATGTACGATTCTTGTGTAAAATGTACAATAAGTAATGGTAATACGTACTGTACTGTAATATGCTACCTGTAGAAGTGTCACACAGTGCTGACGCGGTATGTCTCACCAGCTATAAATAGCGCCGGAAGAAAGCGTTGACCTTGATCCCTACCCGTCATTAAACCACCCTCAATCTTCTCAGTTTTCCTCCTGTTTTCAATGGGCACGTGTTATTAAGTTTATACTGTGTGCTTTAACCGGATTGTTTTAGTGTGTGCTTATTTCAGAATTTTGTTTTGCTCATTACCAATATAACCCTGATTATCCGGAGTTTCGATTTTGCGGGTTACCTTTGGTCCCAGTTAGCCCGGATATACGAGATTTTACTATAGTTTGCGCCTGAGTAGACCAGCATCTTCGCCTCTTCTGTATTGCAGAAATTGTCCCAACTGCTTGAGACAAACGTTGCTCAGAGTACAGCTCTCTTATACCGCCTTTGGATTTACTTGTCTCGGGTCTAAAGAGAGAGAAAGAGATACGTAGAAATGTAGTTGCCCCTCTCCCTGTTATGGACAAGGCGGGAGAGATTCGACCCTCTTCCATTCAATCAGTCCTGAAAATGAAGAGGCGGTAAGAAGGGGCTTGCAACGTATCTGCCCGAGACGGGCACGGCCCGCGTGGTGGAAACGGCCTTCCACTTTTATGGCCCCGAGACAAGTAAATCATAAGAGCCATACTTCACGGCATGACAGTGTCTACGGCCTTTAACGCAGTAGGCAACTTCTTTTATATATTATATTGTGGTCACGTTTCCATGTTTTTAAACACTTATACTTCTATTAAATACTTTATTTTATTTTATTTTATAATAGGCGATTACAGTATCGAATCTTAATCCCCCTTCATTTAAAAGGATTCGATAACTTCGTGAAGGTAAATGCAGATATATATGTATATGAGAACAAAAATATTTAGAAACACTAGACTTTCTATCAAAAGTCACGGGTTTTGAAGTGATAATTCTGCTATATTTCCACACTTCGTTATAGCGTTTAAAACACACAGTTTATCAGCATTCAGTAACTCCGATTGCAATCGGTTTATGAAATATGTTAATTAGAAGAAGTTCAACACGTACACATTATGATAGCAGGAATACTAAATCGAATATACGCAATTTCAGACTCACTGTAGCCATGAGAGTTTAAAACGGGTTTCACTCGGCAAATTCTCCATAAAACAATTCTCTGCCTTATTTTGAGATATATCTGCACTCTTGTTAGAACAACTGCAAGTGGGTAAAAGCCCTAACTGACATAGTTTGCCATGCTATGTTTAGTTACGCGAAACCTGTATTTTGTTATATAAATGTGTATGTTATATGTATGTATGTTATATAAATATGACGGAAATGTCTTCATGTAAACAATAAGCAACAATCATCAAATCATTTTGATAGACAAGAAACGTCCTAAATGATGCAGTGATATTATGCCCATTTTTAAATTAATTCCGAATGTTAGTAGTATGATAGATTGGGTTATCTACGCAATTCTTGTTTAAGCGTATTACATTTATGTAAACCTAGCATTAAAACGGCTTATTATGAAATATATTATAAATCGTGCCAATAACATACCAATGACGCCATCACCACCACAGTATAATTTTGTCCAATGTGCCTGTAAGAAAACCTGACCGTCAGTTTTCGTTTCTCCGTCCTCAAAACTTTTCATATTCTTTTCGTAAACATGTTATGATTTTTTGGAATGAATAAACTCTCAGCACTCTTGGCTTCCTTTAAAATCTCAAGCGGAATACAAACCATATTTCCAATAGCTTTATCATTACCTTCCAGTTTCCTCTAAGTGTTGAAACTAATGAAGCAACATATGCTTAGCAACATATTACGTCATACATCTGTGATATCTGGTGCACTATAATATTTCATTTAGCAAATTTTTGATTATTTCTACCTATTTTATTGCTGAAATTGGATAACATGTTGCGTGTAATACGTGAATAGTCTTTTCACTGTGACATTTGTAAAACTTAGCCCGTGAGCAAAAGCAATCTCGCGGCTTAATTAGTTAGGTTGTACACTAGATGAGTAATTGATATTCTGAAATGACTTCAATACACATTTTGTTCCAGAAAACAGAGCAGGTGTACTGCAACAAATGTTGGCCACTAGCACAACAAAGTTTGCTATCTGCTGACCTTGATATTGTAGTGTTTTTTGACTAGTGCAAAAAGAAAAGGTTGTAGCTTGAAATACTAGAACATTCAAACCAACACCAAGAATTATCTATTGAAGGGCCAAGGCTACAAAAAGAGTGTCTATTAAATAATCCATTTTTTATTAAACTTCTGTATATTTAAAATTATATAAACGTGGAGACGACTTTATAGGGTATTGACAAACAATCCAAGTTTAAATAACAACGGGTATTCATCTAATGTTGATGGACAAAAATAGCGAACATATCTTACCGTAAAAGAGAGATTTGAATGAGGTACTTTGTGTAGCTCAAGCACGAAATTTTGTTTCTGAGATCCAGATAAGGAAGTTTTCCTGAACCTTGAACATATCAGAAAATGTGAATTTCCAAGGAACACTCGAATTTTTTGTGGAAAGCAAAACTTCCTCTACTTATTTATGAAGCGGTAGAGAATATTTATTAGCTACATATTCCTTTAACCTGAGTACCTCTCGGGTTGTTGTAGCTGACAGAATGTTAAACTGAGCAATCGTAATGGAATTTTTTACAACATATGTGAATATATTCTTAAATATTCTGTAAGAGAGAAACAAGCAAATAAAGAAATATACATAATTATATTGTACAGCCAGGCACAAAAAGGGCACCAACGAAGCTATGCCATTCTAAAAATTTTAGTATTTATGTATTTATATAGTATTATTATCATCGTTATTGGAATGTAGTTCAAGAAATATGTAAGTTTAATCTAAAATAGATTGGTCTGGATGTAATAATAATTATTATATGTCACTTATATACTTCTTATTAAAATTATAATGATAAATATGCTTATAACTAATAATATCAAATGTTCTGATCTACCTTTAAACTATCTGTATGCTCAGTTGTTTCGTTTACAGTGAAATATTTATACTGAAAGCATCTATATCATCCGTAACACGGTGACTAGATGTGTCAGTTGGCTGTAATCGGAGAAAACACTTTTTATTTGGTAGTGTAGCTTTTTTTAAGCCCATCTGAATTCCAATAAATGCATATTAGTCTGTACTCTGTAGAAAACAATGTTAACAAAATTCCATTACGTTCCCATTCATTTCCGGTAAAACAAATTATTATCCTTTGTGACATGTACAGGGCAGGGAATTTAAATTAACTCGATTGCGTGAGAATGCAAGAACTTCGATAGGTTTTTTATTTGAAAAAACAATGGCCTTTTTGTTCAAAACACTTATGAAACAATAAAAAATGTTCATTTGCAAATACTGTGACAATAAAACAATTAATTTTGTCCATTTTTTTCCTCTACCATCCACGTATGGTAGACACAAGTAGTATTGCATACATTAAGAAATTGAATCTAAAGATTAACAATAAGCATTACGTTTCGAAACCTCTGAATTTAGGATGGAAATGTATTCGTTATATTTCATGTTTATAAAACTTCTCTTAGTGTGTTTGATAAAAATACCCTATATTTGACATACTAACATGAGGAATAAAATATACACTAAAAAAGCTTCTATGATTAACTGTTGAAGAATACTAAGCTTTTAAATGAACTTCGTACGCTTTGAAACCGTGAAAGAAAGAACAGAAAGAAAGGAAGGAAGGGTGGAAGGGAGGGGGAGAGGGAGGAAGGAAGGGAGGAAGGGACGAAGGAAGGGAGGGTTAGAAAAAATATGTTTTATAAAGGTAGAGTTTCTTGAAAGAAACAATTTGTGATAAATCACTTTTGTTATAGACTTAGTCTTCTACAATGTATTTCCCATTTTAGGTTGGAACTGTCCATATACTTCTGAAATGTTACGGTTATCGTTTTTGTTTCTCATTGGGCCTTGCTATTCAAAATATCAAGTCCACAATATACACAGTGAAAATTTCTTTGAACATTTGTCATATTGTCGTTCTGTAAACTACTACGCCGTAACAAAATGTGCTGATCGATAGTTAGACTTCCCAGTCCCAAACCACTAAGTTAACCCCCTTGTTACTTTCTCTACAACATTTAATAAAGTAGACGTATTGTATTCCATCCAAAAATTCGATGACAATATTTCACCGGAAATTTATGTATTGAGGCACCCTGAATAAAAAGAGCATTTTTAGAAAGTTTGCGCGCGCGCGCGCGCGTCTGTGTGCGTGCGTGCGTGCATGTGTGTGTGTGTGTGTGTGTGTGTGTGTGTGTGTGTGTGTGTGTGTGTGTCAGTCTGTGTGGACAGCATAACTCAAAAACGAAAAGTCCGTTAAAAACCAAAGTTCTATATAAGTTTAAAGTCTTTCAAAGGTGCGAAACAAAGATTTTGAACAAAATTGCTTCACCCTGAACTACTCTTTACATGGAAAACTTTTCGAAAATTTTGGGTATTTTGAAAATTCCTATAAAAATTTTCATTAAAATACCAAATGTTTGAGATATTTTTATGACGAATGAAATGTATATCTTGAATTTTCTGTTTATAGCCCCCGGAGTCGTATTTACTCTGGATGACGTTTGTATAAGTGGTAAGCCGTAAAAGATGCACAAAATCTTACTGTACAAAAAAAGGTAGACGTTGCTAAATTTCACAATTTGTGTCTGAATATTTTTTTTGTAGAGTGAACCATTTTGGAGATGTGCCTTGCTATTTGTGTGAGTTTCAGAGAACTGTCAAATGTAACATCGTTATTCATTCTTTATATGCTAGCCAGGCAAAGAGAAAGGAATTTCAAAGCTTTAAAAGATTTTACTATCGCTCAAAGATAGCTGTATTCCCATTTTCCCTTGTACCTACACGGAAATAAGTAAGATAATTTGTGTAAATTTTTATCTCAACAAACACGAAGAAGACACAGGAATAAGGGTTTGTAAGAATGGTTAGTACAAGAGTAGAGAAAAAATATTTTGTTGTTTAACGAAGCTGTTAATTGCCGGAATCAAATGAGCGTCGCCGGTGTGCTGGAATTTTGTCCCGCAGGAGTTGTTTTTCATGTCAGCAAATCTACTAACATGGAGCTGTCGTTTTTAAGCACACTTAAAAAATCCTCGGTCTGGGCCGGTTTTGAACCCACGCTCTTGGGATCAGTAGGCAAGCGTCTAGTCAACTAAGCCACCCAGGCCGACAGAGTAGACAACGCCATACGAGTGCGACGCATAAGCTTTTTTTAAAAGTACCGTTTAAATATTTTTTGCTCTAGAACGTAATACCACTCCTATCATCTATCACATACTTACCCCAACACCTGCTCCTTCCTGCATCCAAATTTAGCTATGCAGGAAGAAACCAATGCCCACAGACAAAAAAGCTTGAAAACATTTGTACCACCTTCTACGAGTATACTGCGCAGATAAAGTCGCAATAAACGGCTAGGTGCTGTGCAGGTAAACGCACCGTACAGAAGAACCTGTACGACCTGTTCTCGAATGCTGGAATGCTAAATTGCTGACTGGCTGGCTACTTCATTGCTGATTGGTTTACGTGATTTTTTCTGCATTAGTGCTTCTTTTTTATGTTCGAGTATCGGATGTCAAGTTTTGTTCAATATTAGAGCTTCTTCCTTCTTGTTAAAATTATTGGGGTGTTTGTAAATTTCTATGACTTCACGTTGTAGTCTGTCGTGGAGTATGGCATAGATGAAAGAACAGTAGTCTCCTTATACTGAATTGTGTTCGCCGTCGGCCCATATTGCATGTTCTGCGACCGCTAACTTGCAACTTTGAAGATAGGTTTGAAGATAGTTCTGATCTTGTGGCGCTTGAGTAGGCGTCCTACTCTATCCGTGACAGCTTTGAAGTAAGGCAGAAAATCAGTGACTTTGCTCTTGGGTGGATCCTGTTCGAGGTTGGCAGGGTGAGGCCTAGGTGAGCGTATGGCTCTGCGAACTTCTTGTGCCGTGGGTCCATTTGAATCCGCGCAGTTGGTAGCGCGCTTGCCTCTGGCGCGGAGGACCAGGGTTCGATCCCCGGTAACAGCATGGGGATTTTATCCCCTCTGGGAGGTCTGGCACGGGTGCACTCAGCCTCGTTAGGTCCCGGGGGGACCAACTGAGGAGCTACTTGATAGAGAAGTAGCGGCCCCAGGTCTAGAAGACCGCATAACCGGCCGGGAGGGCTCGGGGCGCTGACCTCGTCTCACCCTCCAATACTGCACCTCACCAATGACGCCTGTAGTGGGCAGAGGTGGGGGACGCAGCGGCTGGGCGGTAGGCCTTGGCCCCTTGTGGGCTGTTGCGCCGGGGTTTAGTTAGTTTAGTTACTCATATAGCCTTAGTAAGAGTGTAAACACTCAAAGTAAAATTTTTGCTGCTGATGTTAGTGACGTGACAAACTATTATCTCCACAAACCGTTATACGTAGAGGTGGCGGAACTCAAAACTAGTGTGTAGACAGCACAGCTGGACCACGTGGCTAGCGACAAAGTTAATAATAAATCACATTAGATGAGTTAGAAGCCACGAGTAAACTAAGGGTACAAATAGAGGAATTTATTATAGAACTTCTCAACACTAAACAAGAGATTAGTAAACAAAATGACCCATAAATAATATAGCTGGTTCAATCCACGTCAAATCGCATACCCGTAAAACACGACTTTTTCGTAGGGGGTTCAAAATTCTTTTATGAATAATAGGCATCAAATAAGGAGACCCGTATTTCCGTGTTTTTAAATTACTTGCTTGGTTATGCCTATTAGAAATTAAGCAATTTCTGCGCGCACCGTAATATAAAATCACTTGTTACTCTAAGGCCATATAGAGTTGAGAGTTGAGAGTTGGGGTTTGGCGCACTGGAAAGGTTAAATACAACACTTTTAACAACTTTCGACCAATCATTATTACACACAAATTTTGGACTGTTTTTTATGGTATATTTTGTAAAACCAAAAATAGAATTTAAATCGATGTGTTAAAAATCTAAAAAAATAAACACGTATTCCCTGACATTTTGTCTATAAAAAATATGTTAAAAACTATGGAGCGACCATAAGTGCATTTGCTACATTTTTTTTTTTTTTTTTTTTGGGTGGCCTGCAAGCGCTCACGGACGCCATGAAGTAGAGATCCGTTTGTACAGGTGGATTCGCCGTTCTTGGCTCCTGGAGGAAGCAAATGTAAAACTTGAAAGCGAGTACCAAGCCAGGTGATAGCAGACAGCATGCGAATTGGTGCGTCAGCTTCATATGCTACTCTCATAACTTCTCCTTACGAAGGCAAAACAGTCCATGCAGAAAAATATCTCCACAATGTGCCTTTCTGATACTCCTGTGGCATCTGATGCGCGCTTTTGAACTTTTTGAATTTTTTTGAAAAAATGTTCTAAGCAGTTCTTTGTGTTTAGCTTCTTTCTTCATGTACGCCAGTAGATTTGAAACAATTTCTCTACCCTGACTGTGTAATGTTTCGGTCCCTAATATAGAACGTACAGGTGGCATAATTGATTTACCTATGATCAATGTCTCACAAAAACGTACTATATTCACTCCTTGTCGCAAAGATCTATGTCTTCAATTGCACGCTGCAGTAAAAAGCACATGTGAATTAGCAAGGACTGTCTCAGATCATGCAGACATCATTTACCTTCCCCTTCCCTCCCCATGTAATGCATACAGTATGAGCTGATGAAACAGACAAAAGCTACGAGTATGTGTTCGCCTACAGGACTTCCAGTCAAGGGCAGGGGCCAAAAACGATGGGTTCAGCTATGCTTTAAAATTACACTCCTTCATTCCTTTGTCAAAAACTGAAGCTTTAGTGAAACAATTTTCTTTCGAAGGAGGAGGTAGACGAGTAGAAATTTAAAGTTGTATGGAAACATTTTGAAGATGCTAATAGTGTACATATAATAGTGTCAGCTAGCAGTGTTCTCCTTACTGTACTGTTATAACGTTCATGGAATCTCAAGCAGTTGACAGTCGCCGGAATGGAAGGTGGCAATTGTGTGAGGTTACGGTAGCCGTCACCACTACCACGCGAGACCGCTGTACTGATTGGCAAGTAAGTTAATTACAACTGAACTATTAGAGACTTTATTCTGATTTTTTCTGAGAATATTGAATAAACTTCAGTGTATTTTTAGTTTTTTTTCTTCAGATTTTTAAAACTTTTAATTCAGATTTTAAACTTTAAGAACTTAATCGTATAAAATATAATATTAATAATTAATAAAATTTTCTAATAAATACCTCACGAAATACTACCATTTATCTTTAATTTGTGCTAAAGATCAAGAAATTGGCTTGATTACAATCAGAGGTATGATTGACTGAAGGGTGAGGAGCGCGCGATTTTTGGGACACTTCAAAAATTAATTTCAGGCAAAATATATTTTTTTTTATAAAACGAAGAAACACGGGTAAAATGTATTTTGTTCCAAATCACCAAAAATGTTTTTTTGCCACATTTTGTGCGATTTGATGTGGAATGACTCAACTACATAGATATTAAGCAGAAGGATTCTGCAGAGGTGGGAACAAGGAAACTAATGGAGAAGGCGCATGTATAAACAACAGTATGTGTGAGAAAGAACATGGTGGAAGTTGCGAATAAGACAGTAATGTTAATCAGTGGAGAACATCTTAAGCCAAGGAAGCAAAACAAGAAGTTGACAAGCACAGCCTGAAAAGTTAAAAGAAAATTGTAGTAAAGTCATGAGACTTAAAGCTTTGTTTGCGGCCAGAGTGAGACCAACAGTTACAAGCAAGAAAATGAAAAATTTGCTCTCACAAATAGGGAAGGAGGTAATAAGTGTAAGCAAAATTAAAACGAGATTTAATTCCTATTCATGTTTCCATATTGAGGTGAAAGAGGACATTTTATTTTATCCCTACATATGTCCAATGTGCACGACCCTTTTAGCAGACTTTATCTATCCAAATTGTAGATTATAACTGAGAAAACAACGAATCATCACATACACATAAATAATCTCCTCAATAGATATAGAGTGTGTGTAAGAGCTATGATATGAACATAGAATGTCAGAGAAATACATTTGAGGAATTTAGTGCTGTTTGCTTTTGTGAATATTGGTCAACTAGCCGTGAAATTAAGTTCCTATTTTTCGATGACTATGAATTAGGAAGTGGCTTTAGCCATCAAAGGTTAAAAACGGAGAGCTTTAATCAAAAGCAGATTTATGTTGGTAAGCTTGTATGTGGAAAAGGGTTATGAGATCAATAGAGTGCTGCTAAGTGATTACAAAGTGATTGACGCGGCTTTATACAGATCACCACATCTCTGGAAAACGTGGCAACTTTTTCACAAAGCTTCTGTCTGAAAATATGATATTTAGATACACAGTGATTAATCACGATCTGCCTTTAATGGCAGAAATTGTGAGAGTTCAAAATCTACATGGCTTAATGCTGCTATGAGCGAAAACAAAATTACATATGTGGAGCAGTAAAAGCGCATTTCTCTGCTCATGATGTCCTAGTGTTTGACTATGTTTAGCTTTAAAGATGATTTAAATACTGTGGTACTAATCAGATGTTGCCCAAATCAAGTTGTAGAAAATCTAATTGTAGAATTGAGACAGTAGCTGTGAAGAAGGGCATGTTGGTCGAAGTGCCCTTTTCAGGAGAACTCATTTTGAAATCTTCATGTCTTTTGGCGTGACCGTCTCCATAGCGCAGTGCAGAGGACCCGGGTTCAATCTTCATTACCGGCGTGGAATTTTTTTCCCGCTGGGGCGGAGGAGCGGGGGTGCACTCAGTCTCGTTAGGTCCCAGAGGGGCCAGTTGAGAAGCTACGAGTACTTGAAAAAGAAGTAGCAACCCCAGGTCGCGAAGGTCGCATAACCGGCCGTTAGGGCCCGGGGACCTGATCATGTCCCACCCTCTATGACGCCTGTGGTGGGCAGAGGTGGAGGATGTAGCGGCCGGGCGGTAAGTCTTTGCCCGCGATGGGCAGTTGCGCTAGGGGTTATTTATTTGTGGCTTTATATCTTTAAGTGTGAGGGCAGAAACTTAAAGTTTAACCAGTGTGTAGTAGCAGCATTTTAAAGACAGTAGTGTAATCTATATATTACCAGCAGCATTGTAAAGCTGACTATTTTCCAGATGCTACAGAGCTGTGGAGCTGTTCGGATGTCCGGATTCTTGCAGGTACTAATTATTTAGAATACAATAGATAATATTAATGCCAGTTCAGCTAATAAACGTGGTAGAAAAAGATGCATTCACAAAGAAGATTGGAAGCGTTAAAAAGCAAAATTAGCTAAGAAATCTGGTGAAGCATACGCTAGTTCTTGTGGGAAAGTCATGACAGGAAAATCATTTGCTGCTACTATAGTTAGCTGCTCATCAAGGTGGTATAAATTTCATGCTGAACTCCAGGAGCAAATATGTGAACATTTCTGGGGTTCGAAGAATAAAGGAATACAAGATACTATGTTAGCAAACTACATGAGACAGACAGGAACCATAAATAAATAGAGGGAGGTCCAAGGCTCGTGGAAGTTACCTGTAGAAAAAAAATCTTCGATTCTGGAAAGCTATGTATAACTTGTCCACTCTCTACAGTGAAATTAAAAGCTCTAAAAACTGTTCTCCCAGTTGCAATCAAAATGGCAAAAAATAAAGATCTTGAACATGCTTATCAGTAGCTGGTTTAACAAAGTCTTGCTTGGATTTTCGATATGTTGAAGCACGCTACACCCTCAAATGGTACAGAACGTAACAGTGAGCTTTATTCAGAGGAGAAAAACATCTTGGAATGTTCTACGGAAGAAGGGCACCATTGCACAACAGCTTAAATGTTATGTTTCATGTTTGTAAACCAAAATGCGTGAAATAAATGTTCAGAAAAATTAGTCTGAATTTTAATAATAATTAATGATCTTACTCAACAAATAGGTGATAAAATAAAAGTAAGAATAGTATCACCATTTCAACCTCTTTCTCCCAAAATGCCAAATTTACAGACATACCCTTCTTCCACCTATGGCCTCAATTACAGGTGTAAATTGGATTGACTTATGGGCATAAACTGCCAACCTGCCGGTTCGCATTTGAACAGATTTTTCTGAACGTTTCCACATATTTTTGTTCTGTGCTTTCCCATCAAAAATAGGTCATCAAAATAGTAACCTCAATTAGAAACTGGCGGCGTCGTGGCCGAGTGGTTAGCGCGCTCGCCTACCACCTAGGTGGCCCGGGTTCGATCCCAGGGACCCGCATGAGGTATTCGTGGTGGACGAAGCGGCATCAGGGCGGGTTTTCTCCGGGTGCTCCGGTTTCCCCCGCCATCTCATTCCACCGGTGCTCCATCTTCATTCCATGTATCATCAGTGTCATCGCCTGCGGTGCCGTAGTAGTAAAAGCGGGCGTTAAACACTACAACAACAACAACAACAACAACTAGAAACTCTAAACATATGAATTCTTGGTATACACCTGAACATTAGTCAATGAAAAATAAGTGAGTTGTATTAATTGCTATTTGTAGGGTAAGGTTCTGTGGTGGCAAAATGGTTAAAGGTTTACGCTGCATTTATAGAAGTAATTTACAACCTGAGAAACAAAAAGCAGATAAAGCTTAGTTGTTTAAAGTATTGCCACGTTTTTAAACTCGCTTTTCTGTCTGTCTATTTGAGTGTTTGGTACAAATTTTGTTGTGCTTTTAAAACTTCTTCCCCATAAGGTAGTCTTGAAACAAACACAGCTTAGAACTTGATGACATGCAGTGAACGACAGAGAGACAGAGAGAGAGAGAGAGAGAGAGAGAGAGAGAGAGAGAGAGAGAGAGACAGTAAAGCGAGTTAGTATATATTGTACATATTTAAATAATATATTTAACAGTTGTATAGAGGTTTCAGGTTTAAGAAACCCAAAGTTTCCCAAATGTCTCTGACACACTCTCGTGAAGATGTTTTAAATCGATTAAAATTTCACACACAAGTCTGAAAAGCATAAACTGATAAGCGTTTTAATGCACCATGTTTTTAAAATGGCCTAAAATGCATAACACAACTTCTTCTATCCCCATAGAGATTTAAAATCCTACACACATTGTCCTGAAAGTTGGTGATTGTCAGTTTTTAATAGCCGTGAAAGTAGCTTAATGAATTACAACGAAAAACTTGAGGCGTATTAATTAACGTATTGATTTGTTTATAAGAAAATGTCTTTCCAAACCTGTTAAAGGTTCCCAAAGTGATATTAATATAGAAAACTGGGTTATCTAGTAGTTATCGTTCAATTTATTTGGTACCAAACACAAATATAGGATAAAAATACAGTTATTTTGATCACATCTGCCTGGAAAACAGGTTTTTCTCCGTACACGGAAAGGTACAGTAAGTGCAATGGAGTATATGTTAGGTACGGTGTACCTGACGCAGCGGTGTATCGAGACTTCATCCACGGGCATTCGGAAGAACCCGCGCGCGAAAGTGTTATTCGTAAAATTTTCTAAAACTTTCACCATCTCGAATATTCTGAAAATTTCCAACGGCTATATAAGCGAGTGCTGTCACAAACGAGTCAGTCACTCTCGCGTTAAGAGCGTGCTATTCAATAAATGTGTGAGTTAACGTCTGCGTTTTGGTGCGACGAGGAATCCTATTCTCCGAGCGAATTGGTGGCGACTGGCTACTGCAAAAAGATTAGAGACGTCTTGTGTTCGATTCGCCAGAGAGTGAACTGGGTGGGAAGAAGAGACTGTCGTACTGGTAGTTCGTTATGTTGGGAGTAAAGTGAATGGTAGTAACTGTTACTGGAACTGGGACGATGTGAGGTAAGCGAACTCTCAGGGAAAACTGAATTACGTATTTAAGTAACAGTAAATAGTACTTTACTTTCAAAGACGAAATCATATTTCTAATTTATGCGGATGGCAATAGTTATAGGGCAGCATTAGGTGATTTAAGCGTAACCTCGATATTAGGTCAGGTCAGGTTAACACGATGTAGTGGTGTCCAGAAATGGAACCTTGATCTGTCATAACTAAGGAAATATGGATAATTAATCAACACCCAGTTTATAAATTATCCATGTTTTTGAAGTAACTCCTTGAAAATTATACCAAACAAAAGACCTTGAATTATATTACTTATATGTTTTAAGTTTCATAAATATTAATAAATAAACACAAGCACAGTTATACAGGGAAATCTGTAAATTTCCTGTTCAAGAAATCGAGATCAGTTTTGCAAGCCGTTGGCTAGGCTTTTTGGCTGGAGCACTAAAACTTAGTGTTCTATTATGTTACAACCCCGCGTCACCATAAACCGTAGCTAAAATTCAAAGGTTCAAATAGGGAACCAATAAAATCTTTCCCCACCGCTTTTGAGCCAAGTGTTGGTGAAAAGTCTTACCTTGGGTGAAAAGCTCCACACAGTTCGTTGCTATCAGGTGTACGGGGAGGTTGTGTCGCCGTGTCGCGGAATGGACGCCACGTTACTAAGAAGTCCCTTGCCAAATGCTACTAAGTCGCGACACGTCAAGTGACAGTAAACTACGCATAAAAGAATTGCGATTCACTTGGTACAGTAGGCGACTTTATTACACTAAAGGGGTGAAAGATCGGACTAGCAGAGTTTCCTGTAACCCAAAGTGCCAATAGGGAAAGTGCATCTCGCGTTTTTCTTCCGAGGAACCCCGTATAAAACCCATTCCCTCTCATCACCGTCCAACACACCGCTCCTCTCCCGAAGACCAACATCTCTCGTCGAGGCTGAGACCCTGGGAAATTGGCGCCTCCTCAGCTGGATCGACGAGACGAAGGACGTCGAGCCACTAGGTCGACCAGAAGGATGAACAGTGAAACCGCTAAAACGGCGATAATTTTACTTCACCTGCTGTATAACAGTTGTTCACTATTGAAAATAAAAGCATACATCATAAGCATATTAGTGTTTTCAAAGTCACCAAACAGATGTATAAATAAACTTATCTGGCTATGAACTTAAATGTCGAATCCTCACATCTCAGATAGAACACTTGTATACATAGCGTTATAACACTCCTATGCCATTAAATCAGTAGCCGTTCCCTTTGACAATATCAATGTCACAATTACGCAAAACAGAATAGTACATAATCTACTTATCTACTTGTCTCTATCGCTATAGCTCCGAGGTTGTTAAAAACAAATGTACTCTACTCAGTCCCTCGGCTGGGAAAATAACGTTGTCAGTCATTAATTCATTAGGGCATGTGATATATGTCAAATCATGAATACTAATGGCTCCCTCACTGATACCAGGAGTTTAGCAAGTTTGTCGGTAATCCTGTTTTCTAAGAGGATTGAAATAATGTTTCAGAAGTTGCCGACGATATCTTATTAATTTCAGTGATTAGCAATTCTGCAGCCAAAATGTTTACTGTGCTGCTTTCTGATACGCGTGGAAGAGTTTAAGATATCGTGATAAGGTCACACAAACCCTTTGCTCTTTTAATCCATTCCTTGTTTTTCTTTACTTACATCGAAATGGCCTCACATAACACAAAATAATACAAACATAATTCTTTTAACTTCTTACACACAATCTACCAAGATCCTTTATAACGTGACAACAACCATAAAATAACAACCTAACCAGAACTCCGTGGCACGACACTGAGCGTTGCAACGTGGCAATATGTCAGTCGGTTTTTCACTACGAGTGTAACGGTTCGAACCCCATTACAATAACTGCACTTTTTTAGTGTTAGAAAGTTTTCTAATGGGTATATACACTCATGCCCTTGGAGCCAATTGAGAGTTATATCCTTATCAGTACATGTCTGAATTGTGTGCGGGTGGCCTTAGGATGCTGGTCAAATGATCATCGGAAACTATGGGCGAAAGCACATGATATACCAATCGTCCAATAAGCTCTAAGCCATCTCGTGAATCTATTTGAGCTGAACTTTCACTGTAAAACGTACTGAGAGGTATATATAGAGAGGTAATATAGAGGTTAACTCTATATATCTATAAGAGCCAATAATTGAACTTACTGTAGAATAACAAGTAAATTTATGCGGTCGAATTACTGGAAAATGTACGCCGGATGCTGCCTTCCTTTTCGTCTGCGGTACTGTTATATTAAAATACTCTTTAGACATTATCCTTGATAATACTAAATTTATATGTGAAATAAGAGCAGATCAGTGAATGAGTGCCATTAAAATGGATTAAAATATGAGTCAAACATTTTATTCATCTTCTTTCTATGTCAGCCCTATATATCCTGCAATTTTTCATAGATTAAAAATTATTGGCATTATATTCCAATGGACCAATATGAGCATAGTATTTTTAGTTTTGTAATAATACATTCATTACAGATTTGTAGGAACTGTCACACCAAGATACTTCTCTATAAATTCCAGCTGACGGTACTCTATTTGGACTTGACGAAAACGAATATAACCAAGGTATCCGAAGGAATATTGTTCGCTCCGTCTCGTCTCACCTTACCGCTCTTTCTTGAGGGGTGGGGGCCCCCTCGTCAGGGATACAAGTACAAAAGACCTTTAGTAGGTGGATGTGATAAGTCCCCCCACCGAACCTTGTCATATCCCATAATTCATAACAAAGAAGTTAATAACTGATTTCTTCGGGTTACAAAGTAAGATGCTTGAGGTAAAGTGCTTCCAAGAACTTGAATATCTTTGGCCGTGATGTGAGCCGTTTTCGAGTGCTTAACTTTTACGCTAGGTCAGCGTTAAGTCTGTCACCGGAGCTGTTATTTCCTTACCACCCTCTTTGTCCCAAATAACCTTGGAATATACCCCTGGAGGCTTTAAATCTTGTGACCATGCAAAGGAATAGGTTTGTCTCTGTAAAAGAGTTACAATAGTCGTTAATAAAGAACGGATTTTGTTTGGTTCCCTAGTGGAAATAGGTTACCAGTTACCGGGGTATATGGTGACGTCAGAGCTCTCATGTTATGTATAGAATCCATTGTCGTACACGACAACATGTGCAACCAATCTTGAACTGACTTGAACAACTCTTGAACTGGTCACACCGAAGCGAAACATGTTCACGTTACCTTTTAGTTTCTGTGTTCTTGAATTGAAGCATAAATTAGTGCAATATGACAAAGAACGACGATGCCGAAGTCCACGACGTCTAAAATTGAGCATTTAAAAGAAGAATATGACTCTAGGGACCTTGGACAATATGAAAAGTATTATACGAGCTACATATATTGTAGCTTAGAAATGTGTCTTTTTGAAAAAAGCTTTATACATAGGCATTGTGACACCCAAAAACAAAAGTTCATATTAAATTGTGAGCAATAAGGGAGCAGATAAAGTTTTCAGTCCACAGCTGAAATTTTTTTTGAACCGTGAACCGTGGTGAAATAGTTCCATATGAAGCAAGCTTTGCATAAATATTATTTACCTATATGTTATAAAAAGTTCGGAGTCATATTTGACACAGAATAGTGGACGAACTTCGATTCAGCACAGGTAGAAACCCCGATATTACCGGTATGTGGGAAATATTATGAACAATGTGCTTCTGTTGTTCCTGTATTACAATAAATAAATAAAATATGCTATCCAAGCACTAATAAATATGAGTCCTATAAACACACTTAACTTAGTATACCTATTAAGCCTATTTTAACTCTATAATGCAATATGAAATATTTCTTTGGAACAATTTAGTAGAAAGTAAAGGAATATTTATCATACAAAAGAAGATTATAAGAATTATTTCCAACTATTATTTATTCATGCCAACAAATTTACTGCTGCTGTTTTCAAACACAGAAGCCGTGTGTGGGCAATGTTTAATAGGTGAAATCAGGACTGAAAAACTTAATGCAGCTGCTCGATGCGGAAGATCCGTGGTTCAAATCTCGGCTATGGTATTGAATTTTTCAGTCCTGATCCCACCTTTTAATTATTTTCAACACCCATAACAAACGCTCGTGCAAAGATCTTTTTAGACGACTGAAGATATTAACTTTACCCTGCATGTATATGTTATCGATCTTAAAATTGTGTTTGCAATCGAGCCACATTTATAACAAACAACGAAATTCATGAAGTAATATCTGCACTAAAGAATGGCATCCATCATCCTAGAGCAAAACATTTTTGCTTCCAGAAAGATGTATATTATGAAACCATAAAAATTTCATTGCTCTTCCCAATGACCTTAAGGGAATATTTGATAATTTCAATGCTTTAAAATTGCTGCTAAAAGTAGATACGCTAAAAATCATTTTATTCTGTACAATATTATCTGAATGAAGAAAATATCATGATCATGCTTATGTAGCTCTGTAAATAGTAACCTGCTGCTTTAGTGATATCACTTTCAATAACACCTGATGACTGTTCGAAAGTTGCCAAATATGTGTATTGAAGAATAGCACTGCACTGCTAATCAAATAACAAAATAATGAGACCTGCCAGTAATAGCCCAGTGAAAGATTAAAACAAAGCTCAATTTGTATTTGTGTATACATATCGTGTTAGTCTTTTAACTGCGGGCAAGACCTGAGGTTTGTTTTATTTCTCAATTATTCCAGCTTCATTTTTGTTTTCTCATATTGCCTCTATATAATGTCTTTATGTTGATTATTAGAATCGAATGTTTATGTACATATCAGTACACTGTGCATTTACTTGACATGTTCAATGTTCACGAGCATTTATGGCTACTATAGTAGCTCCAAAACAGGAATGAATAGGCGTAAATGTTACTCCCTCGGCGTTGCCAGTTTTATGCCCAAGGTGGTTTCGGTGTGACAAAAACAGTCAAATCTTCCATCCTTGTTGGCCGCTTGCTGGGCAACTGGCAACACTGAGAGGACATCACTGTATTGGCTAGGCCTACATTCATTTATGTTTTGTAGCTACTATAGTGACCCCCCCCCCCCCCTTCAACGACAACTCGACGCCATCGGCGGTTGGAGTGAGAAGTGGAGAATGGCTATTAGTCAGGGGAAAAGCTCCGCACTCCTCCTTGGTAAGGTTCGCCATTGGCGGCCGGAACGGTCACTTCGACTCAGGCGGAGAAATATCCCATGGGTAACCTCCACCAAATACTTAGGCGTTCTCCTCGACCGCGGGCTAACATACGCCCCATACGTCCGCGCAAAGGCCGGACTCTGTCACGCTGCACTCAGACACCTCTACCCTATCCTCCGATCCACTATGCCCACTTACCTAAAACTACGCATTTACCGGGCAAATCATCCCGCCATTGATCTTATACGGCTGCGAAGCGGCACCCTCCACCATACGCAAACTGCAGAAAGTGCAGAATAGGGTGTTAAGAACACTATATGATACGGGCGTACATTCCCGTCTTACATCCTTCACAACCACTCCGGACAACCCTACATCATGGACTTGGTTAGGGAGCGATCCCGAACCATACACACTAAACTGAATTCCCACACCAATCAGCTGGTACGGGCACTAGGTCAATACGACCACAGAGTACCTCGTAGAAGGAAAAGTTACCGCCTACCTAAGGATGCCTTGGATAATGGTAATGCCACTCCCATCATCTAACACATACTTATCCCAACACCCATTCCTGCCCCCTTCCTGCATCCAAACTTAGGCATGCGAAAAGAAACCATTGCCTACATTTGGAACACCTTGTTTACTGCACAGATAAAGTCGCAATAAGCGGCTAGGTGCTGTGCAAATAAACATACCGTACAGGAGAACCTGTACGACCTGTTCTCGAATGCTGGAATACTATAGTGAATCCAATCCAGTCTAATGTAATTTGATCTATGTTAACGTTTTATACATACACTAACGGTCTAGTCGTAGTACCCCCATGATGATTTGTTAAGTATCCACTTGTTTGTTAGCGAATATTCAACCCCTGATCTTTAACTTGAGCTTAAGGGATACATCACTATAGTTTGTGTAACGTGTTCTTCGTGGCTCAGCCAACAACTTACATTCGATCCTCTAGTCATGCTGTTTAGGTATCACATTTAGAGGACATCACTAGGTCTTGGGATATCTATTTATTTTGTGGAAATGAGCGCCTGTGTACCAACGATTGACGCAAAATCGAAGGCAGACGCATGTGCAAGGGATGTGATATCTTCTGCTAATATGAGTTCTAAAATAAACATATTGAAATCAATAATTGACACGAGCTCCAATTCAACGTAATCCACCAGATCGTGGGAAGAGGGAAGCTGCACACGATTTCCACAGACTGGGGTAAAAATAGCAGTTCAATTGATACGTGGAAATAGGATTCAAAATTGCTCGATTCAGAAGCGTTTCCCCACAAAGGGTAACAGTTTGTTATATACCAGCTGTTCATTTATTTTCGGTTTCCACGGATAAAGGTTTCAATATAAGGGCATCAAAACATGCTGGATGGGGTACTTGCTGTATGGTGAGTATCTGATGAAGCTTTATCAGCTAATACCCAGCTGTTGGTGCAGGCGCGTTCCCTCACGTTCACGAACATATAGGTACGCCTTTCATTCTCCTAGAGTAATTCGATGTTAACTTCGATCATTTAATGCCATCATATATTTACAGCAATACTGGGAAGTAGATACCCCATGAATATTGAGATAGGTAAAGTTACAAAATATGCATAAAGTATATCTCTTTTATAGAGATCTTTACCCTCCTGAACAGCCTGACGTCTCTTTATTAGATCTGTTTGATTGTCGGTATTTAGTATGGCATTAGTAACTTTTCCATACGCGAAGTGACAAAGGTTAGAAGTTTCGTTTAAAATTTATGACAAAAATCTCGTATATTGGCAGAGTGTTGTACGATCTCTAACTTATTGTTAACAAAACTTTCAACATTTGTTGTTTAAATATTAATTTTGGAAAATTAAAGAAATGTACGTTCAGAAACCTCACAATTTGTCTTTGAGCACTTGGTATGCAGTAATTGCAGCTTGCTAATAACGCAGATCTTTGATACTGAGAGAGAATTTATATTAAAGTATACAAGTTATTGTATCGCTTGTCTTGACGGCGTTCCTCATCCCACTGCCTTTAGAGTGTCAATTGGTCGCGTGGACGGTCCTGTCACGTCGTTTACTTCGGTCGTTCTGAAGTGTACCTTAAGTACAATATTTAACAACTCTGAATGCATAACTCAGTCTGAATGCTCAGTCTTTCGGTGACGTTTTGCGGCTTAGAATCTTTATCCTTGTTGGACGGTCACATGCTGGCAGCTCTGCATTTACAAAACGCATCGATAGGCAGAGTATGGCATTTGTAGGAAAAATTCGAATTGGGATCGTAGCACTATAGTTTATCACAAGTAATAACACAAAAGATCTTATCTAAGCGATAAACTCTCGAGTGGAGCAAGAGGATTTGTCTGGGAGGGTTAGACCATCGAACGATAAAGATGTGGATCATTTCATAAATAAAATATGAATTTAAATACATGTACCCCATGATTTGACTAGAAAAAGTTAAATTCTACAAAAATAGCATGAAATATATTAATTTTGATTAACATATTTCGACTTACTCAGCACTGCCAAAACAAAATGAAATCCAAGAATTTCATATTTCGATCTTCTCTTGTTGTTACAACAAAAAACCGGGTTATAATCTTGCAAACACTCTAAAATGGTTCCACTGATTTGAATAATTTCTTTTTTGTTTATATGTTCACCTCAGTACTGTGATGGTTAATAAAACAAAGAACATTAGGAAAAAACGCAAAGGAACAGCCCAAAAATTGAAAAAATGTAAATTGGTAATTTTGTATAAAAACTTCTCTTCGGATTACTTTACATTTGTGAAGGACCTGTTTGACAGCTGCATCTATTTCATTTAAAATTGGTAAAAAAGTAGTGGATTTTGAGAATAGATTTGGTTATATATGCATAACTGTATGTCGCATGTTCATTTTATTTCATTTTAAAAATTATCTGCATTTCCGCGGCATTTTGGGGAAGAGATGCCAGTTTTTCTTTAGTAGTACCACTAACAGAATGCAAAAAGGTCATTCCTGAACTTTGCGACGGGAGGAAAGCCATCATGTTTGTTTATTTGCTCACAGAAAAAAAAAAAAAAAAAAAAAAAAAAAAAAAAAAAAAAAAAAAAAAAAAAAAAAAAAACAGAAAACGTGGTCTACCAGAAAGCTTTGCAATAAATGTTAACTGCATTTATCTTTCTTGTAAATAAAATGCATTAGTCATTTGAATTAGAAACGGGTTTCATTTCATAACCAAACGACACCCACACGATGTGTCTAATATCGATTTCAATGAACTGGAGTTGGAAGGTTAATTAAGACTGATAATTATTTATGAAGTATTGAAATCAAATCAATTTATGTGGTACGAAGTGTACTGGGTCAACTAGTCTCAAATCTCACATTATTCTTAACATTAACAAATAACCCTTCTTCTGAAAAAGGTCATGAATTATTAAAAGAACAATTTATTAAGAACACAGTCGTCAGATTGAAATTGAGTGCTATTTTTACTATTAATTGATTGCAAGGTGTAATAAATTGTATTTTTATGGGATACAGTTGGTGACAGTGACCAAACGAAAGAACGACCTAGCAATAATTTGTACAAAATAAAATAATGACCAGATATAATTCATATATAATAATTTAATGCCTTTGTTATGAAATAGTCCACTAAAGCAAGCAATGCAGTTTCTGTGAAATTGTCTAATGTACTTTGGAATCCATTCTTGTTTAAGGTATTTTTAATCTCCGTAAATATCAAACATGTTGAATATTGGCAGCTGTGGAACAGGATGGAGAGAGCGGACAAGCTCGCTGCCGACGGGGGCAGACGTGGAAGTTGCCTATTTACGTCAGGATCATTAGAAAACAAAAGGGGTTTAGGGCCCGAGGTGCACGAACCAAAATCTCTCCTTACGACTGGTAGACGTAGCGCAATTTGCGTAGCCTAGTAATCGATACAGCGGACCCTAGACTGAGGTACAGCTCTGTAACCCAGAGTTTAAATATGTATATCTGTAGGTGGTAAAGTACTCTTAGACAGCTTAATGGAAATTTTAACCCTCCGGTTATATCACTGTCACACAACATCGTTTTTAGATCAATCATTTCCTTTGATCTCCGTAGAGTTCACGGGTCAATACAGTGGAGTTGAACATCGAAAGGCTTTCACAAAGGTATTTGTCACATTAATCGTCAATAAACCGTAATACACAGAACTTCTCGTTGCGTTTATTCAGCACGGACATTAATTGTTTATTACGGGGCGACACTGGACAATTTTGAATGCCAAATTTCTAAAAACAAACGTAATTCGTTTGTATTTGACAGCTACCTACTTTCTAAAATTTTGGGAGTTAATTACCCGTAGTTTGTGCGATTTGCTCTAATACTTTGTTGATTATCATCATTTGAAGCATTTGAATTTGTCTATGGAACATTTCCAGATTATGATATACGATTTTAAATCGTAATTAACAATGTGAATATCGGTCTAGAACTGGATGTGGCAACAATTGAAGGGCTTAGGGAAAGAACCAGGTGGCTCTATGTTACCTAATTTTGGCATAATCAAAGAAAACCAAATAAAAATTTAGTTTTGTTTTCATTAGTCTTAAAATCGAAATAGAATAGAACTGGAGTAAGTAAGCTATCCTGCATTGAAATTAAACGGATTGCAACAAAATGACAATTCGACGAATCCCACTTTCTGACAACAGTGTACCAAAAACGATTAAATCGGGTCCTGTTAATTTTCTATCAGTTTGTTGTCCTCTAAAGTTTACCAAAAATACAAAGTTTTTTTTTTTTATTTTTGCGGCCATCTTCTCCATACCGGATTCCATTTTTGGCTCATCTTCACATTTGGGCCAATAATGTTTCCGGCATTGGTTCCATGATGGCGTTTACGTGTCACTTGTGACACCAGTGTAATAAAAACGACAAAATCAATTCCGGTTATTTTTCTATTACTTTATTGCCCTCTGAAATATTACTACAAATACACTCTTCTGTCGTTAATACAGTCTACAGTCTTTCTTGCTATCACTGCTCACATGTTTTATTTTCTGTAGGCTTGATTCAATTCTTTCAGCGTCTTTCTTCGCTTTCTCTGTCTCTCATATACTAACTACGATGATACGATCAGTCAAGCACGCACTACGGGTATGACGTAACGTGGACCATTCTAGAATCCTTCAGACATGCCAGCATCCAGAAGATTCACGAAGCTGGCAATAATCCTTTGGTATGCTCCGCTTTCATTGTCACGTGTTTGCTCGCGTGACTGGTTTGGGGTAGCTGGGCTCCGACTGTACGTATATTGCCGCCGGGTGACAATATAGGTACTTAATTGAACTTAAGTGTATGAGAATTTTGAAGGCACTGGAGGCACCTGGTTTTTTCACCAAAGACAGACTGTTTTTAGGTTTAGGTTCAAAATACTGTGTTTAGTGTCAGAATCTCGTGTTTAACTAAAGAATCGTATTACGTGCCTAAATGTCTTAATTAAAGAAATGGGCAAGATAAAAGAATAATCAACTGTTCATAACAAGCTATATAACTTCTGTATTCATTAATTCTTAAAATGTATAAAATGAAGTTCTAAATTCTTTTATAACCATGGAACAGACCACTGGTACCTCCAGTGCCTTCAAAATTCTCATACATATAAGTTCAATCAAGTATGTATATTGCTACCCGGCGGCAATATACGAACGGTCGGAGCCCAGCTACCCCAAAGGCATGGTAAAATCACATGTCAAATGGAGTATACTGCACTGCTGACTTCATCACTTCACGAAGCTCGGAAGTGCACCCTTAAGAAGCTATACCATAGGAAATGAGTATCGAGGCATTTTATGGCAAACTATGACATTTTCAGTCCATTTAGTGCTTTGCTGCACTAAACCACTTCTTGCATATTGTCGCACGCCACTCTCTCCTTCTTTAACTATCTGCTACCATTACTTGACTTGACACTTGCTAAGCCTAGCCCCATGCTTTTTCTGCTACCCCACTTGACTTGGCTTAGCGAGAGTGAGTGGACATCTATTTGCGGAATCGTGTTGGGAATGGATCGGTGGGGTATATTGTGGTTCCATATAATACCAAATGCCTTTTCCTTGAATATATTTTGAAAATATAAAGAAATACAAGACTTAACACGGACGGTGTTAAGTAACAAGAATATACATAAGAACATTCAAAGTATGGTGAAAGATGAAATATATATTACGAAAATGTAATAAAAATAAGCACTGTTACATAAAATAAACATAAATGTAAACTATTCTTTGCACTAAGTAATAATTCCTTCCTGACTATTTGACTTCCTGAGCAACACTGGTTGGTAGAATGGGCCTGACTCACCAATATAACTTGGCACCCAAAAGTCATCCCATTTAACTACACACTCACTTGATTGTGTTAGTCGGAATTATAACTATTGCCGTTTAGGCTACATTAACCGTGATACAAAAGATCACCTACCCTTCTTTAGCATAAAAGCCCTAAAACACTGAACACATACATCTAAATGAAATACAGAACTGCTTGTCTCACCCAAATGTCTGGTGTGCTATGGAACAGGTCCTTCTCCAATTATGTTGAAATGAACATGCACACGGACTGTGGCACATTTCTGCATATCAGCCATGAAGAATAAACGCGTCGTTCCTGCTTAAGTCCGCGTATGCCCAGTGTATGCCTGAATTAGCATACATCTCGAAGAAATGGTGGTGAATGCCGACGTTGCTTCTCTACGGAGAAAAGTTGCTCACTTGCTTGCCCCCTTTGACAAGCAAGAGCCTGAAGCATGACCCCGTTGACTTCGATGCGTGCTGACGTCACTGTTGGTGAACCGCTTGGCTCGATGAAGAAGAGCTTGCCGAGTAATGTTAGTAGAATTGAAAATTGCTAAGCCTATCGGCTCATTACAGACGAACATGTAGGAAAGTATGTAAAATACTAATGCTGAGCGCCTCGGCTCGATGAAGACCAAACCATAGTATGTAAGGCTCATACAATACGCTTGGTCGAAGCTGACTATATTTTGGATGACGAAGACAACTGATGGCAGCGCCTACGGAGCTCGACTACTTGACGAAGTAACCTACGAAGACTGAAGGCAGCGCGCTTCCGCGCTGAAGTAACCTACGAAGACTGGTCTGGCAGCCGGTCTTTTATACTGAGTGCGGGGCGTAGCCGGGAGTGAGAGGGGTTGCGCTTACCAACCTGACGGCTGTACACCTCTCTAAGGGAAGGCCAGTCGATATCTCGAAGTGACGACTTTCCATGACGTCACAATATCTTGAGAGCATTTAAGAAATCTGCACTTGGAGATAGCAAGCTTCTCTTGTGCTTGTTGAAGATATTCTTTTTTAAAAAGGTCTAAAGTTGTGTTGCAAAATCTAAAATCACGTTCTGAGTACCCGGAAGCACAATAAATTTCCTGTTTCCTGGTTCCTACATGAAATGAAGGGTGATGTTTTTGTTCTATCAGGATCAATATGTAACATATTTTGGCCTAAACGTGGAGCTACCTAGCTCTTTCACCAAGCCCTTCAATTGGTGCAGAGGATTCCTTAGTGATGAAGACATGTAAAACTACTATTATTGATAAAAATATTGCCGCTGTCTGAGTAAGGCTTGAAGAAATCGACGGGCATCTTATATTTATTCGGACGAAATTGGGTATTAATATGGGTCAAATCCAAAATGTTTTATATCAACAGCTATATGTGAGAATGTATTGTTCTCGCTGAATTCCATGTAAACTGACCTGGTCAAAAACTGCAACGCATTGCTTGGTGCAGGAAAAATGTGGAAGGCAGCATTCAAATTTTACCAAGACTATCATGAATCTTAGATTTATAGTTATGATCCTGCAAAGAAGAGTCAATAAATTTAGCGAGTCCTTTGAACAGAACTTAAATCTAGAAATGTAAGAAAACGGTGCCTAATGTGTTATTCTAAAACGGGCCATATTGCTATTACGACATTAGAAGATAGACTTCCGTTATTGCCGAATGGTATACAAATATCTGTTTACCGAAATATTTTTAAATAGTTCCTGAAAAACATTCAAAAGGGGGAAAGGATTTACATGTATGCCCTAAGTTAGCGCCGTGGATCCTCCAACATACATCCCAGAACCTGTGATTTCTTTTTTTATCCAAAAATTAAGAATACAATACACCTATTGCTTTCTTGTCATCAGGAAAAGTATCGGAATATTTAAGCAAAACTGATTTTTGGAGTACTTCAAGAGGAACAGCGTCGTTGCTTTATGGACTGGTTTTATTGAATACAAAATCTATTTACTTCAAAGAGGAATACTTTGAAAAATGAAATAATTTAAAATTTATCAAACTAATGTTTGTTTATTTTTTGAAAAACTACATTGTCATCCTAGTATCACCTACAACACATAAAATAACAAAACAGTTTAATAATGCTAACCCTAAAAATATATAAATGAAACATAAAGAAAGAAAAACTACATGTCGATCTGTCAAAAGAAGTGAAAGGTTGCAAGCATTCATGAATATGAATTTTCTACTATTAAACTCTACAAACCTTATACTTAAGGTTTAATTGAACAGTTGAAGAGGCCTCAACATTCTCTATATACCAAATGGGCTGCAGCGGAGCAGCAATCTTGCTTTTTAAACAACACAGAATCATAAATAGAGCAACTTTAGTGTTAGACTTTTACATTCTTTTTATCAGACTTTTGTTTCTGGCACATTCCCATTTTTGGACACTAATTATTGTCATTTTCTATACCTTCCTAGAAAAAGCACGATAAAACATAACATGAATTTTAGTTTTGATTCATCGAACAACAATTCTTATGTTGAGCAAGGGACATGGCTCCACGCTAACATATGAGGCTGATTTCGGGAAGTACCTGGTTCGTTTCTTGTCAGAGCAGATATTTTAATTCGCAACTTAGGACAGTGTACCGAATAACGTTATACCACTATTTGCTTAATTTGTGAATTTATAGTTTTAATTATTAAGAGCACTTTGCTTTCAGTTCGTTAGTACGTAGGTAGGCGCGGCACAGAAAGCATGACGCGGAGAGGGTCGGTCTCGAGATACTGATGTATCAGAGCGAAGTTCCAGCAACGCCAAGGACCTATATTAACTAGGCCAGTAACCCACGTGCTGAGATGTAAAGCAAAATGTCTATACGTCAGGGTTGTCCAATAAACCTAGAAACAAGTGGCTGTTTGTTCTCATTCTATAATTAATTATATTAAATTTGACGTGTACCAATATCGCACACAAGGTATCTTAGCTACCTTATGTTGTAATGAGAGAGCGAGAGAAAGACGGAGAGAGAGGGAGAGGGGGAGAGAGAAAGAGAGAAAAATCAACTTATCGTGATTCCTATGGCCCCCTTTTTGGCATTGTTCTTCTTGAAGTTTCCGAGAACAACTGCATCCTTAATTTTATTTCAGTTTGTCTGCACATTTTCCTGTCTCTGCTATTTCTGTTCCTCCGTCCCCAGCTGTCAACTGATGAGCTCGTCAGTAACGGTCCACCTCATCAAATGCCCTTCCGTATTCTCTTTCAGAAAATGAGAAGCTACAAACCTTTCCTCCTCTCTTCCGTGTAATTTATTCTTTATTTGAAATGATGTCAGGAATTTGCTTGCCTTACGAAGTCGTATTAGACGAACTCAAATAGGATATTGAGAAGAGAAAAGAGGGACATTGTCTTCTATATTAGAAACGGTTACTGAAAGCCTGTTTCTGCGAGTTTCTTTTCAAACAGATAGGAAGAGAGGTTTAAAGCTTACAAACATTTGCTAACAAGTTAATGTAGAAAATATAGATATATTAATAACTGGCTAACTCGTAGGTATACAATACAGGGGGACACCTCACACAGAGCGATTTGCGTAATCCATTGTTGCCACCTTCCCTAGGGAAAAAGGGTTGAAGTGAAGGAACTACATGAGCCTAAAGACAGGCACCGCCACACCCCATGCAACCTATATCGTGATAGGTGAGAAACTACCCAGTTTTGGCCTGCCAACCAGGGGAAATCACAAACCCCAAGATCAGAGAAGGAGTTGTACTGGAATCGAACTCGCAACCTCCCGAATGTGAGCCATCTTGTTCGGGTAATATCTGACTTACTGTGGTACCGGGAGACTATTTAAATCTATAATTACGATTTATTTAGCATATCTTACTTACTCCTCCCTTCCTACTATGACCAGAAAGACTTCATAATTGAAAAGCGTGCGATGTGTTATATTTTTATGACTTTTTTTTAGCTTATCGTTGATTTTTGTACAGATTCTACAAACGTTTCTTACGAAATCAAGCAAGATGGCACCGGGGTAACGTGTGAGGTCGTAGATTCGATTCCTGTGACCGACCTTCCTGACTCATGGTATTTACGCGGGTTTCCCTCGGTCGCCAGGCGAATGCTGAGAAAACCCCCGAATTTCCTGTCTTCCAATTCACTCCATTTATAATTTCATTCATCCTTCATCCTGTTGGTACTTTTAGGGTCGCGAGTGTCAGCGAAGTTGTTAAGTGCAGCTTGGCAGGGATGATATGCACACAGGAACCCTTTCCGTCCCTCGTTGCCCCGGGGATACGGATGAAAAAGGGGGCGGCATCTGGAGGTTTGGCCCCCCACACCGAGCTCCCCCTATGTTTGCCCCGGAAGACCCAAAGACTTAGAGGTGTCGTCAAACTTAGGAAACCTTAGGGACCTGAATGTGTGTGCTGTTAGGTATGACCGCCCGTTGTCTCGTCTCACCTCATCCTTCCTTCAGGGTGCCTCCTTGGGGGCATAGATACAATAAGCTTGGCTTATTGCATCTCTCCCTCCGTGTCTCTCCTATTCTTAAGAAACCCTATTTTTCTTCTTGATGAATGTTAATCCAGGAGTACTTCCGTTTACATTTCGTTGAACGTTAAAGGTGAAAAAGAGAAAACCAAATCGACATTCAGACTGTTAAACACCAGGTTCGTATATCCTGACCTATAAATTCCAACTGTTCAAGAGCATCGTGGAAAACTGAATAGAGAATACACACAGTACTTAAAAAAAGGTTAAAAACATTGAAAAATAATAATGAAAATGGTTGATACAAAAACATTTTTTTTTTTAATTAATTATGCGTGTCAAGTTTTATGGGTCCACGATTATTTGATACAATATTGCTTAACATTTATGAGCGTTTCAGAGGCAATTTCCAGAAAATTCAAGATATACATTTAATTTGTCATGTAAATATTTTAAACATGTTCCCAAAATTGTTTGAACAATTTTAAAGAAATTTTGAAATTTTGAAATCAGGCATATAAAGGTTCGTTGGAGAAGGGAAATATTTATGAAGATACCTAAATCGAAATACGAAGTTTGGTATTATTAATTTAGTTTTTGGGTTATGCTGTTGGCAGAAAGAAACACACACCATCCTTTTTCTACAACGATCTTCATTACATTCACATGGCATTTTTTACCCTTTCTTCAAAAAGCTATTCTCACAAAGGTTCTTTTCTATGCTTTAGCTAATTGAGATAAAGAGTTGCAGAAACTGTCCTCTTGGAATATTTTGTTGTATTTGGAATACAACAAAATATTTTGTTGAATATGGGAATACAGTAAGTTTTAAACAATAGTGAAGTATGTTAAAAGCAGGTCCCTTTGAAATCACTACGTTCGCTTTGCATGGGCATAGATAACTCCAAGAGGGTTACTAGACATAACATGTGTGCTCTCTATTTTTGTGTGTCAAGATTTTATATATCTCTTACTGCTTACCAATTATGCAAAAACCAACCAGAGTGAAAAGAACTTCACAGTCAGTTTTCAAAAGTGTAAAGATACGCCAGGTACATTTTATTTGTAATGAAATGACCCACATCACCATAAAATGGGACCAGCACAGGGTGTATGGGGTAGTGCAGTAATAAAGTGGGTCATGGCAGTGTTAATTGAAGTTGTGATATTGATCACGGGTAGTTACAGGAGTGTAGCAATTAAAGACCCCTCCACATATATGAGAGTTGTCTGCAGTATGCAGATTACAGACGCGAATAACTATGGATGATCTAATTTACAAATTTGTATATCAGATTTCAAGTTAGTGTAAATCTGCAGTCGGACATTGACATATTTATAACACCATTCGTAAGTGGATACTGAAGAGTGCCCACATTTTAATTAGAAATTATTTACAAAATAATATTGGCCTGTAGGATGACTTCCAAAACAGAAATGATTTGTCTTCCTCCTATAAAAAATTTGCCTTAGTAAGGTTGGAGACATTTGGATCTGCTTAGCTAAGCCTAATTCTTTTATGTGAAGCATTGCAAACAACATAGAAACCAATTATCTGATTTGAAATTGAAAACGCGTTTTGCTTGTGCGCTATCCATAGTTGGGCTCCAGAGAGAGAGCGAGAGAGAGCGAGAGAGAGAGAAGATGCTGCCTATTTTCAATGAAAACTGTACTACACATGCCACAAGAAGCCAATTACATCTGATTTCTTACCTTGCCTTAAGATATCGGCTGGCGTTTTGCCACCTTTAGAGAAGGGAAGCTGGATATAGTTTATCTATTTTAGGAACATGTGATTCGATATTTCTATGCACTTCTCTTTTATACTTGAGGAAGGTGGCCACTCCTCATCTATACATGATTGTTATTATTCAATGAGTTGACAGAACTAGTATAGATATGCTTATTGGTCTGATACACCGCACAAGAGGTGATGGCACCTACAAGGTGACAGCACCAGCCAACAAAATGAAGTCATGACGTCAAGAAGTGCCCAGGAACATTAACAAATGAGGTGTGGCCAGGGAGTCGTGTTGATTTCTTCATCTCGATCCTTTACCGTGCTTAAAGTGTTTGAAGGTGCTTCGTAGCCCCATTTATGCAATTATGTGCCTCTGCAGTGTGATATTTCGTGTTTCTATTAGTACATTATATTAAACACTTACTTTGTCTTACTGTGGATATTTTCATACAGATGCACTCTTATTCCTTCTGTGATGCGTTAAAATTTGTAGTCTGCTGCACATACCATATCTACTCTCATTGCAGTATTTCAGAAAGGGTAGGTACTTGGTTCAAGCATAAGCACTGTGACATACTGTTCACATGCAGCATTTTAGTTTTCTGTCCATTCTGTTGTCACTACACCAATATCGCCAGGTAGAGCAATTTTACGTTGCAGAGCATGGGAAGTGTCATCCACAGTGCTAAGACTAACCCTAGCAATCCAACAGGAGAGGGGCGTGGTACGTTATGTCCATCTTGTGTAAATTTTTAAATTCTATGTCTTAATTTTTTGATTAAGGGCATCCCGTTAATAGTTATTGTCAATCACTGTTTCTATTGTTGAATTGTTTCTATTGCGTAATTGTTTCAAAGTTTTCATTGTTGGTTTCTTTGAGAAACAATGAAATGTCAAGGTGGTTATGAAGTAACTCGCCATCGGTATAATGTGATTCATGTAAAGCTCTAAGAAAGAAATTCTTAACCAATGTGAGATATTACTTTTATAAAAATGACAAGATATAATACCCAATTTTAAAATAAATTTGTTTTAAACATTGCTCGAATACTTTGTTGCCAGTGGTCATTAAGTATCCCTCAACCTCATTGGTAGTTCTGTAATAAGGGTTGATGGTATTGTTAAGTTTAACCACTCTCTCTAAAGTGTGCATGAGCTATGATTTTTTTTTTTTCCTGTAGTGCTTTTTTATTTTGTCCCCAGGTGTAAAGGAGATATTAAAGGAGATATTCCAAATAATAAGAATACACAAAATAACTAAAATTGACATTCTTGGCAAATTTCGCCACCTAGGCTCACTTTAAAATCTATAAAAATGTTTAAAAAGTTTGAACGTAGCAAAAACAGTTACCTTCTCCATTTAATATGTAACGAAATCATAGTATTGAAAAATAACGCACTATATTACTTCACAAAACACGTTCTGAGAAAACATAGCACTCTTACGTCTGCTGCTTTTACTTTGTGAGGATGGTTTTCTCGACTCCTCTTAATCCAACAAAGAAGGAACAGGCCCCAGAAGCATTGTCCTAACAACTGAGCTGGGAATACCCAACAAGCAATTTAACAGAACAGCAGACGCAGGGCAGAGTAAACGATAGTCATGAAGAGGACAATTGCCGCGTTTGCACATTGTCTCTGTAACATTCAAATAACACTACTGTTAAGCTGGAAGAAATCCTAACTCGACATCTTGGGTGGTACACAATACTTCCTCTACGAAAGTGTAGTTTGTATCACATGAATGACATACGCAGAGGAAGTCATGTGAATATAGTATATACCACTTTTGGAATTTCTAACCAATTTCCCTGATTGTGAAAGTAATTAAGAAAATATATGGTTTATTACCCGTGTGGCCTACATCAGGCATGGGGAACAGTACTACCAAGGTGCCAAGTCATTCCCAACTCCTCTCTTCATGACTAACAAAATGGACAACCGCTAGGAAGAACCGATTTCACTTAATGAGTGTGTATTAATGTGTGCTGATACCTAACGAGCAGGTAAGAAGGGTAGGATCACCCTGTTCACACCTTCGGAGTACCCTTCCTCAGTTCTGGTGTACATCAAATAATGTTTACTTTAGCGCACACGTGAAAGATTTTGCATATATTGTTTGTTATCATAACATCAGAATTTCCAGAAAGTTACAGTTTGATTGTACATACAGATTATTAAAACAAGCGAGTGTAGCCATGACTGTAGACATACATTACGCGAACCACTCACTCACTCACCCGATGAAGATTTAGAAGGAAATGAACTTGCTTATAGACTGACAAAAACAGCAGCCCAAGTTGGATTCACAGAAACAATATATGCACTACCATTGCCGAATACGCATTGTATTAGGGACAAAGGAAAAGAGACATGCCAGTTTGAATGCAACCAAATGACAAAAGTAGCAACGCATATGAATTTCTTCCCCGTATGGATCAACGAATGAGAAGACATTTCATATGACTGCATGAATGGCATGCTATGTACAAACCAATCCTGTTGGATTCTCCCTCTGGGTCCTGGAGAAAGTAGATGTAACAGCTAACAGCCTACAATTGATCTGTAGGTCTCAGCGATTTCGTAGGTCGTTTGTGAAGTTCATCGTACCTTTAACAACGCAGAAACTCGAAAATAAAGATTTGTTTAACGCAATATTATTACCTATGAACAAATATGAAACAATTTCTTTAATGGGTGCGAGGTTGGCTACGCATAAACCAAAAACTGTAGCTGACTGAACTTTCCACCCGGTCAGAGGTCAACAAGAGCAGGTGCTCAAGACCACACAGAGAACCCCCTCCCAATGACGTAATGTTAATATAGTGCGCGTTGATGTTGCGCTGATATGTTGCTTATGAAGAATTGTTTCATCTCTAGATATGAAAGCTGCATAAAAATGGGCATACCAAAAAATTGGGGGAAAAAAAAAAGAAAAGAAAAGAAGAGAGAGAGAGAGAGAGAGAGAGAGAGAGAGAGAGAGAGAGCGAGCGAGAATCCATGGAAATAGTGAATTTCAAAGTGTAAATTTAGTTTGTATTATTCTTGCTTTTTTTTCTTAAACAATTGTTTAATTGTTTATAAAAATTAGCTTGTAATGCTGGGGTTCTCTTGATAGAGGGAAGATAGGGAAAATATAGTGTTGTGATATGTAATTGCACCATTATAAACCTCTCTCTCTCTCTCTCTCTCTCTCTCTCTCTCTCTCTCTATGTCTCTCCCTGCCTCTCTTTCTCTCTCTCACACACCCACACACACTAACCTAAAGTTCCACGAGTAAGGTCACCATCAATTGCTTGCTATCTGAAAGCCCCCATTATGACATAACTGGAGAAGCTAAAGGAAATTAATTATTATTTTGTATATGCTGTATGCAGGACAAGGTTGGAAAGGTAAAATTGACTTCAAATTCCATGGCATTGCCGGAATTTGAACACCGTTCTTCTGTTTAATTTCGGTTACTCTAACTTAGAATGTATCTGAAACGACAGAACCCCATGATTTTGCTGCGGCTCGTCACGGTCTGACAGCTTTTACTCGCCTACATTGAGAAAATGCAGATCTAAAATCAAATTATGCAGTAATATTAGTTCAATCAATTCTGCTTAATAAAGAAGTTCAATGTGCGTCAGCTTTTGACGTCATGTTTCTAGTCTTGTTTCCCAGTGTGTCTGTTGACAACTGCTCCAATGGGGAAGTATGAAATCTTTATCTCTGAAAATGCGATATAACCATGTGCCACGCTAACAAGCCGAGAATTCCCTTTCCTCTATAATTTTCAGAATCTTCTTGATGTACCCTGGCAACAGTCTGCCCTCTTTAACGTTACTTTAAAGCTCCTTTTTGGTCGATTGATCTCACTAGAGCTTTAATTATCACAGCTATTTTAATGAACCCGCTAATGGTCTCGCAACAAAATGTTACATTGCTTAGTTGACGAGTGTAACTCACGGTTATGACAATGCATAGATTCTAATTTACGTAAATTATTTACTGTAATTATCTATCAATCGCAATATCATTTCTACATAACGTTAAAAAGTTAACTGTTATTAATTCCGGTATCAAACTGGTATCAACTGCTGAATTATGATTTCAAAACGTGTAGTACTGTGTATAATAATCGACCTCGCATTCACGAATAGCATTTAAAAAGAGAGCCCTTTAGGTGTTACCTGAATGAAAACTACTGAAATTTAGCCCTAGAGGCAGGAGAAAAGGTCAGAGTTTACGTGATCCTGTAAAGCACCCAATTATATTTACTATCTATTCTGTTTACAGTTAACATTGATAAAAACTGTTCCCTTTAGTAACCTGCAGGCAAATTGAAACAAAACGCAAAAACCCAAAGGAACCTTGCTTAAAAGTATTGCCACACTTTCCGGTCTAATTAACAGTGGCGCTTCACTGCACCAGGGAATACAGTGCTACCAGGCAAAAGTTACACTTGCTAAAGGAAATAAAGTAAAATTTATACATTGTTTTTGTACATATGTTTCACACACTATGTTGGATCAAAATCTTTGTTTTGCACATTGGCTTAGGTGTATAAATTTATTTTTATGCTACTAGAATTTACACGGGGGACGTCACTAAAATTGTCAGAATACCATGTCTTGAAACACAAATGAAAGATGTTTATCTTTGATAGCAACTTTCTAATGGTTGGTGAGTTCATTGCCCTGTATTTTGTTCGATTTTCTGTAATAGTCTTTTAATTATCATTCAAAGATTTTTTGTTCACCCAAAAATCAATTTGACTTTGAATTCTTGTTTTCAGATTATCGTTAACGCCTAAACAATATAAAGACCGGCTTAGAAACACATTTGGCAAAGACCACCCATCTAAAGTAATACTTTATAGCTGATAAAACAAGTGCAAAAGAGATCGATTTTTTTCGTAGTGATGAATTTCGAGGATGCCCAATGAAAATGTTGCTGTTCGAGCAACGCTTAAGGAGGATAGACGGACATTTTAGTACTTTATATGGTGGCATTTGGCTATGGTATGACTCATATACAGAGCATTTTATATCAGTTGTTAAACGTGAGAAAACTTTGTTGTCGATGGTTTCCACATAAACTGACTTCTGACCAGAAACAACAAGAAAGATATCAAGGCGACACTTCAAATTCGGTTTCGAATATCATTACTGGCGATGAATCTTGAATTTACTGCTATGATCCTGAACAGAAGAGTCAATCGGCTCAATGGATATTTCGAACAGAACCTAGGACTAGAACGTCCAATGAATCCACAGTGCTGAAAAAAGATGGTTACTGTTCTTTTCCCCTTTAAAATGGGCCATATTGCTCATATAGCATTATAAAATAGACATACCAATACTGCCGAGTGGTACATCAATGTCTACTTGGAGTAAATGTTTTAAAATGTTCGTTAAAGGGCCCAGAGGAAAAATAATTTTACACCATGACTATGCATCGTTGTGTACAACAGAATGGGTATTGAATGCCCCAAAGGCCAGTAGATACTCAGCCATACAGCTCTAATCAAGTACCTGGCGATTTGTTTTGTTTCCAAAAATGAAAGACAAAATGGTAGAATCATTTTTCGCCAAATGAAACAGCGGAACGTTATAAAGCTCTGGTTTATGAGGTGCCTTAGGAAGAGTGGAATCATTGCTTAAAATACTAGTTCATCGAATGCAAAACATGTATATGGGGAATATTTTGAAAGTAATAGAATGGTTGAATTCTTTATGCTAATCCTTGGTTTATTTTCTAAAACTGTTCAATTTTGTCCTCATTCTCATATCTCTACAGATTTTTCATATTACGCTACAGAATTTCCAAAGGTTTATGGGCCTAAACCGATTTTCCTAATTTGTTTTGTTTTTGGGGGAGGGAAACACATGAAGTCATTCGTTCACGAGATTCCACTGAACACAGAGACAGAGATAATATGCAGGATAATGGTAACTGGTGTGGAAATTAGGGAGCAGTCAAGTCTGGAGTTCGTCTTGAGGTGCGCGGAACTATGCCACCAAGTCAATGGCAGAATGATTTGTATTCCATGGCATTGTTTACTACTGCAACAATTAATTTCCGACTCACGCTGTGTTGATATCCCTTAGCATCATACGGACAAGTTGCGCATTGTCTGTAGATGCAGTTAAATAAGCATTTTCTCGCTTTATGGCTAAGATTGCCTATCAGAATTTCACATAAATTCCTTTTTTAAAGACGTTGACTCTATTTTTGACAGTTGAAAAGCACGAATTGCAGTCTAGTACTCCTGTCGTATTATGAGTGTAAGACTGTTTGGTAAATTGAAGATACCTCATGATTAAATTTGGATTATTTAATTCTGTTTGATGGAGAAAAAGTAAGTGAACTATAGTTGACACAACAGTAAGTGTAAGTAAAAATATAACTGAAAGACATATGTTTCCAAACTGAAAATGCTGGAAAGATATGAAGAATATCTAAAAGGCAGGTCAAATACAATTTTGTGGCCCACAAAAACGCAGTTGACTGCTCCTGCATATACTAAGCACCAGAAGGATATAAATGCACAATTTAAATGGTAAACAATGCAAATAAGCGTTAACAAAGATGTTACTGCCTGAAAATATAGAAAATCTACAAATACACCTGAATTGAAATTGCGCTGATCTAAAACGAATAAGCATGTTTATATAAAGAAATCACGTTATACATTCCATACAAATGATTTTTCAGCTGAACTAACGATCCTTTAATTTCACCGAGGGCTACTGTTTTATTAAATGAATTTTTCAATTTATATTTTCTGTAAAATTAATTTAAGAAGCATAAAATAGTGCCCTGACTCCAATTAGTAAGAGTACAAAATCAAATGGAGCAGAATTATATTTACTGTAAAAAATGCAAGAATTTGTAATAATTTGTAATAAGTTGACATATTTTGATTTCAAGCATTTATTGTATGAATGATTATGAAGAAAAGCTTTATTTTTTGTTCTTTAATGCACACCTTGTGTATTAGTAAATACACATTTCTAGTTTTCAAATCGCATTACGCCACTGTTCCGATGTCTCCTGCGACGCACGGCTTTTCAAGGGGAAAGGAAGAATGCTGTAACGAAATGTTATCTGTAGTAATATCACGAAAAAGTTTTATATGAAGATAAAACTATCCCAAACGTGAAAACCTCAAGTGGTATTTGTTGAGAGTATTCCCAAAATAATTAATTCATTTACTTAATATTGTTTAATATTAATAGTGATTTAAAAAGTAAACAACTTACATACATGTTAATTAAGGTTTGTTCTCACAATTGGCACTACAGCTAATGCAGTAGGCTGTGTGAACAAGAATAATTTTAGCGTTTGATGAGGAATTAGACAATAATGAATATAAATTTGCAAAGGTAGGTCTATTCCATATATAAAACTTAAGTTTTAATATATCAACATCCTCGTTAGAATATTCGCCAAATATTTTGTCTGATTTTTTAAATGACCTGCAAATTGCTTTTACTGCGCATGGACACCTCAGATGTTCAGAAACGTAAAGAAGTGTTTAGGTTGGCGAAACAGCCAGGAGGGAGTGAGATAACCAAAGCAATAATACCACGACCAAAAGGTGATAACCCGGCATAAGTGGAATAATCAGGGATATATGACAGCTATCAGTCAGCCATCAGGTCCTGACGTAGTTGGATTCTGAAACATAGACGAACACAAGGATTTTCGTGTTGGAGAAAAAGTTCACATATCTAGTGAATGACAGAACGATTTTACTCGGGGACTTAACAAACGATTAAATTTCTACTGAGTATACATATCACATAAATATCTATAGAAAAGCAGCAAAAATTTCCAAACGCCACCTTTTTAATATTCTCTTCTACGTGCAGTAACAGAAGCATTGTATCTCCCCAAAAGCTCGCGATTTCATCGGAAGTGTATACATTAAGGCCCTCTGAACTAAAAAGAAAAAATGACAGAAATAAGCATTTTTAAAAAATGTCTGTGCGTGTGCCAGTCTGAACAACAGAAGGCAGAAACGAAACTCAGTTTTAACATTTTGATTACTACACAATCTGTTTAAAGCACCTTTATAAAAATGAATTGCATATATTTACTATTCTGGGAATAGTGACTAAAGTCCTCTATATTCTGGACGACTTTTGTATAACTGGTAAACAGTATGAGGTAGAGAAAATCTTACTACGCAAAAATGTATTCCTCATTAAAACAGACAATTTATGTAAAATAGTGTTTTATAATGATACATTTTCGAGATATTCCTTGTTTTTAATTTAAAATTTGCAGTACTTATTGTTAGGTAGGAACATTTATTCCTTTATTATGTCCTGGTCATGCGAACAATTCATTAGTCTCGGCAAACTCTTAAGAGACCTGTTACTCAATTCTATTATAACTTGAAGAAAATCTGTAATAAAGCCATGTCTGTAAACGGTAATCTTGATTAAACGACCTGGATGCAAGACTAACCATTTCCTGGAATAATTTGTACACGAGTAAAAAAGCCAAAACTGCATACAACCTGTTGTGAAATCAAACACTGAAATAAAATCTTCGCTTAAAGTCAAGATAATAAAACGTACAATAAAACGTAATAAAACTGATCAGAGTTTTTGCAAACCACTGCGATGTAATATTCGCAGGCAAAAAGAAAAGGTGCATTATCTTTTGACAAGACAGGTGGCGGCGCTTCGCTCCTCAAAGAATACTCGAGATTAGCTACCTTACGCCAGTACGTGCTAGGCAGCGCCAGGCAATGAGCGGCAGGAGCAAAGGCCGGTTGTAGGCAGCACGAGAAGCTTTGAGAAAATGTGTATTCCCAGAGAAATTGACGGGACCTAATGCTCGAGTATACAAGAGAGTCGCTCAGAACAGGGAAGCCAGCTAAGCAAATGTTTGTTGGGTCATTGAGTGTTGAGACAGAGTGAATGAGACAGTGTTTGGTTAGTTACTCATTCGAGTTAAAGGTTACGGTAGATCTCAACAGCTGTAACAAGGTCACGACGGTAAAATAGAGAACTGTTTTTGTGATTCAGTTTTAGAAGAAATTAGGTTTCTCACCGATTTACCTTATTTTAACACAAAAATAATGTTAATAGAAAGGTTTTTATTTGCTCTCTACCTGTTATAGTAGGTAAGAGGAAACACGGAAATTTCACCGGAAATGCACGATTTCAGATCCCCGGAATAAAAAAAAATAATTAAAAAAAAAAAGTTTTTGAAATGTGTACACCCGTGGGGAAAAAAAGGCATCACCAGATTCTATGTGTCTTAGTATATCTTCGTAAAAGTTATGTTCACAACGCACATGAAAGAGTGTATAAGGTCTGCGACTGATAGCGCAATGAGTACAGAAAATGAAGCACAGAATAACGTTATGGTGGTCTAGAGTTTAAGAAGGCATGTATTTCACTCATAAGTTCCTAGATTCAATTTCCGCGTCGCTTGTCATTTTTTACGTTTGTTAATTTTATGACTGGATATGTAGAGCATATTATTTCATCAATTTAACTTAATATAACTTTAATATAAGTTTGAAGTTATGGCCTTATCAATGCACATGAAACATAATTATTGTACTAACACTCGTGTTAAATAAATAAAAATATATGTAAATAATCTTCTAAAATAAAAACACAAAAAATAGACATAATTAATATCGGGTGTATGAACCCTCAACACATATAACTGCCCTCAACCTTCTGGGCACCAATAGACAAAATTAAATGCCTGAAGTAATGTGGACGAGAAGCTACAATGTCCCAGGCTTCTTGAATTTGTGCCTAGAGGCCATGTTTTTCCTATGCCCAACTACAGGGAAATTGGAGCACAGCTCCCTTTTTACCTCAGCCTACACATTTCCAAATCCGGTGAACAGGGAGGCCAGTCTACTGTTCTGATATCCTGTCTCTCTGAGAACCAAAATATTCTGAAGTGTTACTGTGTACTGCGCACTGTTCATCGTATTGTTAAGCTGCCAAGTACGTCCCTTTATATCCAGCCCCAATAAGATTCAGATACGTGTGGAAGAAAATGTCACCTCGTTTGAGAATATCGCATTATTCCAGTTGCGGTTGACATTTTCCAGTGCAAGCGCAAAGTGAGACAATCTGTGATCATATTTTTAGCTGCAGTTCGTACAAGAAGTACTGCGTCGTTTACACGTCGTAGAGCAGTTCGAACTGATTCAGAGAAATCCGAATTTGCTTTGCAAAGAGTCCCTCCGCTTCTTCAATTAAAGCTGCATCCGCTTTTGTATTTGACAGGCATCTTCTTTCTGAACCAGGACGACGGTGTTCAACCCCTGCCCTGGATAATCTCACCCACCTCTGCACTGTAGATGTAGGGACTCCAATACGAGCTGCAGCTTCACGAGCAGAAAAATCTCCAACTTGATTCCTGCAAGAAGCGACTTCCTTGTGCCTATGTCTTAGTATGCATGTTCTGCCTTTGTCAAGCGTGGTACGATTCATTGAGAGAAAACTGTGCCTGCCTGATGCGTTTGCGCAGCATTCTGTGCATCACAGCAGCATATTGCTGTTCGGTAGATTAAACCGTTTAAGAAGCATCATAAGAACTTCACCGAATGCCATGTTTGAAATAAGTATATTTAAAACAACTAGCCGATATGTGTTACTTCAACATCCTTAAGAGAAGGAAAAAGTTTGCTACATGCGAGAAGCGAAACCGCGACCCTCACCAGAGGAGTAGCCAATGTTTTGCCACAACGCTACAGTGAACACAGTCAAAGGTGGCAAGTTTAGTAATGTCGTAGAATGCAAACTGTATCCTGTTTCATTTCGTTAATATGTGTGGTTAATATTGAGGAGGATAAACAGTTCAACCTGTTCATTTTATTATTGCTAATTAGAAGTACGCAGAAAGAGGGGCAGGAACAGGGTACGTATTACCTTGAGAACAAGTATCTTTTTGAGGGGCCATAGTTACTACAAATCTATTATCGGCTATCCGTAAAGTTTGTAGTTAATGAAGCTAACGCTATGTATTTGATTATGGCTATTGATGATATGGGTTCGTAATATTAAGATTTGGAACTTGTTACAACTTGTTGCTGCCGCTACACAACTGTATTGTGGATGATGAACAAGGCGCTGTGCCAAGTAGGACTTTGACGACTTTGGCGTGCCAAACATGGCTCATTTTATTTTGTTCGCGGTGTGCCAAGCGCTTAAATAAAATGTTTGATAAATAATAACGGAAGATTTTAAACAAAAAATCTCACTATTCCAAGTTATCCTTTTAAAGTTTTAGATATTTTGATTTCTTCAAAAATGATTGTGATACAAATACAGTATATTCAAATATTTATGACAAATTATATATATGATTTTCTGGAATGTGCCGTGAAGTAGTTTTCATTCAAAATGAATTAACTTTTTAAAAACATAATTTACTTGAAATGACCTTGACATAAGTCATTTGTAATTTATCCACTACTATTTGTTTGACTTTCCCATTCCTTTTTCATTTTTAAAGTCGTGGGAAGAGTATTTGTTGACTAGCCTTAGATATCTGACTATTGCTCCTGCTTCCTTTATCCTTCTTGTCTTCTACAAAATCTGCAATTAAACTTCTTGTCTACAAAACTTAATGTGGATTAACATGAAATAGAAAAATTCGCTTTCGTAAAAATACTTTATAAAAACTATATGAAATAAACAATAATATGTAGAAAACTTCATATGAATACAGTAGTTTATATTCTGTTTTACTTTCTCTACTGCTAAGTTAAGGAAGTGTTGTATTCCAATCAAAAATTCGATGTCGAGATTTCACCGGAAGTATATGTTTTGAGGCCCCCTGTATCGAAAAAAAAAAAACATTTTTAGAAAAAGATCTGTGTGTCATTCCGTCAGTCTGTGGACAACATAACTCGAAAACGAAAAGTTGGTTAAAAACCAAAGTTGGTATTTAAACGAAACTTTTGAAGAAAATTGCTACGCCCTAAACTACCCTTTACACGGACAATTTCTCAAATATTTTGATTTTTTTAAAAATGACTAACGATTTTGATTAAAATACCATATGTTTGAGATATTTTGATGACAAATAAAATATATATTTTTAATTTTTCTGTTATAGCCTATTGTAGTCCTGTTTATTGTGGGCGACTTTTGAATAACTCGTAAACCGTAAGAGATAGACAAAATCTTACTGTATAAAAATGTAGATCTTGCTAAAACACAAAATTTATTTCGAGATAAAATTCTTGTAAAATGAACCATTCCTTATTATTTTTATAAATTTTGGAGAACTTATACTTCTGTCAAATCGAACATCGCTATTCATTTTTTATGTTAGACGTGCAAACAGAACGGAATTTGAAAGCTTTGAAAGATTTGACTATCGCTCAAAGCCTACTGGATATCCATTTTCCCGTTGCACGTGCAAGAAAATGAGCAATAAGATAATTTCTGCGAATGTTTATCTCAACTAACATGAAGAAGATAGAAGAACAAGAGTTTACCAGAAGGGGTAGTACAAGAGTAGACAAAGTCATGTGAGTACAACACATCCGATATTTTCAGTTGTGTACCGGTGGCATATAAACAATAAACTGCTGTGACCTCTTTTCAACACCCACCACTGAAATGTTTTCCTTAGAAGTCTTCCTCATAATGAACTCTCTCTCTCTCTCGCCTTAACCGTCTCGCGCTTATCTGAAAGTCAATGACGTTATCTACAAAGAAGAACTTCTATAGCGTCGAAAGTACGTGCCGGATATATTGGTGAAGAAGTTGTTGAATGAAGCTCTTTTGGTGAATTTCACTCATTACATCGCCTACTCGTTTATACTGCCTCATCCTTCTGTAGAAAATATTATTAACACTCTACCGTACTCATCCCCGCCAACGTGCCACCCACGCCGCGCATTTTCATTAAGTATACAGGCTCGACGAAGTAGCAGGCGTATCAAAAAGTTTGTCGTTTTATCATACCTATAAAATGCTTTTCTACATTATTTAAATTTGTTTTTTTAAATGTTACACATCTTCCGATAGTGCTCCGTTTTTCTCTGTTAGTACACTAGTTATTCTGTATATTAAAATTCCTCATTATCTATGTGACGTTATCCTTCCGAGCTATTCGAGGCTGTTATATTTTACGATTCCTTAATGCTATTGATTGCAATACGTTTTTGATATTCTGTCTTCAAGTATCCTTCTTGTATAACTATCTGTTGCAGTGGTTTGAACATACACATCCAAAATCGTTACTCCCACGATCGTTCTAATTGCATTCTTTCTTCTTTTGTCCTTCTTAGAAACTTTTAGTGCTTTCCACCAAAACTCTACTTTGTTCCCAGTAATTTCACTTCAATTTTACGTTTAAGTGGTCATACATAGGCAACATAAGCTACTAAATTTTTGAAATGCTATTGTAAATTTGCCTTTTTATTTTGTTGTTATTATTATTTTATGTCATAATTGTCGTTGAAATTGTATATTTTCGTTAATAATTTCTGTGCACTATCTCTTAATCATACTTTTTATTACGCTTTAATTTAAGCTCTAAATTATTTAACATTTCAGCATTTTAATTAAAGTGGTTGTATTAAAAAAAGCATAAAGTTGAATAAAAAAAAAAAAAAAAAAAAAAAAAGACAAGGAATTAGTTAAAATCAGGAAAGTAGTTTTTTAATTGAGAGAACTCTTGTCATACAATTGTCTGTACCATATACTTGTGCACATTTATAGAATAACAAGGTAACCTGAAACACGTGTTTGGGGCTTTTTTATCTTGTGTCACGGAGGGGATCCCAGCAAGCTAGCCGGTGGCTGATTGTGCATCAGGAGGGATGATATGAGAGTTCCCTAAAGACTGCCAAAACGTATCACAGGCAGAAATACTAAGGTGGGTCCCTAACAGATGCAGAAAGTTTCTCAACCCAACTGAGCTTCACGTTCTAACAGAGAACGCAACGTCCGGCTGATCAGTCAATCTCGCTGGCGGGCGGCCAGCCAACCACAGTGCCTCCCCTCAGCAGAACACTGTATTTCCAGAGGGTATCCTCCTGACACAACCTGGAAAGATCGGATAGAGAGAGAAATAAATTAATGAAATGAAAGGGATGTAAGGCAGATATCCTTTCCATCATATTCCTGAGTGACCCGCGAACCCCTGAAAAACCAAGCTAACGAAGATGGGCCGCGGGAATCAAACCGGTGACCTTCAGAATGCGGGCCACAGACGTTACCGTCTAAGACATACCTCTGGTGATATCAATTTAGGTCTTTTGGTCGTTTTCTTTTCAGTTTTCTTTCGGTGTAATTTGCTATGGGATTTTCTGATACTTGTAATAGTAAAGGATCGTTGAAATGAATTGTGGAGTCTCTGGTAGCTATCTTGGAGGACTGTAGAAACCTCCGGAATCGCTAGGATTCAGAAGAAGAATACGATATATGATATGTGGCAGTAGATAAAAAAATCAACGATGGGAGAAAAATGTAATATGGTGGAGTCAGATGTTGGAGCAAGGAAAACTATTGATTTATGGCGACTTTTGAACTAATTTATATAGGTTTAAAATAATAAAGTTATCAGGAAATATTCACATAAGAATTCTTAAATACCTTCTTCCGTAGCAACGGTAGGGAGTTGTCTCGTTGCAAATCAAAGGGACCTTTAATCTTGAAACTGACCTTTCCAAATGCTGGAGCGTTCTATATCTCCATTAAAATTTGCTTTGGTAATGATCAAAGGCCATCCTGTGAACATGATTTCGTACTTCATTTGTTACTATACAATTTCATCAAACACGCATGTTTTAATGTCCAGTGTTATTCTAATCTCTGTACTTCTCACTTTGTCCTTAGGGAAATAGTTCTAGCAATCTTCTCATAAATATCATTTCTGAAGTTTCTGTCTTGCTTGCTCGGGGATACAGCTTCCACTGCCATGCGGTATTCCCGGTTTTAATTAAATATTTTATGGTCTTAGCTTGATCTATTTCCTCATTAAGTTTCGCAAGTATCTGTTAAATCAGTCATTTACTGCATTATATGTTACGATATTATTATCCATAACTTGGTTAAGGTAATGGTTTGGGAGGTCACATCCTAGTTATTTGAAAGTGTTGAACTATCTGATTCTTTGTTACTATTTTGGCTTTTCTACTGTGTTTACCCACCACAGACATTACACTGGTCTTGTTCACAGATATTTTCATGTTATAGTTCTCCAAAGTTCCATTTAATTTTTATGGATTTTCTTGAATATCGTCTTTGGATTCTACCAACACTACTTGATCATCCACAAACAGCAGAGTGTTTATTGACCTACATACAAATCTTTTACTTCCAGGTATTGTTGATTGACATTCCTCGGTAATTCTGTTTATCAGGGGGATCAAAGAAACGGATGATTTTAAATCTTGATACACTCATGTCAATTTGATTGTTTATGTTATCGTATTGTCAAGCGTGTAAGTTCAGTCATAACAGGAAATTGGACTAGTTCTCAATTAAGGCTTATCTATTACAAACATGGTGATGTTTTGTCCTTGTACAGCGCTCGTTTTGGCAGCATTACGATACTCACGTAATGTTTTGGTACCTTCTATGAGTTCTATCATAACCCAGCTCAGAATTTTTGAAGAAACGGGCTCTGCTCAAGAGGAAACGCCTCCAGGGAAAATAAAAGGTGTGTGAATATGGAGAATATTGTTGCTGTAAGGACAGCATTCGAAAGTAGTCATAAAACTTTACTGCAAAGCCACTCTATGTCCCTTGCATTATGACGTTCCACTATTTCTATACAAGGATCTTAAGTTCAATCCTTACAAAATCCAGATCATTCACGAAATAGCTGAAGATGACGAAGTAAGCCTATGATCTTTCGCCAGAGGTATCTTTAAGTTACAAATGACAATGAAAAATTGTCATGGAAACGTAGCTCCAGTGACAGGTGGTTAGTATTCGAGATACGAAGAGTGTGTGAAGAGAGGTAGTAAACTATATTAGGGACCTATTTTACTAAACCGGAATACTATGTATTCAAATCAAATGCTGTCTTATTCGCTTTATGCTTTTATACCGAAGAGTGCCTGAATATATTTCTAGAGCTTCTAGAAATAACTAAAAGTAGCCTTTCACTGTTACGCTCTGTATGTAAATCTTATGTATGCTATAAAGTTAACATTCAAGTTGAATCAGCTACCCATAGGTCTCTAAAGCTCTGCGACCCGTCAAAAATATTTCTTACGTGAAAGCAATGCCACTATGACAAACAAGTACATTCATTTTTGTAATGTGGTTATTTCTTAATGTACGCAGCTGGTAATAAATGCTGCTTGTTTCGTAAATCCAAAGAATTATAGAACATTTAAGAAAACAATAGTTATGACTATATAGAATGGCACAGATATTTATTGGTATAGAATCTTTAGTCACAGATATCGCTACAAAGGCATACTTGAACATGTATGTTTTCTATCAGTAAACCAAGATACATATTGTCACAAGAACAACTCAATTACATCATTGCAGGAGTCCATTTATTGATTTTAAAATTCTAACTAATGGTGTTCACTCTTTCTTAAAAAAGCAATTGATAAATACATTCCAATTCAGCTATAATTAATTAAAGAACTAGTTCATGTGACCATTTGAGATATAAATACTGTATAACATACAGTAAAGCATTTCACAACAATTACTTATTTCATATTTTGCATAGCAGTGTCACAATGAACCTTTAACTATTTTTAAAACACTTCTTAATTCATAAGGCGTATTATAGCACAGACGAATTTAAATACCGTGGATAGAAATTAGGTTTTGCACAACGAAATCTGACGGCGCCGTGGTCGAGCGGTTAGCACGCTCGCTTACCACCTAGGCGGCCCGGGTTCGATCCCAGGGACCCTCATGTGGTATTCGTGGTGGACGAAGCGGCGTCAGGGCGGGTTTTCTCCGGGTGCTCCGGTTTCCCCCGCCATCTCATTCCACCGGTGCTCCATGTTCATTCCATGTATCATCAGTGTCACCGCCTGCGATGCCGTAGTAGTAAAAGTGGGCGTTAAACACTATAACAACAACAACAACGAAATCTATTGTAATTATTTTACCTAATGGTTAGCAAATGTAAAAGAAACAAAAGAAAACAATATTTGTTTTGTTCAATTATAATGTATCACATCAGGGGAAATATTTTACCTAAATACCAATTATGATTAGAATAGGATTACTAATGTAGTACACTACGAAAAATACTATATTCAAAAAATATAACCTGGTATAACTTATTCGTACGTACTCAAGATGTTTGTCGCCAGGAAAGCTTCAAATCATAACTTATTCGTATGTATCTTTAAAATATATACATATGCCAATGTATCCAAAGATAAATCCAAAGAAACTCCAAATAGGGTCGAGGTTAAGCTGCTATTGTGAAGGATTTGAATCTAATTGGTCTTTTTTCTTTCTTTTAATTTTTAACTTATCTTTTTATACTCTTTTTCTGTTGAATGGTGATTATTACCACTCAGGTACTTGCTGCATGGAATTTCAGCCCCTTTTGAATAATTAATCCAGCTTCGCTCTAGATTGCTTCTTGCTTCTACTTTGAAAGTTTGCTTTTAAGGCAACTTTAGCTTGTATTCAAACGTCATCGCCGTCTCTAACGCTCTTGATGAGAGGGCGGAGGGCGATACCTCCGATATGTAGTAGAAATAAGAGGGCCTACAGCTTTAACCCTATCACGCTGGCCCTTAGGAATACTCACGGGGCTAATCAGAAGTGAAGTTTTGTATAGGATAACTTAAAATCGCCACACCTAGTCCGGGAATCCAAGCACGCACCCTCAGCACGAGAGCCACAAACGTAACATTGAGTGACGGAAAGTGAACTTGGTGAAGCGGACAAAAATGAAAAATAAAAAGAATTAGTAAAATATCTTACAAATAAAGATACGTTTTAAAGGTAATTATATAGTGGCAGAACATTGCCTAAGCTCCTTCAGAACCATTATATCACTTTTATTAGATGTGTTATATGTGATTTATTTCATTTTCTAGGGGAATGCTGTTTTGTAAGGATGACTGTTTCATTCTTGCATACGATAACTAAGCCCAATTACTGTTTCTAATTACTATCATTCACTTAAATGATAAATACTCAGTGATGTTAAGAAACCCAGCTTCCTTTAGTATAAGATAATTTCGTTTCTTGCTTCTCCATACACGTGCATGTATTTATTACTTAGCCATACGGTTTAACTCCAAATAACTAAGCAACAAAGAGACACAAAGATATGAAGCTTACTCTGGAGCTAAGGTATACACATTGTTTTTCCTTATATTATCGCTGGATGAACTAAAATATGCTGGTTTTTTTTTTTTTTTTTTTTTTTTTTTTGTAAAATTCGTTCATCTGCTTGTTCATGTTATTCACAAACTTAGGTGCAATATAAACAAAACATATGAATACAACGCAGCGTGTCCTCGAGTAACATACACACATCCTCGACATTTCAATTTAGAGCCAGAAACGTTTGAACTGTGCGAGTTTTTTGTCCTGGATATGTTTTGTGAAACAAGAGAGTGGGTATACTTCACGTTAACCAAACACAATCATGAATAAAAGTTCAACGTATAGTATTTACTTATTTATTCGGGGAATATTTGCCTGGTGCCGGTACATTGTGTCCGGCTTACAGGCTACAATTAACAAAGCTTATATACACTATATACAATTTGTGGCTTCACAAAAACCCGTACTGTGACCAGCTTTAGGTTACCGAAAACAGTTATTGGTCTTACGGATTTTTTCCCACTGTTTGTGTCTTTTGTATGCACATTTACATTTATATACACAGATACACACGCGCACTCACTCCTGGGCATACCACATATATGTCCCATCGCGCGCGCACGCACACAAACACACACACACACACACACACACACACACACACACACACACACACTCACACACACACACACTTGGCACGCCAGAAAAATGCGTCCCAGCGTTGGGAGTTCCACAATTTTCCTGTGTGGCCACGTTGAAGCTCCTATGGCGTTCCCGAGCCACAGGCCTGTACCGTAGCGAGTGTGTGGCCTAGAGCCTGGATTGCATGGACGCGCATTAGTCGGTGAGCCGTGTCACGTCTAGAACATTTTAATTCTGGCATGTTTACGGTGCTTTCGCTAGTCTTTGCCAATGTTAGCGATCACGTCATTTTGGTGATTCCTAATACGCGCCCACGCAGCGGAGGCTCTTTTCGTTATTGCCTCAGGAATGGATGGGATCTGGGTTTCAAGGTGAAGGGTTTGGTTAGTGGTTATGCTGCAGTACTACTACTTTTATAATATCCAGCTAAAGTTAACTAAAACAAATCTTAATATCATTTAAATGGTGCACATTCTGACAACTAAAACTGATATAACATATTATCTGTAGAAAAGTTTAGCCGTAGGAGGATGTTTGGTAGACAATTTCATAATTTGAGAAAATACTAACACTGCTGATAACTGAAGAGGAAGACTGAAGGGATTTTGAAACGTAGAATTTAATCTCCTAGCCCTTAAGATGTGGCCAAGGCATAAAATACTGAACAACAATGGCCAGGAACTTCTGCGCAATAGAAAATTAGCTGGCATCCCTTATTTTATACAGGCTCAAAGGTATAATAAAAATTTAAATAGACTTCCTATATATTTTACAAAGCTGGTGCGTAATTTTTTGTTTTATTCTTAGAATTGTGTTATATGTCGTTGATTCCTGTCTTCTCTGAAAGCTGCCGTCTTTCACTTGGGTTTACAGTTTTTCTTCCCAATGAGAGATTAAAAATTTTCTTCACTATCATGGATACATGTTTGACCATGTGTCCTGTTAAAACGTACCAGTGTTATTTAGAGAGGTTAGAATATGTTGTCACCTCTACCATAGGCATTTTGTGAGTACTTGTGGGAGCTGAATGGCAGGGACCGCGCGGGTTTTGACTAAAAGATATACAGCGCCCTGAGCATGTATTTCCAAGAGGGGTCAAATTGAGGAAAATCATCACCACTGCCTGCTGCCGTAGAGTCAGTCACACTCACCGTACTGAGTCATATATGAGAGACCAGTATTATGGAAGAAATAAACGACAGAAAGAGCAGCAAAGCAGAAAATAGGAAAGTTCCACTTTTTACAACACAACAGTTTTATTTGGTTGCTTATTACATTTGCATTTCCATTTATTTATTATTTATGGGCATACCTAGGCAGTCATCCCAGTCATATCCAGTTACATGTGGCTTATAACAGCTTCCTAACAATAAAAGTATTCCTCACGTATCGAGCAGTATCACTGCTATCCGCAACTATTATAAATAATCCAATCCATATCCACTTCTTTAATCTAAACAGAAACTCTCCCTAGTTACTAATCTGTGAATGATTGCAGAATATTTTTCGTGTTACTGCTGATTTTGCCAATCTGAACCATTTACTTCGTATAAAGTCCTTCCTCCAAATATCCGTTCCCTTACATTCTAATAACATATATAAGGCATCCTTGTTTCCTTTGCATATAGGGAGAAACTCTTCCTCTAACCCTCCCTTGTAACCTTTTAATCTCCAAATTCATAATTTAAACCATGCAATACCTTCTCTTGATTTTATTACACCTCTCAATACACATATGTTCCCCATCATTACTTCCAAACTTCTTTACTCTATCATTGTCCATAAAGGCTGTCTTGCAATTGACGTCCAACTAATTCCCAGAATCCCGTCATACTGCTTCTTCCGATCCATATATCACCCATACCATTAATTATGAGTTGAAGTCCCCTAATGACCAAGTTATTGACGGGCCCTTAAACTCGATACACTCAATGAGTTGATGCCTAATTTTATCTAGCCAATTCTTTGGGTGAATGCCCCTCTCTTGTATATCTCACCAATATTTAAAAATATGACCCTATGGATACTGACTAATTCTAAAACAATACATCCATAACCATTCCTCGTACACTCTCTTCGCCTAATTCTAACTTAGCGCACTTCCCTGAAGAATTACATGACACTCCTAAAATAATTTTACAACACATTTTCAGTAACCCATCCATCTTTCCTAGACTTCCCCTGCAGCCATGATATCTATACCGTACACCCATCTTGACTCCACTAAAGATGTATAGATCCGCTCCAACCATGTCACATTCATCCTTGGAAAAACTCCACTTATAAGCCTTCAACTAGGTTGACCGGTGTCAGAGACTGAAACCACGAACCTTCGAGTGCTCGATGGATGCACTGTAAGGTGAAATTCTACAAGACAAGGGCAATTTTGGCTACATTGTTTCAAAGTGAGATTTAGAAGAAAGGTAATATCAGAAGTATAGATCATGCATCATGAAACCGCAAATAATAAACTAGGGATCTCTGTAAAATAGTTTATAAGCATGCAGAAAGCAGCTTTTAAACAAAATGAGCAAGAAAAGCTAATTGCTGATAGCCAAAATTACGGAATGCACAAGAAGACCCAAACTTTTGAGCTAAAAATGCATTTATGCCTAAATCATAAAAGGTCAACTATAACCTTGACCATGTCGATGAAAATGCTCATTTTATTACTTACTATAGTAATTGCTTTCAGTGTGTAGAGGTACCGCTGTTTCACCCTAACATCCCATACCGAGATGTCATTCCTGAAATACATAGCCAATGAACCTAAAAATAAATAAACAAGTAAAAAAAAAAAAAAAAAAAAAAAAAAAAAAAAAAAAAAAAACAATTTCTAGAAATGTCCATGTGTATGGGATATAAGTTTAGTAACTTTGAAAGAGGTATCAGTATTTATTATTTATTTATGCCAAAAAGCTTACTGCTGGTGTTTTTTGAACACACAAGGCGTGTGTAGGCAATGTTTAAGAGGTTGAATCAGAAACCGAAGAATTCAATGCCATAGCTGGGATTTGAACCACGGATCTTCCGCTTATTGAGTGACTGCTCTAACCATTAAGCTACCATGGCCAACTTGCCAGTACGATATTAAATTCCCCAGCTGATTCGTACTTTTTTCCGGTTAACCACAAGGGAATCTCACATCAGAGATAAATACCCCAAGGGTGACCTCAATTTGTAAGTACTTTATGTCCCGGGTTTAAGTAACCTTTAGATGGTAATTATTATTTATTTATGCCAACAAGCTTACTGCTGGTGTTTTAAGCACACATACTGTGTGTGGGCAACGTTTAAGAAGTTGAATCAGTATATTCAAGAAACTGCCCCCCATCCAGATTACCTTTTATATGCAACCTTTTTATTGTGTTTTATTTTGTCAAAAAGGGATATAAGAGTTTATTTGAAAGCACTATACATTTAAGATGTTCACATAACAAATAAAACATACATCTTACATTTTCTAGGAATAGCATGTCAGATCCTCATCATTCATACGGAAATTTGGACAATTTTGTATAAGTAGCTCTCTTTTAAGTACAGAATGGATTTCAAGACACTTAATTGTTACCTCTGTCACTTATGTTATTATTCTAAATGTTTCAGTAGTTTTCTCACTTTAAGTACTGCTACTATTCAGGTGTATCTCGTGTAGGAACTCGTGGAAAGAGTATGAGCCACCCTACCACACAGCAAGTACCTGATCCATTTCCTCTTTTCTTCTTGAACCAACGAAATGTATAATGAAGCGATTGCCACATAGGTTTATCTTGATTGATAGGCAAAAGCTAGAAAAAAGAACTTCCGAAAGAACACTTTGTGGAAGCTATGTAAAAGTAAACATTCGTAAGTAGGGAAAGCCTTTTGATTATAAAACAACGGAATTTTGTCTATCAGGAAAATGAGTCTTTCACAAAATGGGTTTCAAATGAATGTTCATGCGGGCTTATCATATATGATCGTAAAATATGAGATTTATTTCGAGTTTGGAGTGCAGCTCAAACGTTTAGGCAAAGGAGTTTCTGTCTTTGTTTACAGGAAATGTCTATGGAAAGAAGAATCTGTAGTCTGTAAAGTGTGTACTGCGTACTCTTGGTATGTACCACTACATACATCAGTCATCAATCGCGAGGAAGCTACAACTATCACTTAGAAAAGTTTACTCATCTCTAACTGCACGCTGTCGAGGAGATAGCAATATTTACTTTTCACTCCAACTAAGTACTCTCAATTAGATATGGCGGCGCCGTGGCCGAGCGGTTAGCGCGCTCGCCTACCACCTAGGCGGCCCGGGTTCGATCCCAGGGACCCGCATGTGGTATTCGTGGTGGACGAAGCGGCGTCAGGGCGGGTTTTCTCCGGGTGCTCCGGTTTCCCCCGCCATCTCATTCCACCGGTGCTCCATCTTCATGTATCATCAGTGTCACCGCCTGCGGTGCCGTAGTAGTAAAAGCGGGCATTAAACACTACAACTACAACAACAACAACTCCATTAGATATCGGTTAATTTAAGGGAGCACCGAAGTGATATTAGCCTGTTTGGTTAAAAAAATTGTTTTTTTTTATTATTATTGCAAAAGAAGCATCATACATTAAAGGATATATGTACGAATTTTTAATCCCCTAGGAAGGGGGGAATATATTTTGGACGTCATTTTGAAGTGGTGTACCTCGGCATCTGCCTTTTAAATGGGCATGTAAGCACCTTCCATTTAAACTTTAAACTCATTTTTATCCCAGACGATTGTTTGTTACTTTCTCATATTCAAAATCTATCTTCTACAAAACTCTAGCTGGAGATCTAAAACGTTTTCCCAATATAGCTCAGAGTATGGGTAATAAAATGTTCAGAATTTTTATATAGCTTATACCTCATTTTTAAAAATAATTATTATAATAATACACTGTTTTTAAATTTGTGTTATTAATTTTTTTTAAGAAAAAACTATTCACTATATCAAAATTTCTTACTTTAATTTGTTATAAGACATACAATTTTAAAAACTCAACTCTGTTGTTCAACATCTGTTGGAGGAGGTAGATTTTGATTAAATCCAGTAAACTTGATATACATTAATAAATATATCAGGGATGTGATTAGATATTGGAGTGAAATGTAGTACATAAATTTGTTTAGTTACTAGTAATGCCTGTGCCAAACGTTAAGTCTCGAACTTCAATACTTTAGAATCACCTCTTTCACATCGGGGTACCCTTAATATACAACTCATTAGCGTATCTTCAGTTGCATACTCAAACAGTACAAATATTTTATGTCATTGTACACGAATTTTACAAAGAAATATAACAAATATAATGGAATCAGTTGATACTAGAGCTAATGGCTAATGAAGTAAATAATTTTATAGAAAAGTGCTAAGGAGTTAGATAAATATTTGCAATACATAATTTCCATATGTTAAAATCAATGCATAAAAATAAGCACAAGTTACAATTCTATGAGGTAGCAAGTTATTGACATTTTCGTGGTGATTAATATGAAGCAGATACAAGACCAAGTGTTTTTAAGAATCTTCTGTACAGAGTGAATAGAGAGAATCGTTTGATTGCAGATATCAAATTTTTGAAGGAATAAAATTTCCTTTTTGTGCTCATTGCGTGCGCGCGCGCGCGCGCACACACACACACACACACACACACACACACACACACACACACACACACACACACACACACACACACACACACACACACTCTCACACAGACACACACACTCTCACACAAACAGAGAGAGTACATAGAAAGGAAAGTAAACATGCAACTTCGTTACTTAAACGTCCGTGTCACAGGGAAGCTAAAGGCTAGATAGTCAATACGGACGACAACATTTTCTGGTTTCCCGGTCAATTCCAGCTCCATTCACGTCACACGACGGGTAGATGAGGGTTGTTACCCTGATGTGGTTAACGCTCGGTTCGTAATGGAAACGTCGACGAAAGAAGGGCCATTTCGGCACCAGTTTCATAGATACTTCACTATATCCATTCGCATCCAACGCTATGACTGCACAAACATTATTGCTTGTTCTTTTAATGAGAGAAGTGCATTCCACAAATACAAAAAAGGAATAAGGAAAAAAGTAAAAGAAGTATAAAAAAAAAGAAAAAAGAAAGAAAGCAAGAAAAGGGAAAAGAAAAAACAAAAGAAAAATCACAGCTGTTATTTTCGCCTTTAAACTACTTCCTGGTAGGTTAGAATTATAATCATGAATGTTAAATGCCTTTAATAGAGTTTATTAGTATATTTAATTATTGCTTCAGTTTAAATCGTAGTTGTCACATATTTTAATGTATTCTTTATGATAGTATACCTAAAAGTAGTCAGTAGTTGAAATTAAGTACTTATAAAAATACTTGTAAGGCCTTCAATGTTTTTCAGTACAGTGAATTCGTGATTATCCGTGTTAATGGTGAGATTAGTCTCCCTGAGTTGAAAAAATAAAAGAGCAAACAATAAACAATAGTTATTTATATTATAATTGTTTAAATATACTATTATTTGTGAGTGAGATGTTGCGAGTCTTCTAATTTCTCACCAGAAAATAATTGATAAGCCACCTGTAATATACAGCGTTTTACCTTATCCTAATATTAACTGAAATATTATATTTTATTAGTATTATTAGATTCGTGATTATGAGGAATTGAATTTCAGTCGTGGTGGAGGTACCGCATTGTTGGTACGTTGCTACCCTGTTGGCTGATTCTGGTGCTGATATAACTCTTAAGCGTCACGGTAGATGGCGTTCAGATAATGCCACGGAAGGTCATATTGTAGGTTCGTTAGAACACCAAGTGAAAACAGCAAAGAAAATTATAAGGGGCGTCATCTATACCTATCAACAGTAATGGAATTATCTGTTGTAAAAGATATTTCATTGCCAGGAGGAGTAAATTTCAGTTGCAATAATTGTAAAATGAATGTTAGTGTTTATAATAAGGTAGAGAAATCTATTTAATGAAACTACAATTTCTTGACTTGTTTGATTTTTCTGTTTAATAAATAAAGTTACAATCAAATACTCATTTTTGTTGTTTACTAGGATGTATAACATGTGTATATGAAGTCTATAGAATAAGAAAAAATCTCATGTGTTGCATTCACATAACTTTCTCTACTCCTGTGTTAACCATTCTTACAAACTCTTATTTCTATATCTTCTTCGTCTTAGTTGAGATAAAAATTTGCAGAAATGATGTTATTGCTTATTTCCTGAATACAGTAGGCTCTGAGCAATAACTATAAAAATGAATAAATAACGATCTTCCATTAGACGGAAGTATGTTTTACAAAACTCAAACAAATAACAAGGAATATCTCAGAAATGGACGCTAATAACCCCAGCAGTTGTGCGCCCTAAAACACTACTCGGAATGGTTCACTGTACAGCCCCCCCCCAAAAAAAAAAACCGAACCAATGGGATAAAAGATGAATGAAGTGATTCGGGATTATAGTATTCGCCTAGCGACCCGGGAATACCTCAGAAAAAACCTATGGGTCAGAAAGGTGCGGTCTCCTATGGTTTCCCAGTTATGCAAAAGCCATCCAGAGTAAATAAGAGTACATGGGATATAGCCAGAAAATTCAAGATATACATTTTTGAGTGTGTGCGTGTGTGTGAATTACATAGGTCAAGAACAAAATCTAGGTTAATCACCAGATTGATATTTAAGTTAAGGATGCGAAACGAAGATTTAAAAAAAAAATCTCGATTCAAAACTATCCTTTACATGGAACATTTTCCGAATATTGCTCTGTGTGTGTGTGTGTGTGTGTGTGTGTGTGTGTGTGTGTGTGTGTTTGTGTTGTTTTCCTTTTTTTTTATAAAAATGAATATAGACTGGTAATTATTATTTATTTGTCTCTCTGTCTGTCTGTCTGTCTGTCTGTCTGTCTGTGCGTCTATCCATCCATTTATTCCAACAACAAGCTTACTATTGGTGTTTTTAAACACACAAGCCGTATGTGGGTAATGTTTAAGAGGTGAAATCAGGACTGAAAAATTCAATGCCATAGCCGGGATTATGAATATAGACCTTGAATTTTGTGGAAACATCTTCTGGGAATATTCCTGTTTATTGGGAATGCATTTTGAATAACTGGTAAGCCGTAAAAGGTAGACAAAATCTTACTGCAAAGAAAGGTTTATTCCGCTAAACACTAAATGTATGTCCAATACGTACTTTTTGGAGTTAATCATTTATCGGTTTTAATTTTAAAATACTTATACTTTTTTTTTTAGAAAAGGAAGTGTCACTAGTTTTCTTTGTTCTCACTTGGCCTTGCCAAGAGAACGGAGACAAAGCAAAAATTCCTGTAAAGATCGACGTACATATTCCCAGTAATGGTAAAACTGCATACTGTCGCGCCCCACCTTGGAAGGGGTATGTTACACTTCATGGGAGCATTGCTGGGTAGGTAGGGGTTGGTTGAGTAACTCATACTACCAGCACGGATTAAAAAAATAGACTTTTAATATAATTAAATAGGATAAGAGATAACAAGAGAAGATAACAAGTCCTTAGATTACCTTGAGCAGATGTAAGACGCATGTCCAGGTTAGGGACGATGTCCTGACAGACCCATGACCCATCCGGCCTGTCCTGCTGACCTTTCAAACATCACAGCGATGTAGATTCGTGTAGCGCATGAAAACAGGTCCCCGGCTAGATCAGAATTCGGGGTTTGAACACCTGAACCTCGCTTATTAGAAAGCTTAGCCAGTAATTCGTCAGCAATGTGTCAGCACAGCTGACTGTGGGTGAAAGATATAGGTGACTGACTTAACAATGCAAGTGATCTTGCAAGAAATGACTGAGAATAATCTGGTTCATACGTTACAAAATTACATTGGGTACCCGATTATTGGAAGCATTATTTCACAGTTCATATCTTATTTGATGATCTTCAATATCACTCACTACCTCTTCCAAAAATAACAAGCAAACTCTTGTATAGGTTGGAACAAGGTAATCAAAAACTATGTCAAATTAAATTATTTGACCATCAAATTAATTACAAATAAAATAAACAGTTCCATTTATTGTGTAGCTCAAAGCTAAATATTTAATTATTAAATATTTTCTTGATGATTACTAATTCCGTTTGCTTTCTTTCCTTGCAGGTGAGTGACTCATTCTTTCTTCTTGACCATATAATGTTAATTGGTGAGTAACGATGAGTCAATATGCTCCATGTAGTGTGGAGAGTATGAAGTACCTTATTTCAGTAATAATTATTAGTTACAAAGGTAATAAAATTGTTCAGCACTTTGAACAGTGTGCATAAGGACTTGAATTTTTATAAATTACAATGTGAAGAATACAGAAAGAGGTAAAAGAATAAAAACTAAGGCAGGCCATGTTGGAACAGATTTGCGGGGATGCGATGAGTGAAATTAAACAAAGGGTTATCCTGTCAGAAAATTTATTTGATTTTCTGGGCTGTACATCATTGAGGGCCTATGATAAATAAGGACCTGGCGGTCTAGGAAATGAAAGTTCCGGCTGAGAGTAGCTTAGTGCTGACCACCTCATCTCACCGTATAGGCTGGACGGACCTGAGGTCTGAAGTCGGATTGGTAGGCCGAAGGCCACAAGAATTTCCCTTCATTTCTTCTTCTTCTTCTTCTTCTTCTTCTTCTTCTTCTTATTATTATTATTATTATTATTATTATTATTATTATTATTATTATTATTATTATTATTATTATTATTATTATTATTATTATTATTATTATTATTATTATTATTATTATTATTATTATTATTATTATTATTATTATTATTATTATTATTATTATTATTATTATTATTATTATTATTATTATTATTATTATTATTATTATTATTATTATTATTATTATTATTATTATTATTATTATTATTATTATTATTATTATTATTATTATTATCACTACTACTACCACCACTATTACTATTACATACCTCCCTCTCGAAGAAACGTCCGACTACTTTCCACGTTGGTGCACGATTTCTTCAACTTCAACTTCAACTTATTTTATTAAAGAAAGCATTTGCCTGGTGCCGGTACAGAGGGGCCCGGCTTACAGGCCAAAATTAACATTAATTATAATTTTACAATAATTGTGAATTCGGGTTTGCTTTATCTTTTAAAAAACCCATACAGTGGGCAGCCTTAGCCCACCGAGAACAGTTTTTGGGCGTATTCTCAGTTTTTTTTGTCAGTTTTTGATATTTTTTTTTTAATTTATATACACGGATATATACACACACTCACTCCTGGGCATACCACACATATGTCCCATCACACGCGCACACACGCACACACACTCGTATATACATATTTACACACACTGCACTATATACACTTTACTATGTACAGTTTTTTCTGCAGTTTTCCTGGGCGGACCAGGTTGCAGCTCCTGACTGGTTCCCTGGGATGCAGGCCTCTGAGGTAACGTGTGTGAGGCCTAGGGCCCTTCTTTGCGCGGACGCACACCAGTCGGTGAGCCGAACGACGTCTAAAACATCTTAATTCTAGTGTGTTTCCGATGCTTCGGCTCACCTTTGCCAATATTGGCAATCACGTAATTGTCATGGTTTCTGATGCGCGCCCACGCGACAGTGGCTCTTTTCGCTATTGCCTCGGGAATGGTTAGGATCTGGGTTTCCTGGTGAAGCGCTCGGTTAGTGGTTAGGATGGGAGCAGAGAGGATTTTCCGGAGGGAGAGGTTTTGGAGGGTTTGGAGTTGTTTGAGGGCAGTTTTGGAGGCATTAGCCCAGGCCACACATGCATACAGGACCACCGAGAGAATAAATGACCTATATAGTATAAGTTTTGACTTTAGTCGCAACTGTTTACTACGGAAGATGGGGGCGTACAACTTTAGTCGCTGTCTGCCTTTATTGGCGCTATTTTTTATGTGGGTGGACCAACACATTGTGCGGTCCAAGGTGACACCTAAGTATTTAACTTGCTGACGGCAGTGCAATATTTGACCACCGACCGTTAGGTCCGTTGCCAAAGTGTGACGCCGCTTAGAGAAATGAATCAGCTGGCATTTGTCGGGATTAATTTTGATTTTCCAGTCATGTTGCCATGAGAGGAAGTTGTTCACATAACGTTGCATTTCTGCAAGGCCGAAACGTGGATTTCTATGGTGGTTGTATATTGCAGTGTCGTCAGTATACATGGCGACCTTGCATCTGGCGTCCACTGGGAAATCATTGGTGAACAATATATACAGAAAAGGGGACATTATTGCCCCTTGTGGGACGCCAGCCCGCATCACTCGCTCCCGTGAGGAGGAGCGGCCCACTTGGACGTAAAACTGCCGATTTTCTAGAAAATTGTGCAGCAAGTATAGATAATTTTGAAGAGCCGGGAAATTGTGGTGCAGTTTATAAATAAGGCCATTGTGCCAGCACCGGTCAAATGCAGCTTCTACGTCCAGAAATAGCGCCAACGTTGAAGCCCCATTGTTAAATTGCTCTGTTACGTCATCAGTTAGTCTGAGGAGCTGTAGTTCAGTGGAATGTCCTTTTCTAAAGCCAAACTGTGAATTTGAGAGTTCATGTGTTGCCGAGACTTGTTTTTGAAGTCGAGAAAGGATACATTTTTCGAGCAGTTTACCAATAGTAGACAAAAGACTAATGGGACGGTAGTTTTGCGGTTGTCTGGTGCTTTTCCCTTGCTTTGGGAGCATGATAACCTTAGCTCGTTTCCAAGTAGAGGGGAAATAGCCTTGCTGCAAACAGGCGTTAAATATCTTTGTTAGTTGCACCAGAGCTTTTCTCGGGAGATGCTTAAGTTCCTCATTAGTCACTTTGTCTGGACCGGCAGCTTTCCCATTAGGCAATTTCCTAATGAGCTTGTAAATTTCCTGCGGTGTTATGGTGGGTAGTTGTTGCTCTTGCTTCTGCGCCACCCAGGTTTGTACCCATGTCTGGACCTCCCGTTCTATTTCACAGTTGGTCACTGGGTTTTCGGTGAATCTATCTTCAAGACAGTCAGCGAAGACCTCGGCTTTCTCCTCTGCGGAGAAGTGCAAGCCGCTTTGAGTGTGCAGCGCCTCAGTTGCGGAGTTGACGCTCGTGGAAACTTTGAAAGCCTTGAGTAATTTCCACAAAGAGGAGTCCGAATGGGTGGTACTCAGCATTTTGTTTTCCCAGTGTTCAGTTTTATTGATTTTAATTTGTTGCCGAATGATGTTGCGTAGCCATTTTGCTAGCATTTTATATTCAGGCTGACGGGTGTATCGCCACAGTTTTGTCAAGCGTCGTCTCCGCGCAATGAGTTGCTCTACCTCGGGGTACGTGCAAAAACCGGGTGGTCTTGTGGTGTATGTGGTAGCATTTCTCTTGGCTGTGTGTAGCGAGGCAGTAAAGTTTTCAATGGCGACATCTATGTCTGCCTCCCTATAGTATGACAGTCTGGGTTGCGCCATCCCGTGCATTTCAATGGTGAACTTATTCCAGTCGGTCTCAGCTCTACTTTGAGGGCCAGAGGCACTGGTTGAAATGCCACCCTGTATGTCGAAATGCACAGGAAGATGGTCGGAGTCCAGGCTGTGATAAACAGTAAAGTTATTTAACAGTGTCGCATTTTTTGTTAGTACGATGTCCAAAATCTCAGCGTCAAAGTGCCCTGATCGATGCCAAAAGGTGGGTTCTGGGGGAAGATGTACCTCAATGTCATCATTATCAGTTATAAATTCAACCAGGAGATTTTCCGCCGCGTTTGCCCGTCGTGAAAACCACCAGGGGTGCCGGGCATTGAAATCTCCTGCAATTATAACGTGCTCCTCTAAAGCGAGGATCTGCTCGAGGTCTTGTGTAAAGTCTGGGGAGTTAGGGGGCCGATAAAGTGCTACCAGCATAACCGTTTTACTATTTACACGTGTTTTAAGTGCTGTGCACTCTAACGCTGCCATTACAGGCAACGTAACAGAAGCATGAGCAATAGTATTTCTAAGCAAAATAGCAGTCCCTCCCCCTTGTCTGCCAATTCTGTCGTTCCGAAAGATTTGATACCCCTGGAGCTTAAAAGTGTGCTCGTGCTTTAATTTTGTTTCGCAGATGAATGCGACGTCAATTTTGTTACGCCGTAGGTAGTTTTCAAGTTCGTGTTGCTTCCTGTGGATGCCATCTGCATTCCACAGTAGTGCGCGAGTTAAAGTTGTGCCTCCCCTTACGTGGGCCATTTATTCTAAAAGGGCTGAGAGGAGACATATGATGGTCTCTATTTTCTCCCAAGTGCTGCTGCAGCTTTTGAATTTGGCCAGGAATGGCTGCGCCGTCATCAATAATGATGGTAAATTTAGGTCTCTGAACATGTTTAATATATCTTTTATCCCACTCAGGTCACCCGTGGGCGCCTGTTGGGGTAGTGGAGGGGGACCATTCTGTGGTGGCACTGGTGCGTTTTGCCCTCCGGTAGTTCCCGCATAGGAGATACCTGTTTGAACCAGGGCCGGGTGTATGATGGGTTTTGGCCCTGGCTGAGGACTGGGAGAGCTCCTGGCTATGGATGCCAGTTGACGGCGGTGACGTTCGTTGCGAAACGTC